>BDRX01000015.1:275385-508027 GCA_003203535.1 Raphidocelis subcapitata
AACCGTCCACCGCCGCCCGCCGCCTTTGCCCGCAGGGCCTCTGAGCCCCCCGGCGAGGTCGAGCTCGCCGTCGCGCGCGCCTGGCTGCTGCTGTGCACGCGCTGCACCAACTCCAGCGGCAGGTCAAAGTCGTTGGTCATGCTGACGAAGCTGCTGGTGCGGACGCGGACCACGGCGCACGCGCTGAGGGCGTGGCTGGTCAACCCGCGGGGCGGCGGCGCGGCAGGTGGGGCGTGGGGGTTGGGCGTGCGGCTGCGTTGTGGGCGCTCGGGTGCAGCGGAGGGGTGCAGCGGGCCATGCGCTGGGGGCTCGCTTGCGCCCTGTTGGCTGGTGCTACTGCGTGAAGCTCCGGCATCCCGTCTCCTCCCTCACTGGCGGCCCCATCAAACCAAACCCCAGGTGTGCTGGCCTTCCTGTCCGGCGCCAAGGGCACGCGCAGCGCCGCGCGCGCCGCGGCAGGGTCCCTGATCGCCGCCGGCGACGGCCCCCGCGCCGCCGCGTTCGACGCGCTCGCCCGCACCGAGGCCTTCCTTCGGTGGCTCAGCGGCTGGGCGCTGTCGAGCCTCTACCCCGGCGCGCCCTTTGAGCGGAAGTCCTTCGGGCTCGAGCTGCTGCTGGCTTTCCTCGACACCTGGGGCGACGCGGCGGTTGCGGCGGTCGCGGCCGAGGCGGCGGTTGCGGCGCCGCCGGGCCGGGACGCTGGGGGGCGCGGCGCGTCGGATCCGGATGGCGGCGACGCGGAGCGGCGGCGCCTGCTGACCGCGTTCCAGCCGTTTGACCCCGCGCTGCTATCGACTGCGGCCACGACTGTGCTGCTGGGCGGCGTCGTGGACGACCGCGACAGGCTGCGCGCCGGCGCCGCGCGCGCGCTGTCGCTGCTGCCGTCGCCGCTGCCCGGCCTCGATGCGCCCGCCGCGCTCGCGCCGCTGCTGGCGTGGGCGCGGCAGCTGCTGCTGAGCCCGAGGCAGCGCGAGAGCGACGCGGGCGCGCGCATTGTGAGGCTGGTGCTGGATGATTACGTGCTCCGCCTCGGATGGCGGGTGGAGCTCTGGCCCGCCGTAATCGCCGAGGCGCCGGAGCCCGCGTCCGAGGCGGCCGCCCCGCCGGGCGCCCCACCCGCCCGCGTCGGCGGCGGCGGCGGCGCGAGGCGCGCGGCGCCGCACCCCGCCGGCGCCGCGGCGGCGCTCGGGCTGCTGCGGTCGCTGGTCCTGAAGGCCGCGCAGCAGGCGGACCTCGCCGCCTCGGACCTGGTGGCCGCGTGCCGGCAGGGCCTCGTGCACGGCCCGCTGCTTGCCGTGCGGTACGCCTGCGAGTCCATGCCCTGGGCCGCCGCGGCCGCGGAGGGCGGCGGCGCGGAGCTGCGCGCGTGGGTGGGAGACCTGATGGGCCTTCTCGGGCGCGTCGCCGCGACCGCGCTGCCGCCGCTGTCTAGGCAGGACACAAACGTCGCCGCGGGCGAGGTGGAGGAGGACGGCGGCGACGGCGGCGGCGGCGACGACTTTGAAGAGGAGGGCCCCGGCGGCGAGGACGGCGCCGGCGGCGGTGGCGGCGGCGGCGACCTCGGCCCCGCGCCGCAGCTGGTCAACACGGGCTGCTGGACCTCGATCAAAGAGGTCGCCGCGGCGGCGTCCGCGCTCGCCGCGGCGCTCAGCATCCCGAGCGCGGGCGGCGGCGCGGCGCCGCTGCTGTCCGCGGCGCAGCTCGAGGCGGCGGGGTCCATGCAGCTGGGGCTGCTGCTGGCGCTGAAGCACAACGGTGCCGTCGACAAGGTCCAGGAGAGCTTCGCCTCGCTGTGCGGGCGGCTGCTGCGGTCCGAGGCGCCAGAGCTGCGGGCGCTGCCCGGCGGCTGGCTGGAGCGGAGCCTGCAGCACATGTGTCGCCCGGGTGAGCGGGGGGCGAGGGATGGCGTGGACCTCCTTGCTGCCCATCACACCCTCTGCCAGCCTCGCCCCCTGCTCTGCCGCAACGCTCGGATACCAAAGCCAAAAAGTCCCAAGCCACACAAAAGGCGAGGGCCAGGAGGCAAAAGCCACATGCTCACGCCGCAAACGACACTCAAACACCCCAAAACAGGCCAGTGCCTCGACGACATCGTCCGCCGCTCTGCCGGACTGCCCGCCGCCGTCGTGGCGCTGTTCCTTTCGGAGCCCCCCGGCGTTCCGAAGCGGCTGCTGCCGCACGGGGTGGCGCGGCTGCTGGCGGTGGCGCGGGACGCGTCGCTTGAGCCGTGGCCGAGGGTGCGCCTTCGGGCCGGCCGTTGGCCGTGGCAGTCTTCAAGTGTGCTGTCGCTGAACACACCGGACCGCTCCCCCGCTCGTCTGGCCGCTGTACCCGGCCACTCTGCGCCGCAGGCCTTTAAACAACCCTGCAACCCCCAAAACCGCCCAATCCCCCCCTCCCCGCATTGAAAAACACAGGTGCACGCCTTCAACGCGCTGTGCCTGGTGTTCAACGACTCGGCGCTTGCGCTGCACGCCAGCGCCTTCCTTTCAGAGGCCGCCGCCGCGTCCGTCGACGCGTCTGCCGACCCCTCCTGGGAGGTGCGCAACGCCGGCTCCCTCGCCTTCACCTCGCTGCTGGTGCGGCTCGTGGGCTTCAAAAACGCGGGCCTAGCGGCGCGCCGCAAGTTTGGCTGGGACGCGTGGGGGCCGCCGCTGCTGCACAGCGCCGACGCGGCCGCGGCCGAGGCCGCAGCTGCTGCGGACGGCGACGCGGATGGCGAGGGCGGCGACGGCGGCGGCGGCGGCGGCGAGGGCGAGGGCGGCGAGGCTGGAGGCCAGCGGGGCGTGAGCGTTGCGTCGGTGCCGGGCGCCAAGGCGCCGACGGCGACCGACTTTTTCGAGAGGCTGCCGGCCCTCCACGGCTATGCTTTGGGACACCTGTCCGAGGCGGCCGCCGCGCTGTCCGAGGCGGCTCCGAGCCCCGCCGGCGACAAGGGCTCCGCCGCCGCCCCGTCAGCGCCGCACCCCGGGCTGTTCCGCGTGCTGCTGCTCCTCGCGCGCCTGCGGCCGTCGTTCGCATTTGGACGCGCGCCGCCGGCCGACGGGCCGCGCTCGCCGGCGGCGCTCGTGCCGCCGCTGCTGGCAATCGGCCGGTCGTCGGTCATGGGCGTGCGCCAGCTGGCGGCCGCCGCGCTTGGGCCGCTGGTGCTGCCGGCGCGGCGGCCGGCGCTCGCCGCCGAGATCGCCGCGGCGCTGCCGGCCGAGGGTGAGGTGATCTCAGATCACAACGCGCTGCACGGCGCGCTGCTGCAGCTGGAGGTGCTTTTGGACATCGAGGCCTCCGGTGCCGTCGCCGCCAGCACCGGCGACGACGGCGGCGCCGGAGCAATCGCAGACGCGTTTGCGGCCGCGGCGTGGCTGGGCACCCCCGCCTGCCGCTGCCCGCCCGTGCGTGCCACGTTCCTGAAGGCCGCAGGGCACGCGCTCCGGCTGGCGCTGCTGCGCGGGGGCGCCGACGCCGCGGCCGCGGCGCAGCTCGCGGATGCACTGGAGGCGGTGTGCCGGGGCGCCCTGGCGTCCACTGCGGCAGCGCCGGCCGAGGAGGGCGGCCGCGCCGCCGGCGGCCCGGACGCCGTGCCGCAGCACGCGGTGTGGCTGAAGCAGTGCGCCTGCCTGCTGCTCGGCCCCCTCCTCGCGGCGCGTGTAGCGCGCAACGCCGGCCGCAACAGCAGCAGCGGCGGCGGCAGCGGCGGCGGCGGCGGGAGCGACCTGCTGGCTGGTCTGTTTGGGGAGCTTTCAGACCGGCTGCGCCTCGCGCTGGGCAGCCGGGAGTATGAGGTGCGCTCTGCGGCTGCCAAGGTGGCCGCCAAGCAGCTGCCGCCGCCGCCGCCGGAGGGCGCCGGGCCGCCGTCCAAGGCGGGCGCGCGCGAGCTGTCCCGCCTCGAGGCGCTGATCTGGGAGGCGCTGGCGGCGGAGGGCGACGCCAAGGCGTCCCGCCGCCTGCTGTCGCTCGCCGCGGCGCTGCGGCGGCGGCCGCGGCCGGGCGCGGCGGCGAGCCGCGGCACGGCGGCGCGCGCCTCCCAGGCGCGGGCGGCGCTGGGCGGCGCGCGGGACCTGGCGGCGCGCGCCGAGGCGCTCGAATGCCTCGCGCGCGAGGTGGGCGCGCTCATCGACGCGGCGGCCAGCGGCGGCGGTGGAATGGGCGCCGAGGCAGAGGCCGAGGCGGCCGAGGCTGCCGCGGACGTGGCTGGGACGCTGTCAGACCTGAGCCACGCGGCCCAGCCCGAGCCGCTGCGGCTCGCGGCCGCCACTGCGCTCGGCGCCAGCGGCCTGCTGCTCCCGCTGCTGCGCTGCAGCACCGGCGGCGGTGGCGGCGGCGGCCGCGAGGACGAGCCGGCGCCGTCGGCCGCGGCGAGCGCGCTCGAGCGCGCGTCGCTGGCGGCGTGGTGGGCGGCGGTGGCCCTTTTGGAAGACGAGGAGCTTCACGTGAGGCACCAAATGGCGGTCACCGCACAGGCTGCGATGGACTCGGCAGCCGCAGAGGCAGCGGCAGGCGAGGGGGCGGCGGCCACGGCGGCCGGCGCGGGCAGCTGGGGGGGCCACGGCGGGCGCGGCGGCGCGGCGCGCCTGCCGCTGTACGAAGATGCTTTGAAGCCCCGCGCGTTCGCCCTCATCGCCGCCGCCGCCGCCTCGGCGCGCGCCCCCGCGACGCGCGCCGCGGCGGTGCGGCTGCTCGCGTCGGCGGTGTTCGACCCCGCCTCCCCGCTGCCCGACGCGCTCGACCCGGCCGCGGCGGGAGGGGACGCGCCCTCCGCTGCCGCCGCCGCCGCCGCCGCCCCCGAAGAGGCCGGCGGCTCGGCCGCGGGGGTCGTCCCGGCGTGCGGCGGCGTGTTTGCGCGCCGCCTTTTTGACCGGGAGGTGGAGAATCACCACGAGGAGCCCCTAGGGCTGGCCCAGCTGGCCGCCCGCGCGCTGGCCCCCGTCCTGCCCCTCCTGCCGCCGGGCAGCGCCGCCGCCGACGCCGCGCGCGATTGGGCGCGCGCGTGCCGCGCGTGGCTCGGGGCGGCCGCGGCGGCGCTGGCGCGCACGCCCGCGTTTGGCGCGGCGGTGTGGGTCGGCGGCGCGTGCAACCACCCGGACGCGTTCACGCCGCTGGCTCGATGCCTGCTGTCGCTGCGGCTGGCGCGCGCGGCCGAGGGCGGCAGAGGCAGCGGTGGTGCTGCAGAGACGGAGCAAGCATTGGCGACGCTGCGGCGCGCGGGCCTGCCGCCCGCACTGGTGGGCGCGCTCGACCCAGATGGCGGCTGCGGCGGTGAAAGCGATGCCGCGTCGCCTTTGGACGGCGGCTCCCTCTTCCTGCTGCAGTAAGGCGGTTATCATGTGCGGGTTGCTCGGTAAAGCTCTGTGTGCCAGGCCTTGTGAAAGGGCAGGGCCGGGCCGAACATGGGGTGGTGGGCTTGTGGGCGGGGCGTTGACCCAGGCTTGACCCTGCCCCGCCGCTTGCACAGCCTCACATCCAGCCCGGCCAAGGGCCTGCCTCCCAAGGCGGCCCGTGCGCAGCCCGTGGGGAAGGGTGCGGCATACACGCGCGAGGGCTCTGCGCGACTGGGGCGGCGGCGTGCGCGAGGCGTACGCCGGCGGGCAATTCAGACCAGGTCCACCCAATCCCCCGGGCTGGGCTCGCCTCTGGCCAATCTAGTATGCAGAGTTGCATTGCTCAATCATCTGGCTGCTGCCCCAGCGCGGCAGGGAGGACGGGAGCCTGGAGCCGAAAGATGCCGAGCCCAGCCCACAAAGGGCCCTTGCAGCGGGTCTGGGTCAAGAACAGGCACCTGGAATCACCATACAGCAATCGACCAGCGCAGGATCGGCCTTCCTAGCGTTGACCTCTGGGTGGCAGGCCTCAGTCAGGGGCGAGTCACACACGGGGTAGGTGATGGGCTTGTGGGCGGCGCATTGACCCCGGGTTGACCCTGCCCCACCGCTTGCACAGCCTCAAGTCCAGCCCGGCCAAGTGCTTGCCTGCCTGCCCCTTGTGAGGTGCAAAGCGGGGCCGACGTGTGCGCCCTGCCTGCGCCCAGTCTGCCTGACTGTGGCGGCGGCGGCGGCGGTGGCCGGGACGCGCGCCAGACGTGTACGCCGGAGGGGGGGGGCACAGTTCGCATCGGGGCCCTCTTGAGGGTTGCGTTGAGGGCCGCTGACAGACGGGCAGTCTTCTCCGGTCTGCCATGCAGGGTCAAATGCGTTCACTACTCCACTGGCTGCTGCACTAGCCCGTCTGCGCCGCAGCCTTTGAACAACGCATGGTCCACCCTGCAGCCTGCAGCCCACCCCCCCAAGGCCCAAACCCAATGACCCCACCTTGCACCGCCCAGCTCTTTCGCCCTCCATTCGCTGCTGGTGCGGCTAATGGGCTTCGCAAATGCGGGCGTGGCCCAAGTTGGACCGCAGCGCGTGGGGCCCGCCGCTGCGGCAGAGCGCAGGCGGAGCGGCGGCGCCTGCAGCTGCTGCGCGCGTACGGCGAGGGCGGGGACGGCAGCGGCAGCTGCGGCGGCAAAGGAGGCAGCTGGGAGGCTGGCGCACACGCCGAATGCGGCAGGGGCAGCGGTGGCGGAGCAAGTACTGGCGACGCTGCGGCGCGCGGGCCTGCCGCCCGCACTGGTGGGGCCGCTCGACCAAGATGCCGCGCCGCCTTTGGACGGCGGCTCCCTCTTCCTGCTGCAATAAGGCGGTTGTTATGCAGCGCGCTGTTCGTGCGGGGTGCTCGGTAAAGCTCTGTGTGCCAGGCCTTGGGCTTGTGGGCGGCGCGTTGACCCAGGCTTGACCCTGCCCCGCCGCTTGCACAGCCTCACATCCAGCCCGGCCAAGGGCCTGCCTCCCAAGGCGGCCCGTGCACAGCCCGTGGGGAAGGGTGCGGCATACACGCGCGAGGGCTCTGCGCGACTGGGGCAGCGGCGTGCGCGAGGCGTACGCCGGCGGGCAATTCAGACCAGGTCCACCCAATCCCCCGGGCTGGGCTCGCCTCTGGCCAATCTAGTATGCAGAGTTGCATTGCTCAATCATCTGGCTGCTGCCCCAGCGCGGCAGGGAGGACGGGAGCCTGGAGCCGAAAGATGCCGAGCCCAGCCCACAAAGGGCCCTTGCAGCGGGTCTGGGTCAAGAACAGGCACCTGGAATCACCATACAGCAATCGACCAGCGCAGGATCGGCCTCCCTGAGCCCGGAACGGCCCCCCTGAGCGGCGAGAACACGCGCCGGCCTCGGCACGCCGCGCGAGTCGCGTTAGCTGCGATTTTCTGCAATGGCGGACGTGGAGGCGGCGGCTGGGGACCAGAGCGGACTGCAGGTGATGCACGTCTCCCGAGACTGGGAATCCCTCCCCCCTGGGCTCCGGAGGCCCGCTCCCGATGCATAATGCGTGCGTGAGGATTGACTGAGCTGCCAGGTCTGCGTGCGGGCCCAGCACCGGGGCCGCTCTGCGACGGCGGCCGCGCGTTTGCGCCCCCGCCCTGGTCGCGCGTTCACAGCCCAGCGCCGCGTCGCCCCCGCCCTGCCCCCCAGGCCGTCGCAAACGACCTGGATCCGTGCGGCCACGCGCATTACAGCCACCGAGGTGAGACGGGGGGGGGCAAGCCTAGGCGGCAGCGCGCCGCTTCCGCCTGTGGCCGAGAAGAGCGCGCCCAGGCTCGGCGCGTCATGCAGCCGGCCGCGCGCAAACACCCTCCGCCCCTCCCGCCCCCGGCCCTCCCCTCCCTCCCGCAGCCCCCTGGCTGCGCGCCATGGTGCTCGGCGCCAACGACGGCCTCGTCTCCGTCGCTGCGCTGCTGCTGGGCGTGTCGGGCGGCGACGCCGAGCAGCGCGCCATGCAGCTCGCCGGCGTGGCTGGCCTTGTTGCGGGGGCGCTCTCAATGGCGTGCGGGGAGTACATATCAGTCTCCTCCCAGAAGGACGCCGAGGAGGTGGGCCCTTTAGGCTGGCGGGCGCGCCCGGGGCCGCCGTGCGGCTCTGCGCTCCGGCCAAGGGGCGCGTGCCGTGCGCGCTCCGGCCGCGTTTGGCTGGCCGAGGACGCACACGCAGCAACCCTGTCCCCCCGCCCCCAACCCCCCCCCCCCCCAAACCCCCACAAAACCCCACCCCCAAAGGCCGACATCGAAAAGGAGCGCCAGGAGCAGATGAAGGGGGAGGCGGCGCGGCAGACCGAGTTTGAGGAGCTGGTCGGCATCTACATAACGGTGCGCGGCCGCGGCGGCACCAAACCGGGGCGGCAGGGCTTTTGCGGCGCAGCATTTGGATGGGGCCAGTGAGGCTGCGCGCCTGGCTGCCGCGCTCGCTCGCCACGCCGCGCAAAACGCGCCCCTGCCGCCGCGCAGCCCTCTCCCCTCCTCCCTCCAAACAAACCCCTCCCAACTCCACTCCCCACCCCGCAGCGCGGCCTGTCCGAGCCCCTGGCGAGGCAGGTGGCAAAGGAGCTGACCGAAAAAGACGTGCTGCGCGCCCACGCGCGCGACGAGCTGGGGATTGATCTGGACGATCTGGCCAACCCGCTGCAGGCCAGCGTGGCGGGCGCGGCGTCGTTTGTCATCGGCGCGGCGATCCCGCTGCTCGCAGGTGGGGGGGCGGGGGTTGGGGTGGGGGCCGGGGGGTGGGGTGGGGGCCGGGGGGTGGGGTGCGGGGCGGTGGGAAGGTGCGAGGCGGCGGGGGTGACCGCAGGGCTTCGCCGTCCGTGCTGCTGGCTCAGCTGTGTGTGGCTTGGCTCCCTTTACTCTCCTGCTGGGCGGCTTTTGGCGCCTCTCGAGCCCCGTGCCCAGGCCTTCTGGCAGGCGCCCTCAAAACGGCCGCCCCCCCCAACAAACCCCGCCCCCCAAAGGCGCCTTCATCCGTCCCTACATCTACCGCATCGTCTCGGTGCTGCTCGCCACCACCGCCGGCCTCCTGCTGTTCGGCGGCACCGGCGCCGCGCTCGGCGGCGCGCGCGTGTGGCGTGGCGCGCTGCGCGTCCTCATCGGCGGCTGGCTGGCCATGGGGGCGTCTTATGGCATCGGCGCGGCGTTTGGGGCGGCCTTCGGGGTCAAGATCCAGTCGGCGTAGCCCGGCGCCAGGGCCCAAAGCGACGCCTGGCGCGGGCCGTAGGCCAAAGTCAAGATTTTCAGAGGGGGGGCACCCGAGGCCAACACTGCTCTGGGGGGAGTTTTGGGGGCACTTGGGGGTGGGTTTTTGCTTTCCGGCTGCGCGCCGCGAGCGCGCAGCCGAGGCGCGGAATGCATCGATCGAACCTGTGGCAAAGGCGCGCCGTCGCGTCGCCTGTCCCCCACTTGAGAGCGCGAGTTGCACGCAGCTAGGTGCGGCCGTTTGCTGACGATTTTGCATGCCGCGTGTGCGCGCCGTGAGCGGCTGCAAACATCGCCAGCACTTGCCGCAGCACCGCTTGCTAGGTGAATTGATCGGCGGGCCGGGACCGTGGCCACGCGTCGGCGGGCGTGCCGCCGGGCCTGGCGGTGTGGCTTCGGGCAAATCCGTGCATGCATGCGACAGCGCGTGCGCCCCTGCAACCCCCATACAACGCTGTAACGCTGATGAGATCGCGCGTCCGTGCATGGAGATGGGGGTTGTGCAAGGGAAAGGGGGTGGGGGGGGGGAGCAGCCAGGTCGCCAGGCGTGCCCCAGCTGTCCCGCATGGGCTTTACACCCCGACGCATCAGACTAATCCCACAGCCGAGCCACAGGGGCCCCGCCTGGCCATCACAGGTGCATGGCGCGCCTGCTTGCTCCGTAGCAAATATGGGAGAACTGCATCGGGGGCCCGGGGAGGGCCAAGGACAGGGGCGCGTGGGGCACGCGGGACCAGCACGCAAACTTCTGCCGCGCCGGCTGGCTCCGGTGACGCCTGCAGCTCCTCCGGTCGCCGCCGCCGCTTTTAAGCCCGCCGCCCCCGTTCGCGCCGCTTAATCCAGTTTCCTTCGATAGCACGAGTTAAACGACGCCGTTCTCACCGGCCCAAAAGATGGGGACACCCAATGTGCTCGCGGTGATCGCGGTCTTGCTGGCCGCGCAGGCCGCGGAGGCCTATCCCGCCTACTGGAAGAAGGTGAGGGTGATAAACGCGCATCATTCCGGCGCTCGCGATCTGCGATGGCGGCCGCAGCGTGCATCGGGGCTGCGGGTGCCGCCGGACGCCGCCGCAGGCTGACGCACCCCCGCCGCCCGCCAACCGCAGTGCGGCGCCCACCCCACCAAGGCTGTGGGAAATCACAAGACTCCCAGGGCTGATCCGTGAGCATGGGGACGCGGGGCGGGCCAGGGAGATTGGGCGCATGCGCCGGTTTGCACCCATGCGCCCCCATCCGTTGCATGCGCGCGCGCGCCCACACCGCCCCGCCCCCCAAACCTCCACCTCCGCAGCACGACGCGGTTCGTGGTGACTGCTCTGGCTGGCACCACGCCTGTTAAGGAGCTTTGCCCTGGTACCAAGTACACAGTCAAGGTGGGCTGTCAGCTCTGCAGATGGCAGCGTTCGGGACCTGGCGCGGCTCCCCATGCGGCCTGCCCCCCTGGTCTGCAGCCACCGCGCGCAGCAGGCCTCTCCGGCCCGTGCGCTGCAACGGCACGACGGCAGCTGCTGTGTGCGATCTGCCACGGCCAGAGCTGCCACAGCCGGCGGCTCCCTCGGCCAGCACCCCCCAGCGCCCGCTTCCCACACTTTGCACCCTCCAACCCCCAACCCCCAGGTTTCGTTCCCAGAGGCGCGCCGCGTGCTGCTGACCTCCAGCACCGGCAAGTTCCTGGAGAGCGCCGCGTCCAACAAGGCTGCCGATCCGGAGTGGTGAGCCCAAAAGGGATGGGAAGCGGGCACGGCTGACGGAGCGGCGGCGGAACCTGCTGGGCAGCGCCCCACGCCCAGCCCAGCCAACCGCGGCTGTCGTCGCCCGTTTGCAGCCCATCGAAGCCGCCAACGCAACGGCCGGCCGGCTCACACCCCTCGCCGCCACCCCCGCAAAAAAACGCAGCCCCGACCGCGCCTCTTCCGTTGACCCCGCCGGCACGTTCAAGGCCGCCACCCTCGCGATCCCTTGCGATGCCGGTGAGTGGCCCGCGGCGGCGCGCGGCGCCAGCGATTGCAGCAAGCGCCGCGCCGCGCCGCGCCGCGCCATGCGCGCCTTGATTGGCTGGCCTTGTAGCCGCGCATGCCGTGCCGGCCCCCAGCCGCCGCGCCCCCAGCAGGCCAGACCCGTTCCTCCAGTCCCCGCCCTCACCACCCCTCCTCCTCCCCCCCACCCCCCCACCCCCCCACCCCCTAAAACCCACCCGCAGCCGATGGCAAGGTCGTTCTGTCTTCCACCTCGGCCATGGGCTCCAGCGCCGCCCTCATGCAGGGCACGCTGACGCTGATGGTCTCTGCTAAGTGCCGCGCCACCAACTGCGGCGCCGCAACGGCCGCGGCCAAGCCCGCCGCGGCCGCCGGGGCCGCCGCCGCCGCCGCCGCCGCTGCCGCCGCCGCCAAGCCCGCCGCCGCCAAGCCCGCCGCGGCCAAGCCCGCCACGGCCGCCGGGGCCACCGCCGCCGCCGTCGCCGCCAAGCCCGCCGCCGCCAAGCCGGCGACAGCTGCCGTGGCTGCCAAGCCGGCTGCTGCCAAGCCCGCTGCTGACATGCCTGCGGCCACCGCGGTCAAGCCCGCGGCCGCCGCCGCCGCCAAGCCCGCCCCCAAGCCCGCCGCCGAGACCGGCCGCCGCCGCCGCCTGTCTCAGAACGGCGACTACGAGAGCGGTTACACCGAAGACTACACCAGCGACGACGCCGACGCCGGCACCGGCGCCGGCGCCGCCGCCGTGTCGGGTGACTACTCCAACTCCGCCTCGGACGAGACCACCCCCTACCTCGGCGGCAGCTCCACGCCCTACGTCGGCGCCCCCCTCGGCACCGGCAGCGGCGACGACTCGGGCGACGTCGACGCCCAGCTCGGCAACAGCGGCCCCGCCATCGCCGACGAGGGCTACGACGGCGCTGACTACGCCGCCGAGGATGACTCGGAGGATTACGTTGAGGTCGACGACGCCGACGCCGACGGCACCGACGGCGCCGACGAGGAGGAGGCGGACGGCGGCTCGGACTCCCCCGCTGTTGGCTCCACCGACGTGTTTGACCAGGCGGCCGCGCAGCTGCTGGCCGACATCCTGGTCAACCTCAACATAGCCAACCGCACCGACGCCGACGCGATGATCCAAAAGGCCTATGCCGGCGGCGACGACGAGGAGGGCGATGACGAGGAGGCGGATGACTCATCGGACGGCGCCGACGGCTACGAGGACCTCGTCATCGACGATGACTACGCGTCCAAGGACAACGGCGCCGGCCCCGCCTCGGCCGCCGCGCAGTCAGGCGATGACAGCGATGCCGACGTCCCCGTCACCACGACGGTCACCGTCACCCCCCTCATCAACACTGATGGCGACTACTCGTCTTCCACCTCCTCATCTTCCTCCTCCTCCGGCCTCGGCTCCGCCTCGGCCTCGGCCATCGGCTCTGGCTCCGCCTCGGCCGCCTCGGGCTCTTACACCGTTTCCCCCGGCGATGACGAGGAGGGCGAGCCGTCGAGCAGCACTTACATAATCGTCAGCGGCCCATCCGACGGCGAGGACGACACCGACAGCGGCAGCGCCGACGCCGGCACCACCAGCGGCGCGCCGTGCGCCACGGCCAGCGGCGGCGCGGCCACCGGCATCGGCGCGCTGAAGCCGTCCGGCGGCCTGGTCGGCGTGCGGCCGCTGACCCCGCCGACGCAGGCCAAGGCGCGGTCCCTGTCGCTGGGCAACCGGCGCATGCTGCTGGACAAGAAGGACAAGAAGGATAAGGAGGACGGGGAGGGTGCGGACTATGGGGAGGATGACAAGAAGGACAAGAAGGACAAGAAGGACAAGGAGGACAAGAAGGGCAAGAAATCGATCGGCAAGCTCGAGAAGGACGCCGAAAAGGCGGCCAAGAAGGCCGAGAAGGCCGCCAAGAAGGCCGCCAAGGCGCTCAAGAAGGCCAGGGACGCCGCCCAGGAGGCCTCCGCCGCGGCGGCCGCGGTCGCCGAGGCCAAGGGGCTGCCCGTGAGGCCGCTGCCGGCCGGCCTGCTGCCCGGCGCGCCGCTGACGGCACCGGGCGCCGCGGCGCACCACGGGTCGCCCGCGATGGCCATGCCCTCATTCGGCGCCCCAGCGACCAAGGGCGCGTTCGCGCCCGCCGGCGCCGCGGCGGGCGCCGGCGCGGCGGCGCCCAAGGGCACGCCGCTGACGGTGATCGTCACCAGCGACGCCGCCGCGCCGTCCAAGGCGATGCCGGCCATGGGCAGGCCTATGGTCGCCGCCGACGGCCGCAAGTGAGCGCCCGCCCGCCCGCCCGGCCGCGCGCCGCCGGGGCGCGCGCAGCGACGGCGCGCCGCGCGCCTGCCCGAGCTCCGCTTGTCCCCCATTCGCACCCGCGCACCCCGCACTGCAACGCACACGCACATGCACGAGTGCAGCACGACGCGCCTGTTGCATTGCCCCGCCCGACCCCCTGCGCAAACCGAGCGCGGCTCCGTCGCTCCGCTTTGGAGGCCGTGGCTGATGCGCCTGCTCTTGCCGCATAGCCTGCAGGTTTTCCGACCGGCCCCAAAACCTGCATTTGTCGCATTGCTCGAGCCCCCTCTCCCCTCCCCCCCACTTTGTCAATGTTTATAACTGCCGAACCTGGATCTGGATTCTGGACTGCCTGACCAAACCCCCGACGGGGCATTTTGTTCACGAGTTGAGTAACACAAACGAATGCCATTCAAAGCCGCGTTGCGTTTTGGAGGGGCCTGCGTCAGCGGCTGCAGGGAGGGGGCTGCCAGCAAAGCGGACAGGCGGCAGCGGGCAGCCGGCCGTGGCTGACTAAACCTTGGTCAGCCGCCGGCGGCCGGATCCTGCAGGCCGCTGCAGGGACGGGCCGCCGCGCCGCCGCGCCGCCGCGCCGTCGCATAAAGGCGTCGCCAGCCGCCGCCGCGCCGTCGCCGCCCGTCACCTGGTGACGCGGGCGGCGTCACCAGCACCACCACTTGCTCTTCCGCTTCTTGGCGGCCGCCGGCTCCGGCGGCGGCGGCTCGACCTTGCCCACCGCGTTGGCGGAGGCATAAGAAAGGTAGGCCGTCCACAGCACGCCACAGGCAGACATGTAGAGCACTGCGCCGCGCAAAAGCGCAGGTTTGGGGTTTAGTGGCACAGGATGGGGGTTGTTGATTTGTGTTTTTGGGGCCGGGTGCTTTGGGATGGGTTGGTTTGGAAGCTGCGCTGTGGAAACAGGAAGTGGTGGTGGCGGTAAGCCGCCGGCTGCGCGCCACAGCACGCCGGTAGCTGCCCGCTGCCCTGCATCCCCCCGCAGCCCACCCCCTCTCCTGGCCACCCCGGTCTGGGCATCTCCCTCCCCCCCCCAAAAAAAAACAGTGCTTTTGGCCCGCGGGGGTCGAAACCATCCCCTTGCCGGCCACGCACCCTGCTTGTCGAGAGGCACGAAGTAAAAGTTGATGCTGGCCGCAGGCACCCAGAACTTCCAGCCTGGGGGGGATAGCACCCGCCTCAGGTGCAGAGGGTTGCAGCGCCTGACAGCGCTGCTTGAGGAGGAGAGGGTTGCAGCGCCTGACAGCCCTGCTGGGTCCCAAAAGCGCGCATGGGGAGCACGTGCGCGTGTCGCCAACCACGCGCGCGTGCGCTCAGAGGCCCTGCTCCCGGCCGCCCAGTCCCGCAAAGTTGACAGAAGTTGACCAGTGTTGACCCACCGTTGACCATGCTGGGCACCATGTCGCGCCGTATCTTCCCGGGGATCTGCTGGGCCTCCCCCGTGAGGGAAAGGTTCCAGGCAAACACCACCGCCAGCACCACCGGCGCCAGGGCCACCTGGTTCAGCAGCACCTGCGTTTCCAGGGGCGCGGTTTGCGGTTTTGTTCAGCTCTCCTCCGCTCCGCCCGTTTCCGGCCTCGCCGGATGGTGCAGCTGGCGGGCGTTCCGCGGTCTGCGGCGCGAGCGCGCCGGCAAGCGCGCGTGTCGAAAGCTCAAGCCTCCCTCAAAAAACAAGCCCGCCCGCCCCCACCCCCTCCTCCTCCCTTTCCCACTCCCGGCGCGCTCCGCGTCTTTCCCTCCCCTCCCCACTCGCCTTGGTGGCAAAGTTAGCCGTGCTCCTTGCCGGCATGGCCCAGTCCAGCAGGTTGTACCAGTAGTATTGGTAAGGCCCGTACCAAAGCAGGCCAAAGCCCAGCATGCGCAGCGTGCGGGCCAGGTCGTAGGCGGGCGCCTTGGCGCCACGCGACTGCGGGGCGGCAGGGGGTTAGAGCGGGGGTGTGCGGGGGGGGGGGTGTTGGGGCGAATGGCTGATAGGCCGGACTGGGCCGCTGCTTCGCGGCCGCGGCAATGCGAGGCGGCGCGAGCCGCAGCAGCGCGCGCATGCAGCCGCAGCACCTGCCGCCGCACACGCGCGCACGCGCGTGCAGGCACGCGCCCCTCCCCCGCGCGCGAACGAGCCCAGGGCGAGCCCAGCCAGTGGCCGCACCCTCCTCCCCTCAGAAACACACACACACCTCAGCCTCCTTCATGGAAAGCAGCAGAAACACACACACACCTCAGCCTCCGTCATGGAAAGCAGCAGAAACACACACACACCTCAGCCTCCTTCATGGAAAGCAGCTGCGCCAGCAGGTCCCCAATGGCAGACATGGAGCCGGATATCACGCCGGCCTTGACGGGGGCCTCCCAGCCCTGCGGTCGTTTTGGTTTGCGAGGCGGGCGCGCGCGCGCGCGGCGTGTTGCAGCGGGCGGCGCGGGTGACCGGGCAGGGCGGCGCCCGCTCGCGTTGCGACGGGTCCGGCGGGGCGCTGGCCCGATTGTGCGGCATCAATGGGCCGTCCGGAGCCTCACCGCCACGCGCTGCGAGTAGGACTCGATGCCACCCGCGCCGCTGCTCGCCGCCGGGCGGCGCGCCCGCCGCTGCGGCCGGGGCCGGCGGGGAAGCCCCCAGCCGAAGGGACCACCGGCCCCAAAGCGGAGGCCGAACATGCCCGGGGAGCGGGGGGGTGCGGCCTCGGGCGAGCGCAGCGGTCGCGGAAATCGAGGTCCAGATCGCTGCCGGCCGATATCGTCCCGCAAATACCAAGCGTGGCGCTTGATGATGTGGGGGTGGTGCTCGGGCCCGCCACTGCTCGAGGCCGCCGCCGCTTTGGCTGGAGCGCCGCCACCTGGTGACGCCGGCAAAGACAGAGCGAGAAACTGAGCGGCCTGCGCGTTTGTTACACAAGCGGTAAGCGCAGGGGCGCGTGCTCTTGTGCAAACGCGGCAGAAGGGGTCGTGTGACCCGGGCGGTGGGTTTGAAAAGGTCGGCTGCGGCGCGGCTGTGCGCCTGGAATGGGAGCACGGTGTTTGCGGCGTCCTGCTCTCTCTGCCTTGGGGGAAACTGGGCGGACAGTTTGGGCGGCCACCGCCAAAAAGCAAAGGCTTTGGCGCCGCCGCCAACGGCCAAAGCCGGCGTCGGCCATCTGATTTTGGCTCCATGGTTGGTACAGGGCTGGTGCGGGGTTCCGCGGCGCAACACCCCACGCGGGGCGGCCGCGGGCATGCCCCAATCGCGCCAGCTGCGGCGCGCAGCTGCGGGCGCCGCGAGCCCAGCAAGCAAAGTGCCGAGGGGGTGGTGGCATGTGCGGGCGCGTGCCGGCCCGCCGCGGGTGGTTCCAGGCGCGCCGCGGCCCGAAAGCGGCGGGCCCGCATCTACTCACGGGGCGCCGGGGGATGGGGTGTGTGCGGAAGGGCCGAGATAAATGTTTGGACGCCAAACCCATTGGGGGAAAAAACAAAACCGCGGCGCACGCGGCTTCAGAACGGCGGGCGGCGGGTGGGCCGCGCCGCCTTGCGTCAGCGCGGCGCGCCGCCGGGCCTGCTGGGCCTTGAGGCCGCGTTGCCGCGGCCGGGCCTACGGCCGAAAGCCATTGCGGCGGGGGGCGCCGAGCATTTGGGGCGCTGCGGTGAACTCGGCTGGATGACGGGAAGGAAGAGAGGGGGACACTAAAGCCTGCCCGACTGCCTATTGCTGCCGCTGCCTAGGCGACAAGAGCGCGCAAAGCGCTCGGGCTGTCGATGCCACCGCTGCCGCCGTGGGCGCGCGCGCCTAGGGTGCTGGCATCGCCGCCGCCGCCGCCGCCGTCGCTGTCGCCGCTGCTGCTGCTGCTGTCGAGCCCGGCGGTGCCGTCCTTGGCGCCCGCCCCTTGCAGCGCGGTGCTCGACACCACGCGCACCGCGGCGCCCGCGGCCCAGGACAGCAGGCCCCAGATCGCGACGAGGCCGCTGCCCGGGAAGATCGCGACCTCCAGATCATCCAGCCCGTCGCAGCACCACGTCCCGTCGCTTGTAGCCGACGGCAGCAGCCACCGCACGCGGCGCGCGGCCGCGCGGCGGCAGGCGAGGCGCTCGAGCGCGGGCGCGAGCGCCGCGGCGCGCGCGGCGTGCTCCTGGGGGTGCCTTGCGGCGGCTGCGCCGGCCTGCGGGGCGGCCGGGGGTGGGGGCGGGGGGGCGCCGACGTCGGTGTGCTGCGAAGCAGGCGCGCTGCGAAGCCGGCCACGCAGGCGCTCGCACCGCCAAGCCATCGCTGCCGCGCCGCCCGCGCGCAACCCACCAGCTCGGATGCGGGCGTCAGGTCGTGGGTGCTGAAGCCGCGGCGGCAGCAGGGGCAGGGCGCCCAGCCCGGGAGGAAGTGCGGGTGGGCACGGCTCTCGAGCCAGGCCGTCGCGCACAGCAGGCAAAAGTCGTGGCCGCAGGGTGTCGCCACCGGCTCCACAAACACCTGGTGCGGGGTTTGCGCAGGGGTTTGCGGACCGGGGAGGGCGCACGGGGCCGGGCGGCGGCGGCAGAGTGCAGCGCGCGCGCCTGGCGGGCCGGCGGCGGGCGGGCCGCGAGCCGGCGCAACGCACCTCATAGCAAAGGGGGCAAACCACGCGCCCCTCGGAGGCCATTTTGCGCAGCGCGGGAGGCGTCCTGGTCCGCTTCAACGAACACCGGGACCCCAGGGCCGGCGAAGCGCCCCCCGGCGTCCAGGGCGGGTGGGGAACGGTTTATATAGCACGGGGCGGAGGTGCCGGGGCGGCGGGGCAGTGGTGGGCGCCACGGCCCACGGGTCGTCACTCTCACGCCTTAGCGGCCCAGCGGCAGTAAACGAGTATGCGCGGCCGGGGCGTATGTAGGTTGCGGTTTGTGAGCCGTCCGAGGACCGGGCCCGGGCATATGAAGGCGCCGCGCCGCGCCGCGCCGCGCGACTGCGCGAGAAGCCGACGAGAAGGGCCGGCCGCCGCAGCCCAGCCGCAGCGCCAAGGCCGCCAGGCGCCGGCATGGCACCGGCCCGGGGCCCCTCAGCGCGAGCGATCAAGCACAGCAGAGTCCTGCGCGCACGGGTGCAGCGGAGGCATACCAGGAAGACCACGCCTGCCTGCCTTCCTGCCTGCAACGGCCCCCTCAAAAATCAAAACGCGGCCTTCACTTTGCCAGCGTGCCCTGCCTCGCACCGTGCACCACCCCGTCCACCAGCAGGCGCGCGCCCGAGTGCCAGCGCACGGGGGACCGGTGCACTGCGTCGTCGTGGGCTGTCCTCAAACTTGTGACTGTCGGTGTCCGAGGGACCGATCCGTTGACCGCGCGCAACCAAGAGCGCCCCAACCTCCCGCACATCGATCGGCAAGCAAGCCACACGCAGCGGCTCGCGCCAGCCTGCTATGCCGCGCACGCGGAGCCCGCCGGGGCACTCGGCATCGGGGCGGGCGTGCACATGCCGCCGCGGCAGGCGCGCCAACCCGGAGACGCGCGGTGCCAAACAGCCTAGAAATCCAGAGGAGTCTTTTTTCGTTCCATCACCAGCGGTACGACGTCGTACCGGCGCTGAGGCTGGCGCGGGCGGGAGTCCCCAACAGGCCGGCCCGCGCCCCGCGGGCAGCCAACGGGCTCACAAAGAGGCGCGTAGCCTCACGCGACGTGACGCGCTCGCGGGCGGGCTGCACCCGCAGCCGGGCCCCCGCCTGCGGCGCGCAGCAGCGTCACTCCTGGCATCGGCCGTGCGAGGCCTTCGGCGCCGGCCGGCGGGCAGATCCTCCCCAGCAGCCGGTGAACCTGGCGCCATGAGATAGCGGGCGGCCCCCAGGGGCGCGCCACGCGATGCAGGCCGACAGCAGCGGCGGCGGCGGCGGTGCGCAGCAGGGCGCGGTGCACCGGCACGCGCCTGCGCGCCCGCTGGCCGATGGCGCCTGGGGGAGCAGCGGCGGCGGCAGCAGCGGGGCCACAAACAGCGGCGGTGGCAGCAGCAGCAGCAGCAGCAGCAGGGGCAGCGGCAGGGGCAGCAGCGGCAGCGGCAGCGGGCCGCGCAGCGGCCATCGCTTCGCCTGCCGCCCGCGGCCCCGCGGCGCCGGCAGTGGCGGCGCCGGCAGCGCCGTCGTGGCGGCCTGGCTGGCGCTGCTGCTGCTGATGTGCCCGATGGCGGCGCCGCGGCCGGTGGCCGTCTTGCCCGGCCCGCTGGGGCCAGGCCACGCAGCCCCTTCCGAGCAGGGCCGCGCGTTGGTGGGCGCCGGCGGCGCGCTGTCGGCAATCGCCGCCGCGGCGTCGGGGGGCCGAGCGGCCCCGTCGCCATGGCCGCCCTCGGCGCCGCCCCCCGTGCTCGCCACGCTGATGGGCGTTCCCATGCCGCAGCTGCCGCCAGAGTCGGTCGCCGCCGCTGAGACCGCACTTGCGGCGGCGCGGCGGGAGGCGGCGAGCCCAGCGGGCGTCACAATTGGCGGCCTGTTTGGACTGACGCTAGAGGAGCAGGTCCTGATGGCCCGGCTGGCGGGGCAGGTGCGGTCCTCGAGCGATCTGGCCCGCGCCTCTTTTGGCATGGGCGCGGCAGCTCTGTTTGGGCGCCCGGTTGGCAGACGGCGTGCCGCGCGCGGCTCGGCGCGCCATCCGTGCGCGCGCATGCGCGCATTCAGTGCCAGCGCATGCCTGCAATCACCGGCTCACGCCCCCAACCCCAATGCAAATGCGAAAACCGCAGGAGGTTCGCGGCAGCTTTGACGCCGTGGGGGGGATGAGCAAGTCGGATCCCGGCTACTGGAGGGCCCTGGACGAGCACCTCAACAAAACCACCACCCTCAAACACGTGAGTGCGCACGGGGTCCTGCGGGGCCGCATGGCCTGCGGGGAGCGCCTCGCTGCGCCGTGACGGAGGAGGGCGCGGCTGCGTGCGCAGGCCCTGCCCGCATGACGCGCACGCGTGCCGTGCGCAGCAAGTTCAAAAATGCGTGCAGGCAGCGCCACAGCACAGCGCCATGCACATGCGGCAAGACAGCTCGACCATAACCCAGCCGCGTTCCAAACCCGCCCCCAGATGTACGAATCCACTTGGTACAAGTGCAGCAAGCTGTCGAATGGCATGGCGGAGCGCTATCCCAGCATTGACGCGCTCGAGGCGGCGGCGCACGCCCACATCGTGGCGTGGCTGGGGCTCAGGTGGGCGCCGAAGCGCGGCGAGGCCTCCCTGTCGCATGCGTTGCGATGCGGGCAGCCTTTCCGGCCTCTCTCACTTGTGGCCCCCGCATGCGCCCCTCGCATGCGCCCCTCGCATGCGCCCCCGCATGCGGCCGCCGCATGCGGCGCCCCTGCGCACACAGCCAAGCAAACCGCACACGCCCCCTCACGGCCCGACCCAGGGAGCACCAAATCCCGCCGCACGGCGCGACCGCGTCGCTGGACCAGCTGGTGTCAATACTGGACTCGATCAACGCCTCGGCGCGGATCGTGACCGATCCGCTTCCGTTCCTGGCCACGCAGCGGGTGCCCACGGACAGGTGGGCTCGGCACGGCCCGTGGGCTGCGGGTTGCATGTGTGCAACCCGCACACGTGCAGCACGCCGCTGCCGCAAGCAAAACCCCTGCAGACCGCGCCGTCTGCTGCCGCCGCCCCACTACGCAAAACACGCCTACGCGCGCGCACGCACGCTCAATCAAACACGGAAACGCCCCCCTTCCCCCCCAAAACCACCCGCCAGGAACGGCCTGCCCCTGCTGATCCACATGACCCTGCGTGACAAGGCCTCCTTCTCCCGCCACCACGTGCTCTCCATCGCCTCGTGGTCGCGCGCCAACCCTGACTACGCCCTCCTCATGTTCGATGACTCAGATCTCAGATCCTACCTGAGCCACAACCTGGAGAACGGGGCGGAGCTGTTTGACCAGCTCAAGACGCCGGTGGAAAGGGCAGACCTGTGGCGCTACGTGGTCATGTGCACGCACGGCGGGGTGTACGCGGACGCAGACACCCTTTGTGTCAGGCCCGTCCAGGTGCGTGTGGGGCTGTGCGCGCGCGCGTGCGTACGTGTGCGCATGTGGGTGTGCGCTGGTGCAGCTGCTCGAAGCTGCTGCCCGTGGCACGGCGCCGCTCCGCCCATTGGCCTGTCAACACTGCCGGCCACCTGCCGGCGCGCCCCCCCCCCCCGCTCAACAGCAGCGGAGCCGCCCCCAACCTGCCACCCCCTCACCCCCCCCCCCAAACCGCACCCCCCCAGGAGTGGAACCGCGAGAACGGCCACGATGCCGAGGTCTTTTTCGGCGTCGAGGACGTTTTCCGCCGCGACCCCCTGGCAGGAGACTCCGGCTGGGGCCAGCGCGCGGGGCTGTTTGGCGTGCAGTTTGAGCAGTGGGCGCTCGCGAGCGCGCCGGGGCACCCCGTGCACTGCGGCGTCGCGCGGCGCATCAGGTGCGGGCGGCTCTTGCTTGCGGGGAGCGAGCGGTGTTGGGGAGGGTTGGGACCGTGTGGGGCCTGCGGAAGCCCCCAAACCCCGCCCCCAGCGCACTGCCCAGCCTCCCCAGCGCGCACACCCACCGCCGTGTTCAACCTTCCATCCCCCCACGCCCTCCATCCGCCCCCCCCCCAACCGCCGCCGCAGCGAGCGCATCGCGTCCGAGGCCCGCTCCCCCAAGCCCCGCGGCGAGGACAACTGGTCCATCCTCCACCGCACCGGCCCTCACGTCTGGACGGACGCCGTGCTGGCGTGGACGCACGGGAAGGGCGTGGGCTACCACGAGGGCCTGCAGACCGGGGGGCGCCTCGTGGGCGGCGGGGCGCGCGTCATGCCGGGGGAGACGTTTGGGTGTGCGGCGCGGTTCTTCAACCGGGAGGCAAAACTCGATCAGGTGGGCGCCCGGGAGGGGGAGGGGGCGCAGCTGCGGTGCTGCAGGGAGAGGGAGCGCTCGGGAGGGGGAGGGGGCGCCATACCGGTGCGGCAGGGAGAGGGGGCGCTTTGGTGCAGAGGCGCTCTGGCGGCCCAGGCGTTTGCGGTGCTTTGGTGCCTGCACATTGTTTTGCTGCGAGTGCCGCCGCGCATTGAACCCCTGCCTCCCGAACCGAAACTCGCAGGTTTATGTCATGCACATGTTCCGGGGCGGCTGGCGGAAGCGGCTGGCCAACGGCGGCCTCGCCGGCGGCAGCAGCGGCAGTGGCGGCAGCAGCAGCAGCAGCGGCCGCAGCGGCGGCAGCAGCAGCACTGGTAGCAGCGGCAGTGGCAGCAGCAGCGGCAGCGGCCAGGAGGTTTGGGGGACCGCAGACTATGGGCAGGCTCAGGCCCTCATATCAACCGCCGCCGGCGCCTTCCCCACGAATTGACGCGGCTGCCGCCGCCGCGTCAGGAGGCCCCCCGCAGCGCCCCTCCCCGCTCTCCTGGCAACCCCGGCAAAGCAGCGGCGCCGCCCCGCGGCACCAGCGCCGGCGCGGAATGTCGCCGCTGCGTGGGGCGGCGCGCCGCAGCGCAATGCACTCGCGGCGATGCAATCGCGGCGAGCTCTCAAAATCAGCCCGTCGCACTTTTTTGCGCTTTGCGCTTGCGCGCGTGCGCGCCCGGACCCTCGACCCGGCGTGCAGCGCCCCGCCGCACATCGCGGCGCGCCCAGCCTCCAACCAACGCCACGCCGAAAGGCATCCCCGATCCCCCCCAGTGCGCGGGGTGGCCGTTTCATCCCGCTGGCGCCAGCTCCTATCAGGCGCCTTTCCCCCTTGACACACGCACACACACGCATTGGCCTGTGCGCCTGCCCACGGCGCGCGCCCACCCGCCGCCGCCGTCGGCCCCGCAGGCCGCATTCGAACCCCCGCAGCACCGCATTTGCACCTTCCGCAAGCAAAATCGGTCCCGCCCGCTTTCCGCGGCCGACCCAGCCCGCCGCACGCCGCCTGAGCGGCGGCGTGCCGGCCGGCGCAGCGCGGCGCGTCTTCCTCCCCTCGGCCCCACCCCATTTGCCGGCGCCCGCCCCGCGCCCCGCAGCCGTCGCTCGGGGCTGGCTGCCGGCGATTCGTACGCACCAGCCCGCGCGCGCGCACCGACGCGTTCGCCAGGCGAGGCGGGAGGGGACTTGCGGCGCGCTCTTGATGGGCGGCTCGCTGGCCCGCTCGCCCCGCCTGCCGCAATCGACCGATTGACCGTTTGGCCGCGGGCCTCTGTGCGCGCGCGCCCCTTTTTTGTGGAAAGCTTTCCTGGCACGCCTTTTCCGCCCCGGGTTTACTCGGCGCGTTCCCTGATCAATTGTAAGCATCGGTGATCAAATTGTGCGCAGCTGCCGCGCGGGCGGCGCCGGCCGCAGGCAAACGCCGCCAGGGGCGCAGCGCCAGGCGGCAAACGCCGTCACACGCACAGCAAGCACAGGGGTGGGCCGGGTCTGCGCGCGGTTGTCTTTTCCGGGAGTTTGGGCGGTCAACGCCCGGCCGCCCGGGCAGTTCAGGAGGCAGCTGCGTCAAGGTGTGGGCCAAACGTTTGGATGGCTGGGCTTTTTTTCTGCGCGGCGCCAGGTGGTGGCCTCAGCGGGCTAGAAGGCCGGAGAGGGCATGCGCGCATGTGATACGGTGCGGTGCGGCCGGGTGGCACAGGACATGTGGCCAGCCGGGCAGGAGTTGATTCACAATTGCGCCGGCGCGGCGCGCTCGCTTGCCTGCAGACCCTCCCCCGTGCGCGCGGCCGGGGCGCCGCGGGGTGTTATGGGGGGTAGGGGCGCAAGGCGAGAGCGCCGCGCAGCTCGGCGGATGAGGAGGTGTGGGCGCAAACCGGGGGTGGGGTCTCGCTGCGTTGATGCGACATCGGAAACGGTCAAAACCCCCCGAAACGGTGTGACCGTACGGGCTTGACCGCCGCCGAATGCCGCATCGACGCAGCGAGATGGATCGATGGCAGATCGCAACTTGGCGGGAGGTTTCAGATCAACGTAGCATGCGGAAAATCGACGGAACAACGCCGGAGGGGCTCTCAGCAGGTCAAAAGGGATCCGTTGGGCCGGCGCCGCGCCCGGGGGTCGTTTGGTCGAAAACGTCTTGCGCAGGCGGTGTGCTGCGCGCGCTGTGGGGCGCGCCGCGGCCTGTTTCGTGTCAGCATCCTGCCAGCACGGCCGTGTGTTGTTTGGTGGGGCTCGCGCGCCGCCC
The DNA here is from genome assembly GCA_003203535.1 of Raphidocelis subcapitata. NCBI lineage: Eukaryota > Viridiplantae > Chlorophyta > Chlorophyceae > Sphaeropleales > Selenastraceae > Raphidocelis > Raphidocelis subcapitata. The sequence goes on from BDRX01000015.1 coordinate 299,778, forward strand.
CCCGGGCCGCGCTTTTCTTGGTTGTTTGGGGGGGGCCAGCCAGGCCGGCCCGCCGGTGCCGTTCGAAGGGGGCACCTGTTGCCTGGTACGGGCCCGTGCTTGTACCGCTCATCGGCATCTTGGGGCATCGAGGCGGCGGTACGTACCGCCCGCGCGCCATGTGTACCGCGACCTGTGCCGCTCAGGCGTCCTCCGCGGCGCCCTCGAGGCGGCGGTACGTGCCGCGCAGCGCCTCCTTGGCGTCGTCGACGGCGTGCTCGACGGCGTCCATCCAGCGGCCCAGGTGGGGGCCGGCGCCGTAGATGGGCGCGCTGAAGCCGGCGGCGGCGACGGCGCCGACGAGCTGCGCGGGGCGGGGTTGGGGGGGTTGGGGGTTGGGTTGGGTGGGGTGGGGGGCTTCTAGAGGGGCTGCGGTTCGAGGCTGCGCGCGCCCGGCAGCGGCGCGCGGCAGCGAGACGGCTGCCTTTTGGGGGCTCCGCAGGGCGGGCGGCAGGCGCGGGGCGGCCCCCAAACTTGCCTGGGCAAAAACGTAGGTGAAAGTCCCCGCCCACGAGCCGCAGCCGCCAAACACCAGGGCCGGCCCCAGCACGCGCGCGGGGTTGAGCGCGGCGCCGCTCAGCGGGCCGGCGGCGAGCGCGCAGGCGAGGAGGGTGAGGCCGACGGTGGCGGGGCCGGCGACGCCGAAGTTGGGCTGGCCGACGCAGCCAGAGTACACGGCCATCTGCGTTTGCGTTTTGGGTTTGGTTTGTTTTGGTTTCGTTTGGGTTTGTTGGGTTTGGAGGTCTGCGGCTGTGCTGCAGGGTTCTTCTGGGTTTGGGGTGTCGCGTTTGGGCTTCTGGGGAGAGGGGAGGGGTCGTCCAGGGCTCCTGCCGCAATGCACATGCAAGCCTGTGCGCCCAGAGCAGTCGGTCGACGCCCGGTCGACGACCGGTCAACGCCCGGTCAGCGATTGGTCAACGCACCACCAGCATCATCGTCGTCAGCACCTCCCAGCCAAAGGCCTGGCCCAGCGTGGCGCCGCCGCCGGGGCCGAAGCAGCCGATGCCGGCAGCCTTGGGCACGAGCAGCATCTGGAGGAGCGGGGTTTGGGATGTGGGGGTGGGGGTGTCTGTGTTAGGTGAGGGTTTAAGTGGGGCTGCGGACGTGCCTGTGACAAGGGGACGGAGCTGGCACGCACATGCGCGCCCAAAGGTGTGCATGCGCGCCCCGGAGCTGCCAAGCCGCCCTTAAGAGACCGGGATTGGTCAGTCTCCCGGCCAGACAGCTCACGTGCATGGCCGATGCGAGGGTTGCGCCGGCGACCTGAGCTACCATGTAAGCCAGGGCGCGACTCATCGCGGTGTGGCCGGTGATGAGCGTCGCGGCCGTCACTGCGGGGCGGGGCGGGCGGGGCGGCGGTTCGGGGCGTTGGGGAAGTTTGTTTGGGGCGCTCGCGGGGTTTGGTCGGCCGGGCGCGGGTGCGTTGCGAGCCGCTTGTGTGTCGCTTGAAGCAGCGTTTGTGTGGCTCGATACGGGCAGGCGTTCCCAGAGGCGCACGACGCAGGAACCGCGGCGCCCACGCGCGCACAAAGGCGTGCCCACAGGCGCGCACGAAGGCGCGCACGCAGCCGCACCTGCGGGGTTGAGGTGGCCGCCGCTGATGTTCGCGGTCGCGTAGATCATTACCATGAGGGCCAGGCCGTTGCAAACCGCGGTCTGGTGGTTCTTGGCGGGGACGGCGCCGCCGATGAGGGCGAAGAGGAAGGTGCCCATGAACTCGGCCGCCACAGCCGCCGCCAGGCGGCTGCGCGAGTTGGCGTCACCCTGGGGCGCGGGCGGTGGGCAGTGGGGGGGAGGGGGGCGTGTTTTTTTTTTGGGGGGGGGGGGGGTCCGCCGGATCGCTGCCGCGGCGGGGCGGGGGCGAGGCTGGCTGGCGCAGCTGGCGGGTGCCGCGTCAGCGCGCCACGTCGACAGGCGCTGGGCTGACGCGCGCCGCCCGCCGAGCGCCGCGGCGCCGCCGCGGCGGCCCTCGCGCGCAGCGGATCCGCAACCGCGCACCTGAAGAATGCCCGGCATTGTGGCTGCGGAGCGGCCGGCACGGCGAACGGGGGCGGCGCGTGAGGGCGGGCAGTTGGCGGCTCTTGGCGGCGGGCTGGTGCGCGGCGCAGGGCGGGCAACGGGCGGGCTTAGGCCTGGTGTATGAGCACGAACCCAATGCGCCTGATTTGAACCGGCTCAGGGGCCCCGGAAGCTGCAACGCGGCACCTGTCGCACCCCCGTGTCGGGGAAGCACAGTCAGCCGCTCGCGGTTGACCAGGCTCGGCCTGCACTGGATTTTTGCCGCCTCTTTTGAGCTTTATTCACCGGAAAGCCAGGCGGGCGAGGCCCGGCAGCTGCGGGCGGGCGGCGGCGGGCGGCGCCCTCACCAACAGCGGCCCACACCGCACGCTCAGCGATTTTCAAGGTCAGACCTGCTGTGGCGATCGCTGATAGCGCTGGATAAGCGCACGTGTTGCTCGCCATTACATTTGCAGACGAGCCCCCGAAACGGGAGGCACACGCACACCCCTCTCCGACCCCACCAAAAACCGCCTCGCAGAAAGGCATGGGTAGTGGTCAAGTCTGGAGCGCCCGTGCGCGGGCAGTGGCGGTGGCGGCACCGGGGTGCGATCCGCAAAGCCGCACGCTCGCGCCCGAGGGTTTGCAATCATCGACGCGCGCATGCGCGCGCGCGCCGGAAAGTCAAAGGTTGGGGTAAAATGCGCCCAAAGTACGAACTCTGTCTGTCTGGTTGTGTGCGCGAATGGCTCATGCATGTCGAAGACGCCTCAAACTTTGATGGGGTGGTGGTGATGACCTGGCTTGCCACCAGATTCCGGAATGGGACAGATCTGCGCTCGCGCGCAAAGTGATCTGGATCTGCGTGGTCCGCGGTGCCGTCAGGCGGGCACGCAGACCTCCTGAGGCCCCAGCTGCAGGCCGTTCAGCCGCAAACCGTTGGGCGAGGGGCGCTCCTCCGCGCCCTGCGGCGCGGCCGGCTGCTCGGCCAGAGGCACCGCCACCCGCCGCGCGCCCGGGCTGGGCGCGGCTGCTGGGTCCCCGCCGCCGCCGCCGCCGCCGACGACGCCCCGCCTGGGGGAGCGGAACAACGGCGGCCCCGCCGCCGCGCCGCCGCCCCCCATCGCGCAGGCGGCGGCTTGCCCGAGCTCCGGCGCCACGCCCCCTATCAGCTGCAGCAGCCCCCGCGCCTTGCCCCTGGTGGGCGCGGCCCGGAACAGCGGCGGCCCCTGGGACCGCACGGCCCTCATGCCGGCCAGCAGCTGGTGCATCGGCAGCAGCGCCTCCCCCTTGGCGTCCCGCTTGCGCGGCCGCCCGCGCCGCCGCTTGGCCTGCGGCTGCGGCTGCGGCGGGGGCGCGCCGGCCGCCTCGGCCGCGGCGGCCGCGCGCTCGCTGTCTTCGTGGGCCGCGAGCAGCGCGAGCGACGCGAGGCGCTCGGCCGTGCTGCCGGCGCCGGCGCCGCCGCGGCCACCGCGTGCGCCGGCCACCAGCTGCTCCATCGCCGCCGCCAGCTCTGGCGCCTGCCCCCCGCCGTCCGAGCCCGACTCCCCGCCCGACTCCGAGCCGCTGCCGCTGCGGTCCTCCTTGCCGCTGCCGCCCTCCCCGGCCTCGCGCCGCCGCCGCTTGCGCCGCGGACCCTCGCCGCCGGCGCCGCCGCCGTCGCTGCGCCGCCGCCTCTTGGCCTTCTTCTTCGCGCCCCCCTGCCCGCGGCGCGCCAGGGGCTGGAAGTCCTCGTCCTCCTCCCGAGGCAGCGCCAGCGGCGGCGGCTTGGGCTCGCGCCGCGCCCCGCGCGCGCCGCCGTCGCTGCCCGTGCCCACGTCGGCCGCGCTGCCCGCGGGCCGGCCGCGCTTTCGGGCGGCCGCGGCGGCGGCCGCCGCGGCGCCGTCGCGCGCGCCGCTGGGCCCCTCCCCGTCCAGCCACCGGTGCTTTGCCAATGACAGGTCCAGCCGCTCCACGTCGCCGTCGTCATATGACACCACGTGCCGGCCGTTGGTGACGGTGTAACCCGTGACAGTGCCTGCAGGCGCGGGGCCGGTCGTGGGGGGAGGAGGGGGCGTTGCGTCAGGAAACCCCGACACTGCTGCGAAGCAGCTGTTCCTGCTGCCCCCAACACGCCGCCGCCGCGCGCACCCCGCCCAATCAAAACGCTCCAGGCAAACCGCCCGCCCGCGGCCCCCAACACGCCGCAGCCACGGCCCCTGCCGCCAACGCGCTCCGCGCCAAAAGGCGCGGCCGTGGGGCTGGGCACCCCTTCACCCCTCTCACCTGGGTACCAAGCCTCATCCCCCTCCCACCAGACCTCGATGCGCCGCCCGTAGTCGCGCTTGCGCTCCGGGTTTGCGTCCATGGTGCCGCGGCACTTGGGGGCGCCGCACATGCAGCGGAAGCCCTGGGCCAGGGCTGGGGGGTCGGGGCCGCGGGGCAAGGGGCGGGGCGGGGGTTTGGTCAACGTGCGTCGTGGTGCGGCGCTTGGGGCCGGGCGGGCAAGGCGGACGGGCGGCGGGATTAGGACTGTGGGAATCCGACGCATGGCGCGCGCTGTGCTGGGACCCCAAGCTTGCAGCCACTCTCCTCGACCCCCAAAGCCCCCAAACACTGCCAGCGCGACTAAGGCTCACCCGACACCCCCGCGTGCTCAAACATGTAGTCGTAGGCCAGCTCCTCACCAGGCGCGATGTCGCGCAGCGCAAAGATGCCCACGCGCATCTCGCCGGTGGCGGCGTCGTACCTGGGGGGGGGGGGCGTGACGGGTGGGTGGGTTGCGCGCGGGTGACGGTTGGGGGTGGGTGGGTGGATGGCGGTTTGCACACTGCATGCCCGCTGCGCGCCTGCGGCATACCCGCTGCGCTCCACGCCCGCTGCGCCGCGCCGCACCCACCACTTTTGGGTCTCGCAGTTGGGCTCGCAGCTGCTGTTGAGCAGCCGCGCGTAGTTGCCGCGCCGCAGCGCGTCGATGAACAGCCCCGGGCCCAGCCCCATTATGTAAAAGTGGTGCTGCCCCGCCAGCCGCTGCGCGTCCATCCTGGCCTCCATCTCATCTGAATCGATGACCTCTCCGGCGTACTCCACCACAAAGGCACCCTTCGGGATGGGCTGCACCGCGCGCACGCCGTGGCCGCGGTTGTTGGCGGTCAGGAAAACCTCCATGGGCTGGGGGTTGGCGGCGGTTTTTTGGGGTAGGGAAGGGGGGCGAGTTTGAGCGGGGGCGGAGGTGGATGCAAGCAGGCTGGCAGCAGCGCTCGCCTGGTGGTGCTAGTGGGGGCCTTCGGCAGCGGCAGCGTGCGGGAGCCTCCGGCCGCCACGGTGGCGGCAGGCCGGCGCCGCGGCCACATCGGCAGACGCAACAGCGGGCCGCCCCAAACCCCCAAAGCCGGGCGGTCAGACCCGGTCAAACGCGGCCGGGTGCTCGCCTGCCCCTCCAGCAGGTGGAATGGCCTGTTGCTGCAGCCCTCGCCGCAGGGGCAGGTCTTGGGATCGCAGTGGATCTTCATCACACGGTTCAGGCAGGCCTCGCCGCAGCCGGCGCGCAGCTGGCTGCCGTCGGGGAGGGTGGCGGGCTCGGGGCTGGGGGAGGGCGGGTGAGGGAGGGGTCGGGGTGAGGGAGGGGGAGGGGTGGGGGTTGCTTCAGGTGGGCTGTGGTGGAGGCCGGCACGGGGCTGGCGGCGCTCTTGGGTGGGTTTGCGTGTGGGCGGGTGGGTGCGTGGGCGGGTGCGAGCACATGCGGGCGCTTCATGCAAACGGCTGCAGTGCGGGGTTGAAAAACACTGCGTGATGCCTGCTGCTGTGTGCCACCCCGGCGCGACGCCACATCCCTGTCCCCCGCCCCTTAAACCCCCAAACCTCACCTGCAGTTGCAGACCGCGATGTCATCGTGAGCCAGGCGCTTGGGCTTCTCCTTCGAAGGGTATGCGTTACGCTTGACCATCTCAAACCGCGGCCCGCCCGGCCCGCCGACGCGCACCGTGGGGCCGATGGCGGCGAGGTGCGCCGGCACGCCCGCCTCGGCGAGCGCTGCGGCCTGCGCCGCCGCCGCCGCGGCGGCGGCGGCCTCCGCCGACGGCCCCTCCGCGTGCTTGCGGTTGCGGCTGCGGGGGCGGGGCTCGCCCTTTCCCGCGGGGCTGGAGCCGGCGCTGGGGCCGTCGCCCGCGCCGGCGCCAAACGCCTCGCGCAGCGCCGCCGCGGCGGCGTCCACCGCGCCCCGCCGCCCCGCCGCCGCGTTGAGCGCGCCGCTGACGCCGCCGGGGAACGCCGCCGCGAGCGCCGCCAGCGCACCGACGAGCGGCGGCGCGCCGCCGAGCGCGTCGCGCAGCGCGCGGGCGCGCAGCGCAGAGGCGGCGGCCGGCGACAGGCCAGGCAGCTCCGACAGCGCCGCGGCGGCGGGCACGGCGGCGGCCGCGCCCTCGGGCCCGGCCATCTCCGCAAAGCGCACCGCCTCAAACGGCGTAAGCGGCGGCGCCGCGACCGCCGCGGCGCCGCGCGCGCCGCGGCCGCACGGCGCGGCGACGGCGTGCGCCCAGGCGCCCGCCGCGCCGCGCCCGCCGCCGGCGGCCCCCAGCCGCGCGGCCGCGGCCGCGGCGGTCGCGGCCGCGGCGGCCGCCACCACCTCGTCCCCCTCGTCGCAGCTGCTGGTGGCGGCCTGGCTGTCCTCGCTGGCGTCGGGGCGCCCCGTTTCGGGGTCCATGGGGCGCCCCGCCGCATCAAACGCGCGCGCCCAGCCGGCGCCCCCGGCGGCCGCGAGCCGCGCCGCCTCGCCCTCCGCCGCCCCCGCCTCTGCCTCGTCCCCGCTGTCCGACGGCGGCGCGGCGATGCGCCGCACGGCGGGCTTCGACGCCGCCTGCGCCTGCGCCTGCGCCGGCGCCTGCTCGGGCGCGGGCGCCGCGTCACCGTTCTGCGCCGCCTGCTTCTGCTGCCGCTGCTGCTTCTGCTGCTGCGCCCTGCGGCGCCGCCGCGCGCGGTCCTCGTCGTTCTCGAAATCGCTGCCGTCGTCCCCCCCGTCGCCGGCCGCGGAGGACCGCCGCCGCCCCCCGCCGCCGCCGCCGCCGCCGCCGCCGCCGGACGACACGCGCTGGCGCGGGCCCGGCTTCGGCTGCTGTGCCTTCGGCTGCTGCTGCTGCTGCTGCTGCTGCTGCTGCTGTCCCTGCTGCTGCTGCTGCTGTCCCTGCTGCTGCGGCGCTCCCTGCTGCGCCCGGGGCGCCTGCCCCTTGGCGCCTGGCCCCGGCGATGGCGGCGGGCACCACCAGCCGTCGGGCGAGGCGCGCGGCCCTGCGAGGCTCAGGAAAGCGCGCACCTGCGGGGGCATGAGGGGGGAGTGGCGGGCGTTGTTGACACCCGACAGCGGCAGCGGCGCGCGCAGCTGCGGACCGGCGCATACGAGGCGGGCCCCCGCACCTGGTTGAGCGCGTCCACGAAGCGCTTGATCTTCCGGCCCTTGGCGTGCAGCTGCGCCGCCATGCCGTCGCCCCACGGCACGGCGTCGCGCGCGCCGACCCATGCGATCTCCGAGGTGCCGAAGAAGACGACGGGCGTGTCGGCGTTCTTGTGCGGCACTGCCCCCAGGTGCGTTTCAGCAGCCTCGGCGGACAGCACCTGGGCCTGGGGTGGTGGCGGGCGGCGCGGGGGAGCTGTGCGCGGCGGGCGACGGCGGGCCGCGCAGCAGCGGCGGGGCGCTCAGCGGCGGCGGCGGCGCGCGGCGCGCGCGCGGTGTCGATAGCAGCGGCAGGCCGCGGAAATCGATTCAGCGTCTTCCGACAGACCGCTCTGCAGCCCGTCGGCTTACCGGCCACGCGGGAAAGCCCCTGACGCGCGCCCACACTACGCCCGAGGCCAGCGCGCCCTCCACCACCGCAGCCGCCGCCAGGTCGTCATACCAGCCGCCCTCTTGCTTCTCGTCCACCGCCATGGCGGTCCCTAGCGCCACAGCGGAAGCGGTGACCTGACTGACCTTGGCCGCGTCAGAGCGCCATTTTTCGAAGCCCTCCCCGCGTTCCTAGGCTCTCAGAAGCGATGTTTTTGAATTCTGTATGGGTGTTCGCAGCGTGGAGGGCCGCGAAGGCCTGCTGCGCGCGGTGGCCCACGGGTGTGTCGACCGTCGAGTGCTGCGCCTGCCGCTGCGCTGTCTGCGCACGCAGCGGGCCCCCCACGCTGTTGCACCACAGGGCTGCTGTCATCCAGCCGCCACAATGGTGGGCGGATGGTGAGGGTGCCGGCGCGGCCTCCGTGGTGCCTGGTCGAAGTGATCGGCGCTCGAACTGTCGCTCGGCTGTCGCACCCCGCCGCAGCCATTGCGGCCCCCAATTGCCCGGCGCTCTTTCAGTGCTTGTTTACACGTCACGGATTTGCTTGATATTTTTTGATATAAACCAATACCGGTAGTCACCGTTTTGATCAGTTGATCGGCCGGGGGGGGGGGGGGGGGAAATTCGTGGTGGCAGAGCCGAGGGCGGGGGCGCAAAGCGGGCGAAATGCAGTGCAGGGGCCGCACAGCCGGGCCGGCGGCGGCACAACAACCGCGCAGCCGACCACGCGGCGCGCAGGTCACTTGCCGCCGCCGCCGCCGCCGCCGCCGCTGATCGCCGCCGCCGCTGATCGCTCAGAGCGCCATGAGGAGCGCTGCGCCGCCGCCCATCGCCGCGAGGAGCGCGACGGGCGCGGCGGCCGCGGCCGCGGCGCCGGCCGCGGGCTTCTTCGAGGGAGCGGGGCTGGGGCTGGGCGAGGGGCTGGGGCTGGGCGAGGGGCTGGGCACGGCCTGCGGGCCGAGGCCGAGGGCGGAGGCGGCAAAGCCCGCCAGCGCCTGCCTGGTGGTGCTGTTGGTAGACTCGCCGTTGACGGCGCTGGTGAGGGTGCTGTTGAGCGCCGACACGGCGGCGCTCTTTGCCAGGTTGGCCAGGCCGCTGAGGAAGCCGCCGCTGGGCGCGGGGGAGGGCGAGGGCGAGGGCGCCGGGGGCTGGGCGGCGGCGAGCGCCACGAGCGCGAGCAGCGCGAGGAGGGCGGCGGTGCGCGGCATCGTGGGGTGCTGGAGGCGCGTGGCGAGGCTGGAGGAGTGTGTCGCGGCTCAACGGATCAACGGAGGGCGGGATCAACGCAAGGAATGGCGGGCGCGAGCAATTTGATTCGCCTTTGCCGCGTTTGAAGCAGAAGGCGAGCCGTTTGCGATCTGGCGTTTTGCCCCGGTGACCCGGCTGAATGGATACACCAGTGAAAGCTTTGGTTCACGGTTTCCGAAGGCCTTGTCCAGGCCTGGGGCGCGGGGCGGGGCTGCAGGAGCGGCGACCGCGGCGAGGCTCAGCGGCGGCCGCGCATGCACAAGCGCGAAACCGAATTGGGGCACGGCAGCCGGCTCCCCCTCAATGCTCCCCCTTAATGCTCCCCCTCAATGCTCCCTGCGTGCTGCCCGTCGTGCCCGGAGGTCCGACAAGCAATGCTTGCGCTGCACAAGTCTCCAAGCGTGTGGTGCGCATCCGGGTGTTTTGCAAAGCAGCCGGCGGGCGACGGGGTTTCAACGCCCTCGAGGCGGGCAAACGTGTGCGTTTCCGGGCTGTGGGCAGTACGGTACGCTGCGAAAGTTGCTTACAAGTACAGGTCACACCGCGGCGGCGGCGTGCATCAACATTCCAGTGATTGAAAGCCGTGGCCGCAACTGTTGGCAGCGATAAAGCCAGCCGCCTGCCGCCCGCGGCTTGCGGCCACCAAAAAAACAGTGAAGAACTCCCCGCGCCACCACCAAATGCCCCGTGCACAGTGGGGTGCCCGTGCGAGCGCTTGGGCCCAAGCCGTCGAAAAAACGCCCGCAATTCAAGCAGCGGCGCCACGGCGGGCGGCGGCGCTCAGAGGCGCAGGCCGCGCTCCCGCTTTGCTTCTTTCAGCATGTCGCCGATGCGACGGAAGGAGGCGTCCTGCTCGTGCGGGCCAGTGACAAAGCTGCGAGGGGCGGGGCAGGGTTGGAGGGGGAACGTGGATGTTTGGGGTTGGGGTCGGTGTTCAAGGCAGCAGGGGCTCAAGGTTGGGCGACGGGAACCGTGCACGGCAGCTGCCACACGTCTGGAGCCCCGAGCGCCGCCTCTGGCAGCTGCCGGCCGGCCGCGCGGGCGGGAGCCGTCCAACCCGCAACAGCGGTGCGCCGATCCAGTCCCTCGAGGCGGACGGCGCGGCCTCCATGCAAAAAACGCCCCGCAAAGGCACTCACGACGCCGTTGCGTTGTCGTATCGAGAGGTGGTGACCTCCGCCCACACGAGGATGTCCGCAAGTATCTGCCGCCGCTGATCAAGCTGCAGCTCGCCGCCGGCGGCCTTCTCCTGGTGCCGCACCTGCAGCGGAGGGGGGAAAAGGCAGCAGCGGGGGTGGTGTTGGCTGCGTGCAGTGTTTACAGGCCTCCACCCCTACCACACCCCAACCCAACCCAAACCAGCACCGCCCCAGCCAACCCCGGTGGGCTGGAGCTGCAGCTGGAGAGAGGGGAAACCCCAAGCAGACCACGCCATGCAGGCAACGCCACGCCGCATGGTCGCATGGAGTGGGCAACAGGCCGCGCCGCCGCACCTCCTGCTCGTAGACGTCAGCAAACACGCTCCAGTGCTCGGCCTCGTCCGGATCGTCCAGGGGCACCAGCTGCGTGGGGCTGACCAGCGGCAGCAGCTCTGCGGCCGGGGGAGGGGGCGGTCAACGGCTCGGCCCTGTTACGGCTCCGGCGCGGGCGCCGCGCGACGGCGAAGGGGCACGACCAGCAGCGCGCGTGTGCGCGACGACGCTCAGGCCACAGCAAGCGCTGCGCACCTCCGAATGCGGCCTTTGCGGCCGCTGCCTTCGTAGCGACTGCCGCGCTGCGCGGAGGGACCACCGCCGACGGGGCCCCCGAGCCGGACGTCGCATGGCCGCCGCTGCTGGTCGCGTTGCTGCCGCTGCCTAGCATGCTGCCACTGACCGCTGCTTCCTGCAGCGATAGCGACGCCAGGCTGCGCGCGGCGAGGTGGCCCTCCGCCATTCTGACCCGTGGACCCCTTGCAGGGGCTAACGGGACCCTGCCGCGCGCGGCTTCGTAGAAAGAAGCGCTTGTACAAGACGCCGCGGTATAGCAGGGCGGTCGATCGGTGGCGGGCGGAGGCGTGATTTCGGCGTGCCTTTTCAGGAGGCCACCCTGCGGTGCTGGAGCAAAGCAGGCCAGGCTCTCTAAAGCTCGAGACGGGGCCGCTTTTGTGACGAGCTATCGCCCGCGGCGCCCTGCCCCTTGACCGCGGCCAACCGCGGCGCGAACGCCGCCCTCGCGGCTGCCGCCGCGCGCGGGCTGCCGCCTGGCACGCAGGCGGCGACCGCGCGCCCCCGCCCCGCAAGCCTCGCACGCCTATGCAAAAGTCTGCCTGTGTTACCTCGGCAGCGTGAGAAGGTCATCCGCACCCAGCTAGCGAGAGTGCGTTATCCAGGGGGGCGCCGTTGCGTTGTACCGGCGATTGCAGTGGCTGCCGCCGCAGGCGCCCGTCGGCGGGGACGCCGCGAGTCGCAAGAAAAGCCGGGTGTACACATACAAAAGGCGGAGCTCGCACAAGTGAGCAACGTGGTGCCGGGCCATCTTCGGAAAGCCACCCGCCCCGGCGCGCGCGCCCAGGCAAAGAAGGTGCACGGGGCGGCGCCAGGGCGGCCGGCCCTCCAGGGGGCGGTGCGTGCGGGAGGAATGGCGCGCGGCGAGGCGGCGCCTGAAAGTTTTGTTTTCGCGGCCGCGTGGCAGAGGGCACGGGCAGATCTGGGCGAGAGCGGGAGGGTGAGCGCGGAGCGGCGTGCAAGGGGCGAGGAGCCGACCGCCAATTGCGGGGGCCGCGGCCGCCGCGGCCGTCGGAAGAGCATGCAGGTGGGAATAAGCTGCGGCGCCAGCGCCCAAGAGGCGCGCGCCCCAGAAGCCAGGGAGCGGGGCCTTCAACGGGTTGTGGCGTGTGTGTGCCGCCGGCGCGCTCGGGGGCTTGTGCCAGCAGGCAGGAAATTGCGTTGGCGGGTTGTGCTCAGGAGGCTCGGAAAGCTCGCACACACGCAATCGTGCCTCTATCTCTCAAGCTGTCGCTCTTGGCTGGGAAACCCTCCGCTCGCGGCATCAGGCCATCTGTTCCGGCCATGGATGCAGTTTCGGCGGCGGCCGTCAACGGCGCCGCCCTGAAAATCAAACTTGCAGTTCAAACCCGGTGATCTGCCCGCGGCAAAAGGGGCAGCTCGGCGGCGAGGGGCCGCACGCCTGAGACGCGATCACGCCGCGGAGGCAGTCCGCGCAGAGCCGGTGGCCGCAGGCGCGCAGCGCCACGGCGGTGTTGGGCGCGTCGTAGCAAACCCCGCAAACCGAGTCGCACACCGACTCGTCGTCGCTGCTGATGGTGCAGTCGCCGCCACAGCCGCTGTCGGGCTGTTCATACGGGGCCGGCAGGCCGTGGGACGCTGCCTCAAAGCGGGGCTGCTGCTGCTGCTGCTGCTGCTGCTGCTGCTGCTGCTGCTGGGCCTGATCCGTCCCCTGCAGGCGCTCTGTGGCGGGGCGGCAGCCTGCCGCGTCCTGCAGCTGCCGCTGCTGGCAGCAGGCCGGCTGCTCCACCTCCTCTCCAGCAGGCGGCTGCAGCGCCGCCTGCGCCGCCGGCCCGCGCCCGCAGCACGCCGCATCAGCGGGCCCGCGGCGCGCGCGCCCCCCGCTGCCGCAGCTCGCGCAGCCGGCGCCGCCGAACCAGCTGCCGGCATACGCGTCCCCGCAGCAGCCGGTGCAGACGCCGCGCTGCGCGGCCGACTCGCTGTCGTCGCTGAGCGTGCTGCTCGGGTGCTCGCTGCTGCGGGGTGCCCAGCACGCCGACGCGCCGCTCGTGCTGGGCCCGCTGCTGGCGCCGCCGCCGTCGCTGCCCGCGCTGCCGCCGCCGTCGCCGCTGGTGCTGCTGCCGCTGGCGCCGCTGCTGCTGGCGCTGCTGGCGGCCTGCGCGGACAGCTCTTCAAGGCGGGACATGAGGTGGGTGCGCCACGCCTGCGCCGCGATCTCGCGGAGCGGCTTGGGGCCGCGCTGCCTGCGCGGCGGAGGGCGGTGGCAGTCCATTGCGGGAGGCGGCGTGATCAGGCTCGATGCGCTGCAGTCCACAAGGCACGCATGCGGCGCACTATGCACGCACGCAGGTGAGCCGTCCATGCGCGCACCCTCTGCCGTGCCAGGCGCCCATGCAAAGCCCGCCCTCCATGCGCATGCCGCCATGCAACCCATGCGCGCGCGCACCTGAGCAGCTCCTGCACGTCCACTACGTGCCCCACGGGCACCCTCGGCAGCAGCGCCTGCAGCAGCTCCATGCCCGCGCCGTGGTGTGCCGCGACCGACGCCGGCGTGTGGCCGTGGATGTTGGCGGCATGGCGGGGGTCCGGAGGGGGCCGCTCGCCGCGGGGCGTGTGCACGCGCGCGAGCGCCTGGTGGCGGGCACGGGAGGGAGGGGGAAGCGCGGTTCGATGGCTTGCCGCGAGCCGGGCGCGGCGGCTGGCGCGCGCGCAGCTTGCGATGGCGGGCAGCGGTGTTGTGCTGCGCGAGCGCGCCCCCTGCTGGCATGCGAACCGCGAGAGGCCGAACGCAGCCCATGCGACCCTCACGTAGTGCTCCAGGAGGGCAAACACGACGTCCGTGTGCGCCCGCGTCGCGGCGATGTGCAGCGGCGTGCTGCCCAGCGGCATCGGCAGGAAGGGATCGAAGACCTGGTCGTTCGCGACGTGCGCGTCCGCGCCGGCCTGCAGCAGCAGCCGCACCGCGCGCTCGCTGCCAGTCCACGCGGCGTAGGCCAGCGCGCCGAATCCGCTGACGTTGCGCTTGTTGACGAGGCTGCGGGCGGCGGCGGGGTTTGGGGGTTCGCGGGTTGGGATCGGCACGCGAAGGACGGGGGAAGAACGACCACACGGGCGGCAGCCTGCTGCCCATCGCCCTGCACGCCCGTCCAGCCGCGCGGCGCGAGGGCTACGCAAGGCAAGGCGCGGTGCGTCGCCGCGCGCTCGCACCGCGACAGGCGCGCCGTGTTTGCGTCACCGGCCATCAGCTCTATCACGTAAGCCACGACCTCATCGTGGCCGCGCAGGGCGGCGGCGTGAAGGCTGCGGGGCGCGACGGGCAAGGGAGGGGGCGGCGGTGATGCGCAGGACAAGGCGGGGCTGCCCCGTCGGCTTGGCCGGATCCAGCGTCGGCCCTCTGCTGCAGCGCCGCGAAAAACGGCGCCCGCGGGCGTTGCAACCCCACCAGCACCGCTACCAAACACACCCTGCGCCTGAAGAGCCCCCCCAGCCCAGACCCCACCCCCGCCCGCCTTCCCGCCCACCCACCACGTGCAGCCGGTGTTGTCCACGACAAACACGTTGGCGGCGCAGCTGCGCGCCAGCTCCTTGACGCACGCCAGGTGCCCGCGCTTCGCGGCCAGGTGCAGCGGCGTGCGCCCCGTCGCGTCGCGCGCGTTGACCGCGCGGCGCAGCGCGTCGAGCGCGGGGCCGGGCTCGAACTCGCGCCCGGCGGCGCGGCACGCGACGACCTCGGCGCGCGCCGCCGCCATCAGCGGCCCCACGACGGCGCGGATCACCGCGGCCTGGCCCTCGCGCGCGGCGATGTGCAGCACGCCGCGCCGCTGCAGCAGCGTGCTCGCGTGCACCAGGCGCGGGGGGCCGTCCTTCAGGGTGGACCCCACCGCGCCGGCGTCCCCGCGGCGCGCTGCGTCCAGCAGGAGCCGGCCGTCGCGGGAAATTGCGGCGCCCATGGCTGCGGTGAAAGCGGTCAGTCGCCGCCGCGGGCCGGGCCGCGTGCGTGCGCGTGGAACCTCGGCGATGGGTGCACCGGGCAGCGGCGCCGCCGCGCCCGCGCGCGCGTTCGCCCTCTTGCGGGCCTGAAGGGCTCGCCCACGCTGTGGCTAACCGCCCATCATTGCCGCCGATCGCTGGCAGGGTGTGTGGGGCAGGGTGCTCGAGGTGGGAGGGCTGGGCACAGGGGCGGGGTGCGGAGCGCGCTGCAGGCCGCTGCAGGCCGTGGTCGGAGGATCCAAGGATATGATTGCGGATAATGGCGCGGTTGTGGGGGGCCCCCGCGCGGGTTGAGGGGGGTGGGTCGGGTGAGAGGCTGTCCACGAGGGTCGGGTGTGTGCCAGCTGACCGGCCCCTGAGGCCATATCTGGCCGTGGCCCCCCTCCGACAGCTACGTTACAGGCCAGACAGCCCAATCGGCTGCCCTGCGCCGCTGCGAAGGGGGTGCGGATCGCCCCGGCGGCCCCCCGGCGGCCGCCGCCCGCTCTCGCCGCTTGGCCGGACCGCCCGGCTGGCCAGTCATCACATGGGCGGCACGGCCCTCGCGGCGCATTGGCCGTTGACCCGCACGTGTAACCCGGAGAACCCTGCAGCGGAAAAGGCCATGGTGTTACACGCACAAACATGTTCCAGGTTTTGAATCAGCAAGCGGCTGAGGTCTGTGCTTGTTGTTTGTTGTCTTGGCGTGCGGCATGTGCGCGCGCGCGCGAGCGCGTCAAGTCCTCACCACAGCAGCCGGCGCGCGCAGTTCAAAACCCCGGAGCAGGGGGCCGCGCGCTGCCGGCGCCGATCCGCGCCGGCGGGTTGGTCCCGCTGCCGCCGCCGCCGCCCCCCGCCCCAGCCGGCGGCTTCGCCGGCAGGGGCCGCTGCGAGTGCGGCGACGGCGCCAGGCCGAGCGCCGCCGCCGCCGCCGCGCCCGCGCCCGCGCCGCCACCCGTGAAGCTCACAGTCTTGGGGCTGCCCAGCGCCGGGGCGGCAGCGGCCGCGGCCGCGACGGCCGCGCGCGAGGGCGAGGGGCTGGCGGGCTGCAGCGGCAGCGCGCCCGGCGCGCCGCCGCCGCCGCCGCCGCCGCTGCCCAAGAGCATGGCCAGCTTGCTTTCATCCGCGACATAGATGCCGCCCGCGGCCGGGCCCTGCTGCTCAAACCCCCCGCCCCTGCTGCCGCCGCTGCCCGGCGGCGTCTCCCCGCCGGCGCGGCCCCCCGACAGCAGCGACCGCGCCGCCGCCGCGACCGAGCCCGGCGCGGCGCCGGCCGGCGAGAGCAGCTGCTGCGGCGGCCGCGGCAGCGGCGACGGCGCGCCGCGCGCGGGCGACGCGCTCAGGCTCCTGCTGCCGGCGCCGCCCGCGGCGGCCGCGGCCAGCCCGTCGGGCGCGCTGCGGGACGTGCGGCGCGGCGGACCGGCCTCAAACCCGCCGGCGGCGCTGACCCGGGAGCTTCCCATCGGCGAGCCAAACCCGCTCGCCACGCTGCCGGCGTCGCTGTCGAGGTCCCCCGCCGCGTCGGCGGCCTCCGCCTCAAACGGCCCTGCCAGCGGCCCGCCCGCGCCGATCGCCGGCAGGCTGCCCGCCACGGCGTCGCCGCCGAGGCCCAGGCTCGCCAGCAGCGACCGCATGTTGAGCGTTGCGGCCGTGCTGGGCGTCAGCGGGACGTCGCCTGCGGCGCCGCCGGAGCCGGGGCTGCCTGCGGCTGTGAGCACCGAGGCCTCCAGCTGCGCCAGCTTTGACCGCAGCAGGTCGATCTCGTCCAGCACGGTGGCGTGCTCTGCACGGGGGGGTGGCCGTTGGCGGTGCGGATGAGTTTCGATTCCATCCTGGGGGTGAGCAGGGGCACAAGCGGGGCGGCAGCCAACCGCGCAGTGGCAGGCAGGCTGCCCAGCCGTGCAGTGAGGACACCGGTGATCCGCAGCCGCCCTCTCACCCGTGCTCAGCACGTTGCGCCCCGTCCGCAGCCGGTCGTTCTCCCGCGCCAGGCGCCCGTTCTCCTCGCTGAACTGCAGCAGCAGGCCCTGCGTCTCCCGCAGCCGCCGCAGCAGCTCGCCGCCGCCGCCCGCCGCCGCCGCCGCCGCGCTCGGCGACGCCGGCGCGGAGCCCGCGGCCGCGGCGCCGCCGGCCAGCGACGCCCGGAGCTGCGCCATCGCCGCCGTGGGCGCGAGCAGGGAGCCGCTCGGGGTCCTGAGCTCGGTCAGCAGCTCGTCCGCGCCTGCCAGCTCCTCCAGACCCCCCGACCCCCCCGCCGGCGCGCGCGCCGGCGGCGAAGCCCCGCCGGGCGATGCCGCCCGCGGCTGCGGCGGGCTGCCGCGGCTGGCGGCGCCTGCGCCGCCGCCGCCCCCGCGCAGCTGCTCCCGCAGCAGCGTGTTTTCCTGGCGCAGCAGCTCTATCTCCCTCCTCAGCAGGCTGATCTGGGCCTCGCGGGGGTCGTACTGCACCGTTGGGCGGTTCTGGATGTTCTTGGCGCGCGTGGCGTAGAGCAGCGTGCTCAGTGTCTCCTCCACCTGTGCGGGCGCGGGCGCGGGCGCGGCGGCAGCGGGGCGCGGTTGCAAACAACGGGCGGGCGGAGCTGCGGCGTTTGCACTGGCAGCGGGCGTTCGGGACGCGGGCGGTTAGCGCGCCGGCAGCGCGCCCCCCGCGCGCCTGCAGGCTCGAGGGCGAGCAGCACGCAATCATCAGCGTGAGCGCGCTGCCGCCCAGCGAGTCCATCAGCAGCTTGGTCAGCTTTGAGTCGCGGTACGGCACGTGCGCGGTCGTGCCAGCGGCGTCGTTCTCGGCGAGCGTGGAGATGACCTGTTTTCATTTTGGGGGTTTTGTTGATCGGGCGTGAGGGGCATGAGTCATGCGCAGGCATCTGACTCGTCCGCCCTGCACGCCAGCGCTCGCCAGCAAAGCTGCGGGCCCGCTCCAGCGCTGCGCCGGGCACGCTGCGGCGCGTTCACACAACTGCACAGCCGCCGGCCGCCACGCAGCCGGCCCAACCCCGCGATTCGGAAAGGCAATGAAAACGCGCCGACCGGCCGCCGCCCGCCCACCTTGCCCAGCACGCTGAGGCTCTTGTTGATGTTGATGGTCTCCTTGAGCATGACGCCCTCGCTCTTGCTGTCCTTGACGCGCTCGCTGCCGGCCAGGTCCACGAATGACAGCTTGCCGTAGCGGACCGTGCCGTAGTCATAGCTCGAGGGGTCTGGGGTTTGGCGTTCAGATTTTTGGGGGGAGGGGCAAGTCGCGGTCAAAGCGGTCAGAGCGGCAGCGGTGGGGGCCCACAAGCACGCGAGCAGCGATGCATTGCCAGGTTGCTGCCCGACTGTTCCGGGCTATCAAAGGCAACAAGGCAGCACGAGCACGAGCCCAAGGGCGCGAACGCGCAAAATGGTGCCCCTAACAGCATCGCCTGAGCAAGGCCCCCAAGCAACGCATAATCCACCAGCGCGCCCACCTGTTGGCGTGGCGTCGCAGTAGACCGTCATGATGGAGTGGCTGCGGCTGGACTCCATGTTGAGCTGGTGCGCGCCGACGCGCCTGGGGGTGGGTGCGTTGGGGGGGGGGGGTTAGGCCGCCGCCAGGGCTTGGGCCAGGGGTCAGACACGCGTCAAGCTTGATTGCGGCCAGCGATGCAACCTCAGGCGCAGGCCTTGAGGTCGCCGGGCATGGCCGTTTGCGTGCGCTGCCAGCGCCTCGCAGGAGTGCGGACCGGCCAGCTCGCAGCAGCCCCCCCCCTCAAACCGCCGCCCGAGCGCGCCTGTGCTTCATGCCCGTGCGGATGACCTCCATCATCATGCGGCTCTGGCCGCAGGGCACCACCTTGAGCCCCTGCGCTCCCGCGGTCGCGTCCGTTGCAACCGGTCAACTGGGGGCGGGCCGCATGCGCATCCACCTCCAGCTCCAGTCGGCACCCGCAAGCACTGCTGCGCCGGGCCCGGTAACCCCGCCCCGCCGCCTCGCGCACCTGCACGTAAAAGCCGTACGCGGCGTCCCACTTGACGGGCAGGCTCTTTTTGTTGAAGTGAACCAGGTCGTACACCCCCTCGTTGTAGATCTCCACGTAGGAGGCCTTGAGGCTGTACTTGGCGTCCTTGCGGGTGTGGGCCTGCCGGGTTGGGGCGGGGGTTTGTGCGACGTGCAGCTGCTGCAGCACAGCGAGCTGCGCCGCGCACAACACCCAACTACGCCAACCAGCAGATGCAGCACACGGCCGGTGCTGTGTCGGCCCCATTCCAGCGCCCCTCTTTCTGTCCACAACCCCCACCCCCCACCGCTAACCTGGTGGAACAGGTAGCGCACGCTGCGGGTGACGATGCCGTCGTCGGCGTCGGCCCCCGAGTAGGCGTCGTCGTCGATGGCCTCCTCCCGCCCCGACATGGTGTGCGTCTTGCCGGAGCCTGGCCCGCCCGATGGAGGGAGAGTGGAGGGTTCAGCAGGCAGGGGCCTGCGGCATCGGCCTCGCCTTTTGCCAGCTGGAGACGTGCAACAGCATGCGGCACCGGCTGCGACACAAAGTCACGATCCCTCTTCCCCACCGCCAACGCAACAAAGCAGAAGCGCGTGCGCACACGCACCCGTCTGGCCGTACGCGAAAATCGTCACGTGGTACCCCGCCAGCGCCGCGTCCAGCAGCTGCGTGATGCCGCATAGCTCGAGGACCTCGGCCTGGCTGGTGTCGGGCCCGAGGCAGGCGTGGAAGCCAAACTCGCGCGACAGGCTGGCGCCGCCGGGGCCGGGCACTATGACCTGCGGGGGGAGGGGGCGGCAGGGGCTGGCGGCGCTGATGCTGGGCGCTGCATGCCGTGCACTCGCGGCTGCATGCCCAACCCCCATGTGGCAGCCCTTGCAAGGGGCGGCACCCAATGCGGACACTGGCCTGCGTGGGCACATGCATGGCGCGCGGCGCACCTTCATGCTGCCGCCGTCCTCCGCCACCTGCACCACGTTGGCCGCGCCCTTCCCCGCCTCGCCGGGAAACAGGGGCCGCACGCGCACGACGACCTTGATGTTATCACCGCCGCTGCCGCCACCGCCGCTGCTGGTTGCTTCGGGCTGCGGCGGATTGGCGCGCATGGGGGCATGCATGGGCGCTCAAGAGGCAGCGGGCATCGTGCATGGGCTGACGCGGCGCAGCATGCGTGAGCGGCCGCATGCGGCATGCGTAAGCTGCCGCATGCGGCATGCGGGCGCAGCGGCGAGCACACCTGCTGCTGCCGCTGCAGGGCCGAGGCCGTCGAGGCGATCGACGCGTCCGATGCCGTCTTCTGCAGCGCCGGCGCCTTGCCCAGGTTGCTCCGTGCCGTCGGCGTCAGGGGCACGGCGCCGCCGCTGCCGCTGGCCGACCTGGCGCCCGGCTCGGGGGAGCCCGCGTGCATGTGCGGCGACCGCGCGCCAGGCGTGGGCGACGGCGCGGCCGGCGGCTTGGGGCTCGGCGGCACCGGCGACATGCTGGCTGCTGCCCAGCGGCGGGCGCAGGACTGGGGCGAGGTGTGCTGCTGCGGCGGCGCAGCGCCGGGCAGCCCGCCTTCCCAGGTGCAGCAGCCAAACGGCTCCTGCGGGTCGCACACGGATTCAAGGACGCGTTTCCCGCTTCTAACAGGGCGTGTTGCCGCGGGAACCGCCCGCTGTCGTGGTTCGAGCCCGTGGCGTTGACCGAGGCGATCGCCAGGATAAGCCTTACTGCCCACAAAACGCGCTTTCTCACCCACCTGCCGATCATATAGGGATGGCGTCGTCAGCCGCTGCCCGCCGGCCCGCCGCGCAGCTGCCGCCGCATCTGCTGGCCCGCCACCGGCGCGCCGCGGCGACCCGCCTCTGCCAAGTCTGCGTCCAGCAGCCGCGCCGAGTACGACAGGATCACCCACAGCTCAACTGCTGCCGCCAGCGCGCGACAGGGCAGCAGCACCCAGCCCGCGGCCGCCGTCGCCTGCCACGCGCCGGCCGGCAGCCGCGCCCGCGCCCACGCCCACATCGGTGCGCCCGTGAGCCCCGCCACAGCGGCGGCGCCCAGCGGGGACCTCAGGCCGCCGGCCATGACGGCGCGCACCCAGCGTGGCGCGCCGGCAAAAAGCCCGCTCTTCCAAGCCGCGCCGCTGGCCTGTTTTCAGGGGGGAAGGGGAGTCGGCCCGATGCGCGCCGCCTGCCTGGCATAGGCCCTTGCCTTGGCGCGGTTGCATGCCCACACGCAATCCGCTGCGCAGCCCCGCATCGCTTGTCACGCAGGCGGCGGCGGCGGCTGCTCGGCCTGGCAGCGCGCAGGCGACACCCACCGCGTGCGCACAAGCAAATACCGTCGTCTCGAGGAGCACCACCGCCGCGCCCGCGCCGTGCGGCAGCGCGCCGCACCAGAGAAACCCGCGGGTGGCGTTGTCGAGCACAACGTCCAGCGCAGCGCCAAAGGACGATGCCTGGGCGGGGCAAAGCGGTTTGCGCGCAGGTCGGCTGCAGCGTGGCGTGTCGCAGCGTCTGCGCATGCGCGGGCGGGGCGGCCCCTGAACTCAGCCGCGGCGGCGCGCGCGGCGTGGCTGGCCCGGCGCGCCACGCACCTGCCCGAGGCGGCGCGCCAGCGGGCCGTCCACTGCGTCGAGGGCGAGGCTCGCCGCGATCAGCCACCACGCGGGGAGCGGCGCGGCGCGCGCCGCGGCGCCCGCGCCCGCGAGCAGCAGCGCCGCGCGCAGCCACCCCACGGAGTTGGGAGCGTTCAGCAGCACATCGGCGCGCGATCGCGGCTGCCACGGCGCCGGGGTGGGCGCCATATATCGCCGCCGCGCTGCGGCGGCGGTGCGGCGCGGTGTTTTGTCGGTGCCGACGTGCGGCGCGGTTGAGGGGTCTCTCGACCTGTTCGCAGCTCAGACGCGAAGCAAAGTATACAAGGATTCGTTCACGGCTATTACCCCCAGCCCGCGTGCACACCCGAGCCACTCGCCTGAGGCCCCACGTTCCCCCAGAGCTCCTCCCGCCACCCAAGGGCGGTTCAATTGCAAGCAGCACAGGGCAGCAATGCAACAATCGCGGCTGGCCACGGCCGCGAGGCCGGCGGCGCCGGCGGCGGGGGGCCCCGCACCGCCGCCGCCCCGCCGCGCCGGCGTCGACGCCGCACAGCGGTCGGCGCCGCCCGCGCTGGAGCTGCTGCCCGGGGAGACCGCGTACTTTGCATGTGCGCAAACGCGCGGCGAGCGGGGCCGCGACGGCAGCGGGGCAGGATTGGTGGGCCAGCAGCGCCGCCGGCGCCGGCGCCCAGCGCGCAAGCCTCAACCCCCCCCCCCCCCAGCCCCCCCCCCCCCCCCCCCCCCCCCCCCCCCCCCCCCCCCCCCCCCCCCCCGCAGACGGCTCCAACATGAGCCCCTCCGTGCTCACCGGCCGCCGCCGAGTGCGGCCCCGCGTGAGCCTCCCCGCCGTCGCGCCGGCCCAGCGGCTGTCCTTCGGCATGATCGGCCTGCCGTTTTCGGAGCCCGCCTTCGCCACGCTGCTGCCCCCGGGCCACGCGCTCGCGGCGGGCGGCGCGGGCGCGCCGGAGGCGCACGGCGTGGTGCACGCCGTGAGCGGCGAGGAGTGGAGCCAGATCTGCAGGACGGAGGGCGTGGGGGCGCGGGGCGTGGGCTACCAAGTCATCGAGGTGGAGCTCGAGCTGTATGCAAGCGGCGGCGGCGGCGGCGGGCGCGGCGGCGGCGTGGTGCGAGCCCTCACGCTGCAGGTGCGCACGCCCGTCTTGCTCTGGCTGGGCGGCAGGCGGCATGCCCGCCATTGCACCTGATTGTGACAGCCGAACTTGATGCGCCGACTGCCAACAACCCCCCGCCTCTCACGCCCACACACACGAAACGCGCCCCGCACCACCAAACCCAAAGGGCGCCGAGGCGTCGCTCCACAGCAGCGGCCGCCGCGCGCTGCCTTCACGTCGCTACCTGGACCTGCTGCGCAGCGGTGAGCGCCGCTTTTGACGCGGGGCCGAGCCGGGCCACGGCGCCGCCCCCAGCGCTTGCTCTGACGAGTGCGCAGGCACTGTGCGCACATGCGGTGCCGTGCCGACCTACAAGCTGGCCTATTGCTCACCCCACTCAAAACGCCCCGTATCCAATCCAATCCAATCCAACCCAACCCAAACCCCAAGGCGCTGCCCACCACGGGCTTGACCCGGAGTACCGCGCCTGGCTCGACTCCCTCGAGGCCTACGAGGCCGCGCGCGCCCCCGCCTCATACGGCCTCGCGCGCGCCGCGGGCGCGCTCGCGTCTGGCGCTGTGATGCTGGCGTCCGCCGCGCCGGCGCTGCCGCTCGTCGCGGCGTCGCAGCTGCTCAACTCGGCCGGCGCGGCGGCGGCGGCGGCAAACGGGGGCGGCGCCGGCCCGGGGAGCGAGGGGCAGCAGGGGGGCGCGCTGGCGGCCGCATCGGCGCAGCTGGGCGCCGCGGCCATGCGTGCCACGTGGGCGGCGCATGACTCGCTGCTGTCAGGGCTTTTCGGGAGCGGCTGCAGCAACGTAGGCCCGCGCCCGTAGGTGGCTGCGGCGACCGCGCGCGCTGAAATCGAGAGTCGGCCCCTGGCGATGGGTCCGTGTCCTGTTGAGCAAAGCCTGATTTACTCTTCTTTGCTGTTTCGCTCAACTGCAAGCTGCGCGACGCGCTTCCGTGCACACCCTCTTTGTGCGCATTGGAACGAGGCCTTTGTTGCAGTGTAAACGGTGCTCGCCCTGCTCAGGTGTTGTTTGGCGCGCGCATCCGCCCTCTGTGCGGTGGCGGGGCGGCGCAAAAAACAAATGGGTCGGCGGCGGCGCTTGCGCAGCGCGCGTCGCAATCATTGGGTGCGCATCCGCCTCGGCGGCGGTGGCGAAAGGGTGGGTTTTGACCAGACCAGCGGCGGCCAGCAAGGCTGCGTTGGGCCCAATTTTGGGCGGTAAAGCGCGAGAAGAAATGACTGGGAGGGGATTCGATCACCAGCCGTTGTTGGAGTTGGAGTTGGCGTCGGCGTTGGCCTGGGCGTTGGAGGGGCCGCCGCCGATGCCGCCGTAGGGGGCGATGCCGCCCTTGCCGTACAGGGGGTTGACGGTGGGGTACACGGGGCCCACGCCGCCGCCCACGCTCGTGGCCGAGGCGTTGGCCGTGGCGGAGCCGCCGCTGGCGCCCTTGCCGAAGCCGCCGGCGGTGGCGACGCTCGAGGCGGTGGCCTGGGAGGCGCTCACGCCGCCCTGGGAGAAGGACTGCGGGGGGGGGTCGGCGGATTGGGGCGGGGCGGGAGGGAGGTTTATTTGGGGGGTGCAGGGGCGGCGAGGGGGGCGGCTGATTTGTCCTATATATGCCTGCAGAGGGCGACGTGGAGCTGCCGTGCATGTGCTGCTGCCATCGGGGGGTGCAGGCTGCGGGCGGCGCAGCAGGCGCTGACCTGGGCGTTGGCGTTGGCGTTGGCGTTGGCGTTGGAGACGCCGCCGACGGGGCCGACGACGGGGAGCGCGCCCTTGCCGCCATAGTAGCCGGGGCCGACAGGCACGCCCCAGCCCCCGACGTTGTTGCCGACGGACTGGGCATTGGCGGTGGCCTGGGTCTGTTCGGGGGGGAGGGCGTGCCGGGGGGAGGTCAGGGAAGGCTGTTAGCTGCAAGCGGCAGGACTGGGGCAAGCGGGGCAGCGGGGAAAGGCGGCTGAAGCGCGCTGAGAACGGGGTGCGTTCGGACCCGCCGTCGCATAGTGCTGGGGACCACAAACACGAAGCCTCCTGGAGGAATGCCGGCGGGCGCACCTGGGAGGCGCCCACGCCGCCGATGGGGTACCCCACCGCGGGCACTCCGCAGGGGCCCTTGCCGCAGTGCTTTCCAAGCAGCGCGCGCGCGCCGGCGCCGGAAAGGGCGGGGCCGGACGTCAGGCCGCCCGCCTTGAGCGACGCGCCGAGGGCGCCGCAGGCGAGGCACAGGACTGCGGGTGGCCGGGGGTGGGGGGGGGGGCAAGAGGGGGAGAGGGCTAGGGTCGCGGCGTCATCAGCACAGGCGGCTCCCGGTCCTGAACCCATCCAGGAACCGCCCGCCCCCGCAGCGCTTGCGCCCGCGGCTCGTGCCCAGGCGCGCGCCCCAACGGACTTGAATTCCTCCTACTCACCCATGAGAGCGGTAGCGGCGGCCTTCATCGTGCGGGCTGGAGGCGAAGGCGAACGAAGGGGGGCGGGCAGGAGCAGGACGAAGGAGGGCTTTCTGAGCAGCGGCAGGCTTTCTTAATCGAAGTTTCAAAGCGAACGGCCCCTTTATACGAGGGGGTAACCCGCGAACGAGCAGCTGCAGGCACCGGCACTTGGCGCGAAGCTGGTTTCCCGCCTTCACGCACTCGCAGCTGCTCACGGGCGGGGTGACGACCGCGCTGAAAGAGGGCTTCGATCGATTTAACGCGCTTACGCACGTCTCATTGGGGTCTGGACGCGCCCGCTGCAGCGTTGCGGTGCTGGACTGTGGTGGACGGCTGGTTCAACACGGCGCGGGCGCGCGGCACTGACTGAAGGGATGCAGGCAATTGTCGGAGGCTGCGTTACGGTACCATCCAGGCTCGCCGCCATCGTGAACGAACAGGCAGCCGAGCGCCAGGCAGCGAGTGCACTACTTCCACTGTGGTGCCGTACCGGTACGGTAAGCACGTGGCTGTGATGAAGGGGGCAGATGCACTCCACTGATCCTGTTGTTAAAGCGAGGCCGCGATGTAGAGGGCTGTCTTGCCGCCGCCCCCTCACCACCGCTGCTTTGCTCCGGCAACCTGACGGCGACTGTCGGCACGCCGGCAGCCGCCATCTTGTCTCCCCACCGCGCGGGAAGTGCGCCGCGCAGCCCGAACGCACATATGTGATCCGGCAGGGAGGGGTGGGCCGCCAGGCAATTGGACTGCCGAGCGCAGCGCATTGCGGCACTCGAGTGCGCTGGCGGCGGGCAGGCGACGGGCGCGCGCTTCGGGACACATCTGCGTGCGCGCCGGCCTCCATTCAGGATAAACCGCCCGTCACTCTTGAAAGCACGGCGTTTGGCGGCCGGGAGGAGCTCTTTTGGTTTGCTTGCGTGTTGGAGAGGATCCCCGCCCAGCTCGGCATGGCGCCCTACGCACCCTCCGCCCTGCCCGGGCTCTCGATCCGCCTGAATTACAGCTCTGGCGCCCTTATGGCTGTGCAGAGGCCCGCCAGGTGAGCAAGTCAGCAGCGGTCTCCCCGAAGGGGCTGGCGCCAGCCCCGCGCTCGGCGTCTCACGCCCCTCCCGCCCCCGCTTTCGCACCCTCTCGCAAATGTTCCAGCTTCCCTGGCACGCGCGCCGTGCGCGGCAGCCCGAGGAGCGCGGCGGTCGCGACCGGGCGCGGCCCCCGCGCCGTCCGCGCTGTCGCCGCGATCGAAGCGCCGCCCGTCACGGCCACCCCCGCGCCGCCGGCTCCCGCGTCCACGCGCCCCCAGAGTGAGCGTGCGCTGCGATTGCGGGCCCCGCACGGCCCCGGACTGTCGCGGGGGCGCCTCGCATGGACGGGGGCGGGCCGCATGCGTTCGCGCCGGCCCCCGGCTCCGCGGCACCGCGCCGCGCTCGGGCCCGCGCGCAGTGCGCCCGCACCCGCTCCACCCGTCGGGTTGCTTTGGCGAGCGCCAGCACGCCTACCCTCAGCCGATGTTTCAACGTGGCGAGCTGCCGCAGTGCCCCATGCAAGACCCAACCGCACAGCAACCGCCCCCCGGACGCGCAGGCCCCCGCCTGATCGTGCAGGGCGTGCACCACGTCGCCCTGATCTGCGCAGATCTGGAGGCCTCCCTCCAGTTCTACTGCAACGTGCTGGGTGAGATCCGCAGCCCCGCAACCCGCAGCGCTCTCGCGCGCGCCTCGTGCACAGCCGCGCGCGCCGCGAGTGCCGCGCGCGCCCGCAGCGCTTCGGCGGAGGTCGCGTGCAGGCCTTTGGCAGCTCGACCCCGCGACCCCGCAGCTGCCGACATTCCCCCGGCAACCGGTCCGAGCCCCACAACTTTCAACTTAAACCCGCCCCAAACCCGCCAGGCCTGGAGGTCAACCCCGACCGTCCCCACAGCAAGCTGCCCTACCGTGGCGCTTGGCTGTGGATTGGCCCCGAGATGATTCACCTGGTGCGCCCACAGGCCTTCCACTTGCAATTGCGCTGCGCTTCTGTCTGGCCGCCCCCCACCGCCAATCGCCGCAGCCGCCGCCCGCCAACCCGCTTCGTTCGCCCGCCTCGCCCCAACCCCAAACAACCTCCCACCTCCCTAATCAACGACCTCCCCCAAAACAAACCCCCGCAGATGGAGCTGCCCAACCCCGACCCCGCCGACGCCTCCAAGCGCCCCAAGCACGGCGGCCGAGACCGCCACTTTTGCATCGGCGTCGCCAGCCTCGGCCCGCTGGAGGAGAAGCTGCGCGCCAGCGGTGTCGAGTTCACCCGCTCGGCCTCCGGCAGGGCGGCGGTTTTCTTCAGGGACCCCGACGCCAACGTGATCGAGTGCGTGGAGGGCGCCGCGCCGTGGCGCTGAGCGGAACGGAGGGCCCCGGCCCCCCGGCTCTCCGGGCGCTGGACGCGCCGGCGGCGGGCGGGGCGCTGCGCCAACCCAACCGCTGCGCGGCGCGCGGCGGCGCGGGCTGCGGAGCGCGCGCCCTGCGCCGCCGCGCAAAGGCGGGCCCGCCTTTGCACCCCACAGCGCTCGGCGGCGCCACATCCCCCAGCCATTCCCTAATTATTCAACCCAGCCCTCCACCCGCCAGCCCGTGGCGTGCGCGCCCGTGCGCTGCGCGCGCACGTGCACACACAACCGCACACAGCGCCCCCCCCATGCGCCCCTCGGCACGTGGCGGGCGGTGCACTTTGGCCACCCTTTTTTTTAATCGTTCAGAGTTTTTTTGCTGGCCGTGTGCACGTGCCTGCCGCTGTGCCACACACACAGCCACAGTGCGGGCTGCGCATGACAGAGAGACCCGCCCTTCCCCCCCATCCAACCCCCCACCCTGCTCGCTTCGATCGCCGCTCAGCAGGGGAGGGAGATTCTGTTTTGCCGCGAACAAAAGGGCCGTGTTTGCCTCCGATGGGCCTTCCTTTCACCGCTTCGGGGCTGCCGTCGAGCGTGCAGCGGCGCGCCGCGCTTGCTTGCGCCCCCCCCCCAAACAGAACCCGGCCGAGAGGGCCAGCGTGCTCGTGCGGCGCCGCCCGCGCGATCCCGCGTGCGCGCGCCCGCGCCCATTGATTTGCCCGTCGGCCGACGGCCCCGCGACGCGACGCGCCCAGAGAAGGGCGCGAGAGGAGGACGCGCGAGCGGGCGGCTTGCTGGAAACAGGGGTCTAGCGCCGCCGCCGCCGCCGCCGCCGCCGGCGCCGGCGCCGGCGCCGGCGCCGCCCTTCACATCCCCTGGATTTGTACAATCACCCCTCGCCCCGCCCGGCCGCGCCGCCGCCGGCGCGCGCCCGGCGGGGCCCGATACAAGCGGCCCCGCTGCCCCCTGTCCCTTGTGCCATACCCCACCAAAAAAACAAACGGGATGCATTCGCTTGTGCTTTTGCCGGTGCGCCCGGCGAGCGTCCGGTGTCCACCCCACAAACCGTTCCTGATGAGATGATGCCTGCTGTGCGCAACACGCCCGCGCGTCGAAACTCCCGCTGCTGCGCGCGCGCATGCGCCTTCGCATTGCGCGGCGCGCGCGGCCGCCGCGGGCCGTCCCCGGCTGCCAGGCGCGGGGCTTTGGCTGCTGCTGCTGCTGCTGTCCGGCGTTGTGTCGCTTCGCAGTTGAGCCGTGCGATGGGATTCCTTGCCGCCTGCGGTTTCGCCCCACCTGTAAACCCGGGCCAGGTGTTCTTGCGGACCGCTGGTGTGCGCCTGCGCCCAGCGCCTGGCGCCGTGGCTACTCCCGTGGCAGCGCGGGTGCGCCGCCGGCAGGTAGAACGGCGGCCGCGCCGGGCGGCCGGCTGCCGAACCGTCCGAAACGGCATATCTCGCCGATAACCGCAATGCGCACCGAGAACGCGCTTAACAATCGACGCCACTAAACATTTTGTCACCGGTGCCGTGCGCCACTGGCCAACTGACCCTCCTCTCCTCAATCGTGCAGGCCCTCTCGCAAGCCGCATTCGACAATCTAGATATCTAGCTTGCATTTTCAGAGGCACGAGGGCCGGGCCGTCCAGGGCAGCGCCCTGCGCACGCGAGTAAAGCCCAGCCCAGCGCAATGGCGGAACCCGCGGCCAAAAAGGCCGCGGCAAAGCGTCCTATTGGACCGGTGGATTGGACGCGGCTGTGCCTGCGCGCGCTGCAGGCGAGTGGGGGCAGCGCGCAGGCGGGGACCTGCCAGCTCAATAGCGCGCCAACGCCCGCGCCGAGGTCCCCGTTGGGGCCGCACCCCGGTGCGTACGATCCAATTTCAACCCATTGTCGACCTCACGTCCGCAGGCGCTCACTATGCTCGTGATGCTGGGCTCGGCGGCGCGCGTCGTGGCCATCGGCGGCGGTCCCAACAAGTGGGTCGCGTTGCGGGGCGCGGGCTGGCAGGGGCTGGCCAGCGGATGCGCGGGAGCTTGAGGGCAGCTGCAAGCAGAGTCACCCGGGATTTCGGCTCGCGGGCCACGGGCCGCGACCCCCGGCCCGCCGTCGCCGAGCGCCGCCGCCGACGCCGCCCCGCCCCCGCGCCCCCCACCCCAACCGCCCACCGCAGATTCACTGCCGGCGCGAGCTTTGGCGTTTTTGTGGGCGGCCTGGGCCTTGCCCTGGCCATCCTCCACATCGTCGGGCCCCTCACCAGCTCCAAGCTGCGGCGGTGAGCACCGGGCAGCTGCCGGCACCCCGGACTGCGTGCGTGCGCGCATGCATGCAGACCAGGGTGCCACCCCCGCCTGAATCCCCGCAGCCCCTTTCACACCCGCAAGCAGTTCCGCTGACCAAGCCGCCACTACCCCCCACGCACACGAAACCACAGGTACCTGCCAGGCATGACTGAAATCCTCACCTGCACCGCCATGGCGCTCATCTGCTTCTCAACGTTCAGTTGGATGGCCGCCTATGGCAGCTGCGGCGCCCTCACGAGCGAGCCGGCGCCGCCCGCAGCAGCGCTCGGCGGCTTTGGCGCGCGCCGGACCGGCCTGGGCGGCCTCTCTGGCGCCGCGGGCGGCCTGGGGGCCGGCGGCATGGGAGCCGGCGGCCTGGGCGCGGGCGGCCTGGGCGCAGGCGGCCTGGGTGCGGGCGGCCTGGGCGCCAGCGGCCTCGGTACCAATGGCCTGGGCGCGGGCGGGCTTGGCGCAGGCGGTCTCGGCGCCGGCGGGGGGCTTTCCGGCGGTGCGGGCGGCATGGTAGGCGGCATGGGAGCCGGCGGCATGGATGCCGGGCTGGGGGCCGGGGGCCTGGGCGTCGGCGGCCTCGGCAGCAGCGGTCTTGGCGCGCCGAGCGGCCTGGACGCATCCAGCGGCCTCGGCGTCGGCGGCCTCGGCAGCAGCGGCCTCGGCAGCAACGGCCTCGGCAGCAACGGCCTTGGCAGCAGCGGCCTTGGCGCGCCCGGCAGCCTGAGCAGCGGCGGCCTCGGCGCGCCCAGCGGCCTTAGCGCACCGAACGGCTTTGATGCGCCAAGCGGCCTTGGTGCGCCAAGCGGCCTCGGTGCACCGAGCGGCCTGGACGCATCCAGCGGCCTCGGCGTCGGCGGCCTCGGCAGCAGCGGCCTCGGCGCGCCCGGCAGCCCGTCCATGGGTGGCCTAGGCCAGGCGCAGCCCGCGGCCGGCGCTGACGGCCTCGGTGGTGCCGGAATGGCCATTGGCGGGCCCAGCATTGGGATGGCCCCGGCCGCGCCCGGCCTGGCGGCGCCGTCCGGCCTGGCCGCGCCCGCGGGCCTCGCCGCGCCGGCCGACGCCGGGCTCGCATCCCCCGCTTTCGGCGGCCCCGCGGGCCTCGCCGCGCCCCCCGTGCCGGCCGCGTTCCCCGGCGCCGAGCCAGGGGTGGGTGCCGGCGCCGCGCTCGGCGGCCTGGCGACGCCCGTGCCCGCGCCGCTGCCGGCCGCGCCGGCCATGCCCGCGGCCGCAGCCGTGCCCGCAGCCGCAGCCGTGCCCGCCGCTGACCTCGCCCTGCCCGGCGCGCCGCTCGGCGCGGCGCCCGCCGCGCCTGCGGCGGCCGCGCCGGTGCCCGTGCCCGCCGCCGGCCTCGCCGACGCGGGCGGCGGCGCCAACCCCTTTGGCCGCCGGCTGCTGCTTGCCGTCCCGCTCAAGGGCGGCAGCCAGGGCGTGTGCACGCCGTTCCGCCTCGTCGGGGCCGCGGGCTTCTTCGGCGCCGCGCTGTTTGGCGTGGGCGCCGCGCTCGCCGGCCTCGACCTGAAGCGCGGCGCCGGCTGGGTCGCGGCCGACGGCGACATCTGCCCCGCGCCCGAGCCGCCGGCGCCGCGCAAGCCGGCGCCCAAGCCCGCGGCGGGCGAGGGCAAGGGCGAGGGCAAGGGCGAGGCCGGGGAGGAGGAGGATGACGAGAAGGGGGGGAAGGACCAGGGTGGGAAGGACTCTGATGACAAGGACAGCGCGAGGGGGGACGGCGCGGCGCGCGCCGTCACAATTGACCTCACCGCCACCGCCGCGCGGCCGGCCGAGGTCGAGGAGGTCGGCCGCAACGGGCGGCGCGCGCGGCGCTAGCGGCGCCGCCCGCGCTGCCTGCGCGCGCGTGCGCCTCAAGGCGCCGGAAGCTTGGCCGGCGGCGGAGGCCGCCGCGCGGCTGCGGAAGGGCCACGTCTCCCGCTGCTGCAGCCTGCAGATGGGATGCGCCGTGCGCACACATGCACACACGCACGCATGCTTTTACCAAGCCACCACAACCGTGGCCGCCGGCCCGCTTCGTGCTTTCATATTTCTCGACGCTTTGCCCCCTCGCGCGTGCCAACGCCTATCTGTGTCTTAGCGAGCCGCGCGGTCGGGCGGCGCCAACAAAACCGCCGGGAGAGAGGCCCCCTGGCCGCTGCGGTGCCACGCCGCGCCGCGGCGTGCCAGGTTGCACAGTTGCTGACGCGCACATGCACAGGGCATTCAGTGAGCTTGGAAGGGCGGCAATCCATCACCCGCGCGTTTCGTGTGAGTGCGCTGGCGAGTGCAGGGCTGGGCCACTGCGGCCTTGCTGCAGCGGCACTGCCCTGGGAGCCTCTGCCTCTTCTTGAGTCTTGGAAGTCTTCTTCATGCCTCTGCCTCTCTCCTCCTCTTGCTTCGCTTCTCTCTTTTGAACAATCTTTTCTTCTCTGCCCCCCTTCATGCCGCCTTTTATTCGGTTTGATTTGTTTCGCCTCCGCCGCGCAGCCGCACGCATGCGGTGGTGCCCCAAAGGTTGTGAGGGGCTTCGCGCAGCGGCAGCCGCCGCCGCCTAGGGCAGGCACCCGTTTGGGCGCGCATGGGCGCCCGTGCGCCGTCTCCTGCATATTTCAAAAGCATCGGCATCGACACTTCACGCCGGTTTTTCAGTTTGTGATGCCCAGGTAACAACATTCAAAACCGAATGGCTGAAAAGCGAGCCGCGCAGTGAAGCCGCGAAAGCAGCTGCTCCCCACCTGTGATCCCAGCGGCGGCGGAAGCAGCAGGGCAGGGCGGGGGCGTGAGCAGCACCCAGTGGAGCGGCGTGGCAGCGGCCGGCGGAAGCCCCCTCCCCAAAGCCTGCGCCCTGCATTCCCACTCCAACCGCTGGCGGGGCACCCCTTTCAGTTACTGGCAGCAGTTGCTGTCAGCTAGTACTAAAGGCAGCTACTGGAGGTGGTTACTGGAGGCGGTTACTGGAGGCAGCGGATCGTCGCGACGTCGCCGGCCGCCGTTTCCCAATCCCGCCGCGCCTCAAACAGCCCCACGCCGCGGCCGCACCCGGGGGCCCGCGGCCTCGCACAGCCCGCGGATCGCGGCCGCGCGGTCGCCGCCGCCGCAACCCGCGGCGCGGTGGCATATCCGGGGGACACAAGCGCCGCGGCGGGGCGCGCGGACGCGGGGCGGGGGCGCGGCGGGTGGGGGGCGCCGCTGCCGGCGCCGGGGCCGGTTTGGAATGAGCCCCCCGCACCGCAGCTGCCGCAGGGCCTGCTGATCGCGGCCCCACCCGCAGAGGCGGGCCGCCAACCGCCCTCGCCGCCGCCTCCGTCGCCCGTCGCGCCCCCGCTGCCCGCCTCCGCCGCCGCCGTCGCTGCCTCGGCCGCGGCCGCCCACAGGCTCGACCCCCGCAGCCGCTCCCGGCCGAGGCCTTCCTGCAGCAGCCAGCCCCGGCCCGCGGCGGCGCGCACCCAGGCCACGGGCGCCGTGGCGGCCGCCAGCGCCGCGAGCGTCGCGGGGTCGAGGGGCCGGCTGTCCCCCAAAAAGGGCTTGCGTCCAAACCCGTCATCTAGAGGGTCGCTGCAGGGCAGCCACGCGCGCGCCGCCTCGGCGCAGCCGGCGCCGCCGTTGAAGATGTAAGCCAGGTGGCTGCGGAGGGCGGGCGGCTCCTCGTCCTGCTGCTGCGGCTGCTCCTGCTGCTGCGGCGGCAACTGCAGCGACTGCGGCTGCAGCGAGTGCAGCTGTGGCTGCTGCTGGACGAATAGCTGTACAGGTGCTGCCGTTCCAGCGGCAGTCGAACGGGCGAGCAGCTTGGCCGGCGCGCTGCTTGGCCGCCCGCCGGAGCTATGCCCCCTGGCGAGCTGCGCCGGCCACAGCGCCGCCACGGCCGCCTGGGCCACCGTGGCAGCGACTGCCGGCATCGCTGCCCCCATGCCAGCTGCCGGCAAGTCGGCCTGCAGGCTGGCGCCGCCGCCTCGAGAACTACTGATGTTGAGATCCGCCCTCTGCTCCTCCTCACCCCACTCTGCGCTCTGCCGCCGCGGGCGCCGCTGCTCGAGCGGGCCGGGGGCCGCCTCACTGGCAGAGGCTGCTGCCGCACCTTCAAAACGCTCCAGCAGCAGCGGCTGCCCATCGGGCCGCAGCCTGCTCCTCAGCCCCGCGCGCAGCGCCGGCGCGCCGCCCAGCGCGGCCGAGGCGGTCGCCGGCCGGCGGCCGCCGCCGCCGGGGCCGTCCGCCGGTGCGGCGGGGCGCGCGGCTTCGCGCGCCGCAGCCAGGCGCGCCGCGAGGCGGCGGTAGTCAACGAGCCCAGCATTGTCTGCAAGCCCCCCCAACACGGCGGCGACAACCGCCTCGGACGCCCCCACCCGCGCCTCGGACAGCGCGCGCGCCGCCTCGTCGGCGGTCAGCAGCCCGCTGCCGTCGCGGTCGAGCGCCCGAGCGGCGGCCTGCAGCCGCTGCGCGGCGGCCGGCGGCGCGGACGCGGCGAGCGACGCGAGCGCGCGCGCCGCCTCGGCGGCGGCCGCGTCGCGGCGCGCGGCCGAGGCGAGCCGGGTCTGGAACAAGGCCGCCAGGTCGCGCCGCGCGGGGTGCGAGCCCTCGACATCGCCCGCCGGGCCGTGCCGCTGCTGGTGCTGCTGCTGCCCCGGCGCCGGTGCGCCGCCCGGCGGCGCCGTGGGCGGCCGGAGGGCGACGCCGATTATGTCAAAGGTGCGCAGGCTGTTGTCCCTCTCCTCGGGGCGCGCCCTCGGCCCGACAGGCCGGGGCCGCCTCGGGCCGCCGGGGTCGCCCTTTTCGAGGCAGCCGCGGCCCGCCGAGGAGCGCGCCCGGGGGCGGCGGCGGCCGGTGTTTATGTCCCCCACGTCAAGCGCCCCCGTCCGCGGCGGCGGCGGCGGCAGCGGCAGCGACAGCGGCGCCCCGCCTGCGGCTGCGCCGCCGGCCACCGCCTGGAGCTGCAGCAGCCGCTGCGCGCGCCAGCCGGCGCGTGCGCCGTCGATGTCGTCCACCCCGAGGCGGCTCTCGCGGCGGCGGGCGCGGGGGCGCGCGGCGGCGCCTCGGATGTCGGAGATGTCCAGGGGGTCGCGCCGCGGCGGGGGCGGCGGAGGGGCCGGGACTTCGGGGCTGCGTTTTGCGCGCGCGACGGCGGGGGGAGCGGGCGAATGAGCCGTGCGTGCCGGCGCCGGCCGCGGGTGCATGTGCGTTTTGTGTTCAGAGTGCAGCCGCAGCCGTTGCGAGGGACAGGCGGTCCCGCATGGCATGCACTCAGTCCTGCTCAGCAGGTGCGCCGGCCGCCGCCCTCCCGCATCAACTGCGTCTGAGTGCACTACGGTGCTGCCGGCCCACCAGGAGGGCAGGCAGTACTGCGGGTCCAGCGGGTCGGTGTTCCTGGGCCGCTCGATGGCGTTTTGGGGCTTGGACTGCCGGTCGGAGGGCGACGGCAGGTGGGGAGATCGAGGCAGGGTCGGCGTGGCTGCAGGGGGTAACACACACTCGCCGCCGCCTTGTTGGGGTTCAGCCGGCTGCGCTGTTGCTGTTGAACAGCACCAGCAGCTGGCGTGGTGCAGCAGCGCTTCACGCCCGCTGCCACACAGAGCAGCCTTCCCCTATGCACTCCCGGCGCCCCTGGCACGCACCTGCGCGCCTGGGATGTCCAGTGTGCTGAGGTTCAGCTGCGGCTTGTTGCGCGCGGGCCTGTGCAGCACGCGCGGCGCCATGCCCTCCTCCCCTTCAAACGTCTTTGCCAGGTGGCGCGAGCGCGCAAACGCGGCGGCGGCCCGCGCCGCGGCGAGCGAGCCGCTGGCGGCGGGCGCGGCGGCGGCCTTGTCGCCGGCGCGCACGGGGGCGTGGGGGCCCCTGCGGGCGCGGGGCGGTTCCGTGGGCTTGCCGCAGCAGAGGGGCGCACGCGGCGGC
Source organism: Raphidocelis subcapitata (assembly GCA_003203535.1). NCBI lineage: Eukaryota > Viridiplantae > Chlorophyta > Chlorophyceae > Sphaeropleales > Selenastraceae > Raphidocelis > Raphidocelis subcapitata. The sequence continues at coordinate 335,177 of BDRX01000015.1, forward strand.
GCGGCGCGCCAACAGCGCGCGCCCCCGGGCGCCGCGCGGCCCCTTTATACGCCTGGCTCACGCACCCGCAAGCCGGTCCGGCGTAGTAGTCATCGAAAAGGACCTGGGACGCGGTGTGCGGGCAGGGTGTCCGCATGGCTCTCCCGCGTCCGCGGCTGTGAAAGCCTCCCGCGCAGCTCGCAGAGGGGAGGCGCACTATCGAATCAACATAGTTCAGCACGTCCGACTTGAAACGGATACTTACACGCGGGCGTCGATGCGCTTCGTGCTGAAGCTTCGTCACGCGCCGCTTTGACCGGCATTTGACCGCCGCGTGCCTCGCCGCTGTAGCCCCGCCGGCACCCCGCCGCGGCGCTGGTCCCCTCCCCCATCCTCCGCCAAGGCGGGGTCTTACACGCAATTTCCAATAGAGTGCAATCCAAGCCGCATCCCGGGAGCGAGCGCCAGCATGTGAGCTGGCACGAAGGCGCGCCCCAAATTGTGGGCGGGTTCGGTTCATTCCAATCCGATCCTGGTTGGCGCCGCATTTGGCGACCCCGTGAAAAGTGAATCGTGCGCGCAGCTGTGCGCGCGGCAGTGGTCCTTAGGGCGCCTGCCTCCAGGCGCCGCCGCTGCGCCGGCGGCGCCGCGCCCGCGCACGCGCCGCGCCCGCTTGGCGCGGAGGCGGGTGGTGCCCGCCCGCACGCCCGTCGCATCCGCACCCCTTGCTGCTCGCCCGTTTGCCTCACGCCCCCCTGCGCTTGCCGAACACCACGAAGCAGGGGTTGAGCAGGTCCTCCTTGTTGTAGCGCAGGGGCTGCTCCTTCAGGATGGCGTCCTTTGGGGGGGAGGGGTTTGGGGGGGGGGGAGGATTTGGAAAGGGTCGTTGGGGTGGGCGGGTGGGTGGAACGCATGGCGGTTGGAAGGAAGGGGAGCAAACAGAGCATGCACACACCCATCGAAGCACCCTTCAAAACCGCTCAGTAGCACCTCTCCAAGCTAGCTCCAAAACCGCCTCAAAACGCCCCCGAAACCGCTCCGAACCCCCCCCCCCACCTTCCAGTCTTCCAGCAGCTCCCCCCTCCCGCTGCACCTCCCCGCGTGCAGCACCACGCCCCCCGCCTCGCGCACTATGATGTCAGCGGCGGCGGTGTCCCACTCCATGGTGGGGGCGAGGCGGGGGTAGACGTGCGCGGTGCCCTCGGCAACCTTTGTGTTGGGGGGGTTGGGGGGTGTTTGGGTGGTTGGGGGGTGGCTGTGTGGGTGGGTGGTTTGCATCCACCTCACCCCCTTCCCAAAAGCCCATCACTCCCCGCGGCAAGGGCCCCCCTCCTCCCCACCAGCATGAGCTTGAGGCTGCTGCCCAGCTGCTTGAACTCCGGCTCCTTGAACAGGCCCACAAACTCCTGGGGGTATTGAAGTGTGCGTGTGGGGGGAATTGTGGGTTTTTGTTTTGTTGGTTGTGGGGTTCATTTAGGGCCCGCTTTGGCGGCCGCATCCTGGTCCCCCTACCTCCAACCCCTCAACACCCCCACCCCCAAACACCCCCCTTTAAAAACCCCTCAACACCCCCACCCCCACCCCACCTTTGTCGCGTCGCTCATGTGGGACGCAGACCCCACCATCACCACGCCGCTGTCGGTGGGGTTGAACTCCGCGGCAGAGATCGGGGTGGTAACGCCCTTTGGGGGGGTGGGGTGTTTTGGGGGCATGCTTGAGGGGAGAGGGTGGGCCGATGGGGTGCGCAGGCGCGTGTGCTTCGTGCCATCCCGCGTCTGCTTCGCACCCCCAAACCCCGCCGCGTAACCCCACACCCCTAAACCCCGCACGCCCCCCCATCTTGCGCCTCGCGAACGCGCTCTGCCCCCCGACCCCGCACCCTCCAACCCCGCACACCCCCCCACTCTGCACTTCCAAAACAACCCCCCCCCCCCACCTTGCGCCTCACGAATGCCCCGCGCCCCTTGACCGCAAAGTAGGTGTCACCCCCCACGGGCACGTGCAGCACACCCATGACGGGCTCGTTGCCCTGGGGAAGGAGTGTTTAGGGGGTGGGGTGGTTGTGGGGCGGTTTAAGTGGGGGTTTGGGTGGGGGGTTGGGGGTGACCGGTTTTGGGTCGGTTTTTTGGGGCGGTTTCAGGCCGCCAGCAGCCCTGTCTCCCCCCCTCTCTCTCTCCGACTAGACGGTCGACTGAAGATGGCTGTTTGCTCTACTAAAAAAGACCTAAGCCCCACCTGGATGAGTGCGATGTTGACCGTGAACTGCCCGTTGCGCTTCACAAACTCCTTTGTGCCGTCCAGGGGGTCCACCATCCAGCAGTACTGGTAGCCTTTGTTGTTTTAATTGGGGGGGGCGGGGTCTCAAAAGGGGTTTTGTCGGGTGTTTGAGGTTTGGGGTGCTGGATTTGAGGAGTGGGTGGTTGGATGGGTGGGTGGGTGCGGCGGTTGGGGTGAAGCCGAACCGGGAGCGGTGGGGTATCAAAAAGCAGGCGGGGCAGAGCCCCCGGTTAGCCCCCTACTCCCCCCCAAACTAAACCCCAAAGCCCCCCCCCAAAGCCCACCCTCGCGTATGCTGTGGGGCAGCAGCTTGTTCTCCTCCGATATGATGGGCACGTGGGGGGCCAGCTCACCCTGGGGGGGTTATGTAATGGGCGTTTGCTTTGTAAATTGTGTTTCAAAAAGGGTGGGGAGGGGTGTTTGTGCCGGGAAAGGGGGTTTCAGCAGGGCTGCCCGGGGCCGCCTGGTGCGGCGGGCAGAGGGGCGGGGCCGAGCAAGCGCCGCGGCCGCAGCCACCGGCCGCCCCCAACGCAGCCGGCGGCCGCGGAGCCGGCGCCGCCGCCGCGGCCGGCGTCGCGGCCGCTGGCCCCCATCCGCTGCCCCCGCGCCGCTGCGATTTGGCAGGGCCCGCGGGCTCAGCCCCGCCCGCCCGCCCCTCCCCCCCCCCAAAGACGCGCGCGCACCAGGCCGCGGCAGATGACTGCGTTTGCGTCGGTGTCCGCCTGAGTCAGGGGGCTGTCGTCCGACTTGAGGCGCGTGCCAAAGTCCTGGGGGTGGTTTTTATGTCGCCGTTGAGTTTGGGGGGAAGGGAGCCGGGGCGGAGGTTGTCGCGGCTGCGGGGCGTGAAACGGAAGCCGCGCCGCCGCCGCCGCCGCCGCCGCCCGCTGCTGGCCGTGATCTGGAGCTGATGGTTCGAAACACCCCCCCCCCCGCCCCGAAAGGTCGCAAGCGGCAACCGTTAGCCTCAGCCCCCGCCCACCCCCAAAGCCTCAGCCCACCTCGCTCTCGTAGATGCGCATGATGGCCTGCCCAGCCTTTTCCGCGAGCGCGATGACGCCCTCAACCGGGATGCGGGTGTGCACCTGGTGGGGTGGGGTTTGGGTGTTTGTTTGGGCTTGACTGGAAGCGGCCGAGTGTACAAGTGAAGCAGCGCCGAGCGAGCCGCCGCGGTTGACTCCGGCCACCCCGGGATGAGCAAAGCGGCGCGCGGCTCGGGCCGTGGCGCGGCGGGACGGCAGCGCGGCGCTGGCCAGGGCGCGCGCGCCGCGGCGCGCGGCTGCTCACATCAAACTCCACAGACACCCCCTCGGTGGGGGAGGGCGTTGAGGCGACGATGCCCATCGCTGCTGATGCGGCGCTGTGGGGCTGCGTGCGATCGGGGCGAGCCGGGGAGCGGAGGCGGAGCGATGGGTGTGCGCGCGCTGCAAGGGGCACGCACCGCCGCGGAGGTGCGCTGCTGCCGGCCCCCCAGCGGCTGCGTGGAGCGCAAGCCGAGGGACCGCTCAGGTGCGCTCAGTGGGAGCCCTGGAGGACCGGCTCACCCTTGGGCGGATGCACGGCGCGCGCGGGCACCGCAGGTGGCCGGCACTTGTAGGGGCTCCGCGCGGCAAAGGATGTGAGTGCGATTAAAGCCCGGTGGGGGGGCGATGGGCTTGAAGGATTCCCGCTGCTGGCGTAACCCGAGTGATAAAGTCCCTGTGGGAGCGATCCAGCCCCTTTCACCGCGCCACAGCGGTCGCGCTGGTCAATGCACCAAACCTGCTTCCAGTTCATCGAGCGGCCGCGCCCGTCAAACGCCGTTCAACGGGATGGCGGAGCCACCAGGGCCCGCGGCGCCCGCCGAGCCCTGCCCCCTGCAGTGGGGCATACCTGAGACGATCGAGTACGTTTCGGAGAGGGGCTACAGGCGCGTGACGCTCCAGTTCCCGGACGACGCCCTGGAGGACGCCCCCGCGGTGGCGCGCGCCCTGCAGCGGGAGCTCTCCGCCGTCTCGGACGCAAAGGTGGGGCCTACAACGATCCAACCGCTCGGCTGCCGGCGCCCATGCTGCCCGCGCGCTCGGCGGCGGCGCCGGCACCGCCGCCGTCGCCGCTGCTGCTGCTGCCGCCCCGCCCAGCCGCCAGGCCGGGCGGCGGCGCGCGCGACCCCTCGCCCCAGCCCCGCTTTCACCCGCCGCACCACTGGCCAGGTCTACGTGCTTGCGGACACCACCTACAACCCGCTGAGCGTCGACGAGGTGGCGGCGCAGCACGTCAACGCAGACTGCGTGGTGCGGCGCGCACGCCGCGCGGCGTGCTGCATGCTGCCTCCGCCTGAGACGGGCTGCTCCCTGCGGCGCGCCCGGCCTGCATGCGCCCCCTGGCACCAACCGTGGGCTTGGGGGTCCCGCCGTCGAGTTGCTCTGGCGGAGGGGGGCCAGGAAGGCGGGCAGCCCTGATGACGCCGCCCCCGTGCCCCCCATGTGCCTGCGCAGATTCACTACGGCCACGCCTCCCTCACCCCGGTCACCCGCGTGCCCGCGCTGTGCGTGCTGCCGCGGGCGCCGGCGCTCGACGTCGAGGCGTGCTGCGCGGCGCTCGCTGGGGCGCTGCGGGAGCATGCGGCCCCGGAGCCAGGCTGCAGCGGCGGCGGTGGCGAGGATGGCAGCGGCAGCAGCAGCAGCAGCAGCAGCAGCAGCAGCAGCAGCAGCAGGAGCAGTGGGAACGGCCGGAGAGGGGGCCAGTCCGGCTGGGCGCTTATAACGTTTGACCAGGCCCACGCGCACGACATGCCTCGGCTGCGGGACGCTCTGGCAGAGGCATACCAGGTGCGCGGCGGGAGGGGATTGGGAGGGGATCAAAAACGCAATCGGGGGAGCACACAGCGCTCCTTACTTGGGTGTTGCCAGCTTTTTGGAAGCGCGGACCACGCGCGTGACCGTGCTGCTGCAGACATGGGGTGTGAAGAGCCTGAGGCAGTGTGGTCGCCCGCGCCCCCCCGCGCCGTGCAGGGGCCTTTAAAGGTTGTGTTTGCTGACGTGGCGCCGCGGAGGCTGGACCCGCCCGCGGTGGCAGCTGCTCAGGGCGGCGGCGGCGCATGCAGCAGCGGCAGCAACGGCGGCGGCGGCAACTGCGACACTGCGGAGGCGGCGTGCTGCCATGCGGCACCGCAGGCAGCGGGCTGCTGCGAGGGCAGCGGCCCCACCGGCGGCTGCGACGCCGCGCCCAGCACCAGCGGCGCCGCAGGCGGCGGCCGTCCCGCGTACGTGCCGCCCCCTCTGGGCGGCCTCGTCTGGCGCGCCCCCGGCGCGCCTGCCTCGGACGCAACCGCGGCCCCGGGCCCCTCCCCTGCCGCCGCGGCCCCGGGCCCCGCGCCGCGCCTCATCGTTTGGATCGGCCCCCCCTCTGGCCCCGCGCTGACCCACCTCCAGCTCACCCACTCCGCCGCGCCCTGGCTCCGCCTCGACCCCGCCTCGGGCTTTGACCCCTCCCCCGGCCTGGCCGACGGCCTGGACCGGGCCCTGCGGCGGCGGTACTATTTGGTTGAAAGGGCCCGCGCCGCGGGCATCGTGGGGCTGCTGGTCGGCACGCTTGGGGCGGGGGGCTACCTGGAGGCGCTCGAGGCGCTGAGGGCGCTGGCAAAGCAGGTGGGTCGGCGCGGGCGCGGTCTTGGGCTGCGGCGCGCGCGTCCGTTGCGCGTGCGTGGGGCCACCGGCGCTGCCTCTTCTGCAGGGGTTCGGCACCCTCCCGCCTCGCGACGCGAGTGACGCCGCCTCTGATGGCGCCGCGCCATTTCCTCTCCCAGCCCCAAGCCCCCCAACCGCATTCCCCCACAGGCCGGCAAAAAGTCCTACACCTTCCTGATGGGTAAGCCCAGCCCCGCCAAGCTGGCAAACTTCCCCGAGGTCGAGGTGTTTGTCATGGTGGCAGAGCCGCAGGGCCTGCTCCTGGACTGCCGGGACTACCTGGCGCCGCTGGTGACGCCGCACGAGGCGCTGCTCGCGTTCACGGGGGCGCCGCTGGACGCGGCGGCTTACCGGCTGGACTATGGGCCGCTGCTCGAGTGGCACGCGCGGCAGCGCGGCGGCGGCGGCGGCGGCGGCGGCGGCGGTGGGGAGCGGGCGAGCGGTGGAGAAGAGGAGGGGGAGGAGTGGGAGGAGGAGGGGGCCGGCGGCGGCGGCGCGCTCGTGAGCCTGGGCGGCGGCCTGTCTGTCGGAGGCGGCGGCGGCGGCGGAGGCGAGCGCCGCGTCGCGCCGAGGACCGCGGCCGAGTTTCTGGCGGTGGCGCGGACCTTCAAAGGCCTCGAGACGCCGGCGACGGGGGCCGAGGTCAAAGCGGCGGCGCCCGCGGCGCCGGGGCGGGCGGGGCGGGCGGCGGCGTATGCGGACGAACCCGGCCGGCGAGGCGGTTGAGAGGGGTTGTTTCCACTTTCGGCTCTGGACGCCTTCGCCCTCTGTGTGTGCAGTGTGCTTGGTAACCGACTGGCAACTGCTCCGAGCATCTGGGTCTGCGCCAGCGTTTGGTTGGCGGAAGAGGTTGCTGCGGGGGCACATGATTGGTTACAGTTTGGGGGGGATCCGCCTTGAAAAAGAATCCGCTGGGGGCCGCAGGGGAGGGGGCCGCATTTGCTTAGCCAATGCACTGTGCAGCGACAAAGCAGCAGTCCAGAGGGGTTTCGGCCCCGATATTGGGTTGAACGCGGCAAGCGGAATTGGTGCGGGCGCGGCGGCGCAAACCCGAGCAGGCGCGGGTTCGGCGAGTGGGTTGGATTCGCAGGCGGACTGAGGGGGGAAAGCGCGGAAATGCATGCCAACGCGACTGAATGCAGGTGCAGGATGGCCCCCAATTACTGGGGGCAGGGGTGGGGTCGAGGTTTGATCTTTTGGGAGGGGGAAGCCCGAAGGGCAGTCCAGGAAAGTCCGCCTGCACGCACGGCCAGCCCGTTGGCGTTTTGTGGTTGGTTCCTCTCTCTCTTTCTACGAGTGCACACAAGCCGACCGCGCCCAGCGGGCCGGGAGCGGGGGCGCCCTCGCCTGCCGCACCGCGCCCCCGCCCCGCAGCCGGCGGCCAGCCGAGGCGCGCGCGCGCGCGGCCCCCTCGGCTCATCAATCAGCGCCCCGCGCCGCCGCCGTTGGCCAGCCGCCGCGGCGCGCGCAGCACGACTTGGCTCGCGCAGTGCACGCTCCCGTACATGCTGGTTATGGAAGAAAAATCGATGACGCGCACGTCACCCCGGAACCTCGGGTGACCCACGATGGCGCGCGCCGAGGACGGGTGGGCACTTATGATGCGGCTCCCCCCGAGGTTTAGGGTGTTGCAGGCGTAGGCGAGCTGGTGGGCGGCGGGGACTGGGATTATGGACCAGCCGAGGTCAGAGGTGATGAAGTGGGAGAACTCGACGCCGGTGCTGCGGTTTGGTTTTGGGTGGGGTTTTGGTTGGGGTTTTGGGTGGGGTTTAAGTGGGATTTCAACTGGGGTTTCGGCTGGGGTTTTGGGTGGGGTTTTGGGTGGGGTTTTGGGTGGGGTTTTGGGGTTGTTTGGGTTCGGGTGGGGGCCGTGTGTTTCGGGAATGGGGGGGGGTTTGCGGTTTTGGTTATTGAGCTAAAAAACCCGGAGCGGCCAGCTTTAGGGTTTGCCGTGCCCCCAGCCCACCCCCCCGTCGCGCACGCACGCCGCCCCCAGACATGCGCCCCCCCAAAGCCCCAAAAGCACAGCCGGAAAGCCATCCGAGTTTAGGGTTTACCCCCCCTCCCGGCCCACCGTTCCAGCGCGTACGCCCCTGTCGCGCCGCTGCGCGCGTACACGTCCACCGTCCGCCGCTTTGGGCTGTCCCCCCCGATTATGTCATCCAACATGAGGCAGCAGCCGGAGCCGAGGGGGGAGAACACGCAGTCGAGGTGCATGCGGTCCTGGGGTGGGAGGGGTGGGGGTGTTTTGGGGGAGAGGGGAGGGCGGTGGGTTTTTCAGGGGTTGTTCATATGCTCATCCCTTGTGTTTCAGGCCATGCATGAGAATCGCTCTCAGCGCGTGTGGGTTGTATTCACCCGGCGCACTGGGCATGAAGCCGTGGCAGGCGGGTGGCCGGCCGCGCGCCCGCACGCGCGCACGCCCCCTCCCACAGCGCGGCCCGGTCAAACCCCGGTCAACCCTCCCCGGTCAAACGCGCCTGGTGGCGGTCAAACTCGTCCCGCACCACCGCCAGCCGCCGCGCCCCCAGCAGGTCCCGCTCCATAAGCTGCGCCGCCGCGGCCTCGTTTGACCGCAGCCCAACACCCAGCAGGGCCAGGTCGCGGCCAAGGGGGAAGAAGTCGCCGCCTTCCAGGAAGCCGGGCGCCTCGATGGCGCCGACGATGGGCAGGCCTGCAGGGGGGGATGGGGGCTCGGGGGGGTTAGGAGGCGTATTGCGCGCGCGGGCCGGCGCGGCTGGGGGGCGCAGCCCAGCAGGCAGGGGCGGCTGGCTGGGGCGCGGGCTCGCGCGCCAATCTACAGCTGGCGACCACACAGAAAAGCCAAGCAGTGCAAGCAGCACAAGCAGGCGCCAAGCAGCGCGCACCCAGTTTGTTGAAGCAGAAGCGCATGAGCTCCACCTCCCTCTGGCGCTGCTGGCTGCGCAGCCGCCCCATCACGATGCCGCGGCAGGTGGTGATCTGGGGGGTGGGGGGCGGTTTACGTGGGGTGTGCGCTTTCACACCCTGGCACAGCATGCAAACAGCGGCGGCCGGCCCCGCCGCCGCGCGCGCCGCATCGGTGCTTTGACGGCCTTCAAAGCTCAGGGTTTCGAAGGCACAGCCTACGCACCCGCAATAAATACCATACACCAAGTTGGAACTTCAAAGCACTTGAATCTCAATCGAAAGCACCACCACGACCACCACCCACCTGCTGGTCCCGCGTGTAGACCAGGTTGGACAGCGGCTCAAAGGTGTAGGCGGCGGTGAAGCCGGTGTCGCGCCCGCTGGGGGTGAGGTGCACCGTGGGGTTGATGAGGATGATGTCGATGAGCTGAGTCACAGACATGTGCTCGATGACCTGACGGGGTTAGTGAAGGGGTGTGTGAAGGGTTAGTAAGGAGTCGGTGAAGGGGGAGTCACCCTGATCGGGTGGTTTGGTGTGTCTGCAGGCTGGCGAGCCATCAAGCCGGCTCAGTGGCCTTTCAATCCAATGCCAAGCGACGCCCCCAAAAGCAGGAAGCGACACCCTTCCTCCCCTCCTTGCCCGCCCAGCCCCTCGAATAAACCTTAGTAAAGCGCACCTCCCGTTTGTAAGCGTCCGTTAGGTAAGCCCTGTCGCTCTCGGCCACCTCCTGAACCGAGTGGCCGCCAGCCATCTGGCGGCGGGTGGTTTTGTTTGGTTGGCGATTGGTCAGCGTCAGTGGGCGGCTTTTCCGGCAAACGGCTCGGCGGCTGGCGGCTTTTTGGGATGGGAGGAGAGGGGGCTGCACCCCCAAGTACAAACGCTCCCCCCAAACCCCCCGCAACAGCAGCCGCAACCCCCCAACACAAGCAGCCGCAACCCCCGGCGCGCGCGCACCGTGTACGTGAGCGTCGCCGCCGCCAGCCGCTCCAGCGCCAGGCGCGCGCCCATGTGCTCGTCCACGCCATGTGCCAGGATCTCGCGCACAGTCAGCACGCGCACGCCGTGCTCGCGCAGCACCTGGGGGAGGGGGAGTCGGCGGGAGGGGGTCCGGGCGCGGTCGCCGGCGTGTTGTGTGCGCTCGGCTGGATTTGCCTCCCCCCTTCATTCACCTGTCCCTACACCTCGCGCCCCCACCCCCACCCCACCCCCACCCCCCCCAAAAGCGGGGCACCCACCTGCCGGAAGTGTGCGTGGTGGGCCTTTGCTGACTCAATGTTGACGGGCCGCTCAAATAGGGAGCCGCGCGGGTGGAGGCCGCCCATCATTAGGGAGGAGCCCTCGGGCTCGCATACTATCACCATCTGCGGGTTTTTTTGGTATGGGGGGGTGCAAGGGGGCTTGGCAGTGAGGCGGGGCGGGGCGGGGTGGGGGCCAGGGTGCATGCACAGGTGCATGCACCTGGTCTGTGCTTGCCACCCACCGCTGGGCCCCTGCGCAATGAAAAGGGCCACCGCCGATAAGCAAAGCCGCCGCAAACCGCTGCAGACCGCCGCGCGCCTGCGCCTCGTCGTCCTCGTCCTCCTGCACCGCGGTCAGCAGCCCGCCCAGCAGCTCCCCGCCGCGCGGCGGCCGCGCGGCCGCGGCTGCTGCTGCTGCGGCGGCGGCCTTTGGCTTTGCGTCGTTGGCCGAGGCGGCGCGGAGGAGGACCTCTTCAACGTCGTGGAAGCTGCGCGCGTGGCGCATCTGCGCCGTCGCCGCCGCGTTGGCGGCGGCGGCGGCCGTGGCGGTGAGCGCGGCGGCGGCGGCGAGGCCGTCGGCCTGCTCGATCTGCTCCAGCATCGACTCCATCGCGGCGGGGCGGCCGGCTGCGGCGGCGCGGCGGCGGGAGGCGCCTGATCGGCGCGCGGCGCGCTGCGGGCGCGCCGCGTCCCCGTCAGCGGCGGGCCGGGCGCTGTCCGGCCGAGGGCGCGCTATGCCGCGGGGGGTTTCTAGGTCTTCGAGACTTCTCCTGGGCCGCGCAGCGGCCAGGACGGGCACCGCTTGGATCTGCGAGAGGGCTGGCGCGGACGTCTCGACCCTCCTCTCAGGTCTCTGGAAGCTGAAATCGCGAGTTAATAAGAAGGCAAAAACATATGGGCCCTGCGGCCGCGTCCTTCACCCTTTGGCCGACCCTTCCTTGGTTGCCGTGTGGCCGCCCTGCTGGCTGCCCCGCTGGCGGCGGCACACCTGGCGAGGGCTGGCCCGGACTCCTGTCCCAAAGGCCCCAACTCATCACTGGCCAGGCTCGGCCAGCTGTTGCAAATTGCACCTGCGTCGTGTTGTTACTCGTGGCGCGACACGCTGCACACTGCTCAACACCGCCTGTGCCTTCGTCTGCGCATGCATGCCGGTACGCTTCAGTCACAGGTGGCCAGACCCTTACAGCAACTCTTAGTAAACGCCTGCTGCCGGCGGGGGCCGACGACCCCCGCCGGCGCTCAACCAACGCAACAGGCGCGCGCGCGCACTAAGCCCAGCGCGCTAGAAGCCACCGCCGTCGGCGCTCAACGCAGGGGCGCGGGGGACGCCTCGACGGCGGCAGGCGAAGCCGGCACCCTGACAGCCCCCGCGGTGGGCAGGGGGGAGGCCTCAACGGCGGCGGGCGCGGGAGAAACCTCCACAGCAGGCGAGGCCGGCACCCCAACACCCCCCGCGGCGGGCAGCAGGGGGGAGGCCTCCACGGCGGGCGAGGGCGACGCCTCGAGGACCGGGGCGGTCGCGTTGCCGGGAGCGGTGACGTTGCCGGAGGCGGTCAGGTTGACGGCGGGCGAGGGGGACATCTCGGCCACACGAGCGGGCTCGCTGAGGGGCCTGGCGGGGGTGGCCAGGATGGCAGGGGTGGCCTGCAGCAGCCTGCGTTTGCGGTTGGTTGGTTGTTCGAGGGTGGGGGTGGGTTAGCGCGCGGCGCAACGCACGGAGCGGGGTGGCAGGGAGGGCAACTGGTGGGAGGGCAGGTGCGTGCAAGCGGCAGCAACGCCGTGCCCGCGCACCGGCGGCCGGGCCGCCCGGGGCAGCCCATCGGACAGCCGCCAGCCGGCCCCGCTGCGCAGTCGACGCACCGCCGCACGCCGGCGCCGGCGACGGGGGCCGCGGGGGAGGCCTCGACGGCGGGGGATGCCTCGACCACGGTCGCGGCGGGCAGGGGGGAGGCCTCGACAGCGGGCGCAGGGGACGCCTCGGCGGCGGCGCCCACGGCGGGCAGGGGGGAGGCCTCAACGGCGGGCGCAGGGGACGCCTCGGCGGCGGCGCCCACGGCGGGCAGAGGGGAGGCCTCCACGGCGGGGGAGGGCGACGCCTCAGCCGCAGGCGCGGTCACGTTTGCCTCAGCGGGCGCGGGAGACACCTCGGTCGGCAGGGCCGGGGAGGCCTCGACCGCCGGCAGAGCCGGGGAGGCCTCAACAGCAGGCGCGGGCGCGACGGTGGTGGCTGGCCCGGGCGTCGCAGCCAGGCCGGTGGCGGCGGGAGTGGCCGAGGCGGCAGGGGCCGCGTTGGGGGCAGTGGCAGCAGGGGCCGCGTTGGGGGCAGCAGGGACCGCGGCGTTGGCCTGGGCCAGCCTGGGTGGGGGGGGGGTATGGGGTTTGCGGGTTTGCGGGTTGGGAGTTGCGAGCTTGAGATGCTGAGCGTTTGCGGCGGCAAGCTGCCAAAACTCCAGGCGGCGGTCCAGGCAGTCGGGATGACTGCGGCAGCCGCTGCTGGTTTCTCGAGCCAAGCGCAGTTGCGAGGCGCGTCAGCATCGGCGCACGGGGGCGCGCGCACACACCTGCGGCGCGCGCCGCCAGCACCGCCGGCGCCGGGCAGGGGCTGGCCGCCGGCCTGCTGGGGCGCGGGGCTGCCCATCGCAGCGCCGCCAGTCATGTTGCCGGCGCCGCCGGCGCCGGTGGCGTTGCCCATCATGCCCCCCATCATGCCGCCCATCATGGAGCTGAGGCCGCCCATGCCCCCGCCGCGGCCGCCGGCGCCGGGCGAGGCAGGCGGCGCCTGCAGCAGGCGGCGCGGCGCGGGCACGGCTGCGGGCGGCGCGGTGGGGGGGGGGTGGAGGGCACTTTTGGTGGCGCGCTTGGTCGCGGCGGCGGACTGGCACGGAGCCGAGGGCTTGGGGGTGCGGCTCTGAAAGGGGGCCTGGCCCTGCTGTGCTGAGCCGGGATGCCCTGGGGGCGCTGTGATGCTGCGTTGCGGGCCCCCGAGTCTGGCCCGCGGGACGAGCCGCGCCACCGCCTCGTCGCGCCCCCCAGCGGCCCTGCCAGCCCTCTGGCGCCCTCCCGCGCACCTGCTGCCGTGGCCACCAGGCACATCAGCGCAATCGCGGCCGTCAGACGCGCCATGGCGGTCGACGAGGGAGGCTTTCGCGCGAATCGGCTTCGGGGGCCGGGGTCCGCGGGATCGGGAAAATCAGCTGCGAACAGAGGGGTCGAATAGCTAGAGGGAGGAAAGAAAGACAGGGCGCAATATATCCGCACCGCGCGCGCGGGGCCGCCGGGCCGGTGACGCGTGGCGCGGGCGGCGGGAGTTGACCTCGGCCCCGACCCCTCGCGCAGCCCCGGCAGCAGCGCGAGCCGCCAAAAGCCCCTGGGAAGCTTGGCAAGAACGGCACCGCCGGCCCCGCCCAGCTCCCTGCCCTGCCGGCGCGCCGGCCCTGCTGCGCGATCTGGTCTTTGACTGCGCGCGCCGGCGGTCAACGCGCGCCGGCGGGCGCGGGATCCAAGCCACCGCCGGTCGCGTCCCGCCCATAACACGCTCCAAGCCGCGTGCACCGGCATGGCGCGGCCGTGGGGGAGGTCGCGTCAGCCCCCACACCCCCCCACCGGCCGGCGCGCGCGCGTTTTTCATTACTACTCCCCCGCGCCCTCATCAAACCCGACGGGCGCCGGCAGCCCCGCGCCGGCGATCGCCAGCGCCTGGTAGCTCTCCCCCATGCCCCCGGCCCCGCCGCCCACGAGCCGGTCGTACGCCGCCTGCAGCGCCTCCACCTGCGCCGCCTCGGTCGCCGCGCCGGCCAGCGCCTGCGCGCGCGCCTGGATGCCGAGGGACAGCAGCAGGCGCGACTGCGGGACGGGGCCGTGCACCGACACCTGCGCGCGCGAGCGCGCGCGCCGGGTGCGCGCGGCGCGGGTCAAAGTCGGTCAAACCGCGCTGGCGCGTGGCGCGCACGGGTGCGCGCGCTCGAAGCGCCACAGCCGCGGCAAGGCTGCACGCACCTGGATGCGCAGGCCGCACGAGCAGGCGCGCCCAGCGCTTTGCAGCGCCGCGCACGGCCCCGCCCCCGGCAAAGCCACCCCCTACGGAACCACGCGCAAACCCACCTGCGCGCCGCTGCCCTCCGCCGCCGCCCGCAGCGCGCCAAAGTCCACCCAGGCGCTGAGGTCCGCCGTGCCCGGCTGGCTCAGCGCGGGCACGCCCTTGTGGCCGCGGATGGCCACGAGGGAGTCTGAGTAAGGGGGGCCCGCCCGGCCGTAGTCAACGATCAGCGCGGCGCCGCCGTGGGAGCCGATGCGCTGCGCGAGGCGCTCGGCGGTGGCCATGCCCTGCGCGCTGATCTGGGGGAGGGGTTTGGGGAGGGGAGGGGGGTTGGGAGGCGCGGGTGGGTGGTGTGCAATGCGGGCGAGGCGCAAAGGGCAGGCAATCAAGCACCCCTGCCATTGCAATACAGCATGCACAGGCGAATGCACACCTCGCCACACAGGAGGCCGGCACACACAGGCCAAAAACGAGGAGATGCACAGAAAAACAAGGGGCCGCGCCTCGATTGCCTCCAGCCCCTTTTGCTGCTCCTCCGGCAGCGCCGCCAGCCGCCGCGGCACCAGCAGCGCCCCCGCGGGCGTGGGCTGCGGGGACAGCACGAAGCGCAGGTGGTGGGGGCCCGGGTCTGACTCATCGGCTGTGTCGACCATCTTTTCCAGCCAGCCCCTGGCGGTGCGATCGGTTCGGCGGTTGGGGTTTGTTAAACCCTTGTCGTTTGTGGGCGTGGCGTGCCGGTGTGAGGGCGCGGTGCTGCCTTGCGGCTGGGCTTTGCCGTGCTGCCTCGGCGTTGAATTGTTGAAGGCTTCAAAAGCAGGCGCAGCAGGCGTTGACCCAAAAAGGCGGCCCCCTCAAGGCGGCACAGACAGGAGCCCCACCTGCCGCGCTTGTCCCGCGCGAATTGGTGCACCGGCAGCGCGTCGAAGAACTCGTGAGCGATGTAGAGCGCGGGCGGGCCCTCCAGAGGGACCTCCTCCAGCGCGCCGCGCCAGGCCACGGGCGCCGCGCCGCCGCCGACGCGGCTCACGCCCGCCAGCGGGGCGCTTTCGCCGCCGCCGCTGGCGCCCCCGCTGCCGCTGGTGCTTGCGCTGCCGTGGCTGGCATCGCCGCCGCCGCCGCCGCCGCCGTCGCCGCTGATGCTTGCGCTGCCGCCGCCCTCCCCCGCTGCTCCCCCGCTTTCGCCGCCCGGCGCGCCCGCGCAGCGCAGCGCGCCCCACTGCGCGCGCCGCAGCGCGGGGCTGAGCTCCACCAACTCGATCTCGAGGGCCGAGGCAAAGGCCGGGAATGCGGCCGTGCCTCGAAGCAGGTCCGCCATGAGCGTGCCGCGGCCGGGGCCGAGCTCCACCAGCCGCAGCTTGCTGGGCGAGCCGAGGGCCATCCAAACTGTGACGCACCAGATGCCCACCATCTGGGTTGGTTGCAGTTTGTTTTTTGGGGGGAGGGGGTGATCACTTGATTGGCTGGCGCGCTGGGCCCGTTTTGGACTGCAAAACCACCGCAAACCGCACTCCACAGGCCCGCCAATCCCCCAAACCCCCGCCGCCCCCTGCGCCGCCGCCAAAGCGCCACTCCCAGCCTCCCAAACGCAGCAACAAAGCCGGCGCCGCGCAGAGCACAGCCAGGTTTTACTACCTCCCACACAGTACAAACCGCGGCCTCCCAAAGCCCGCCCCCCCCGCCTGCCCACCTCCCCAAACATCTGGGAGATCTCGGGTGACGTCACAAAGTCCCCCCCGCGCCCAAACACGTCGCGGTTCATGTAAAACCCCGACAGCGGGTTGGTCAGCGTCTCCCCCATGTACTCGGCCACCGACAGGGGGCCGCCCCGGATCTGGGGCGGCGGCGGCGGTGGGGGGGGTTGGGGTTGGGCGCGGCGGGGCGCGTGGGGAGCGGTGCACAGGGGTTTGCCGCTGCGGCGCTGCGAGCCGCGCCGGAGCGCGCGGCAACCTGAGTCGCAGGCGCGCATCGCATGCGGCCAGCGGCGCACCATGATGCGGTTGCGGATCGAGTGGAGCAGCGGGGTCTCCGGTTCGCGGGGGGCCGCCGCTCCTGCCGCCGCGCCGCCCGGCTGCTCGGCACCGGTGCCGGCGGCGCTCTGCTGTTGCCGCCGCTGCTGCTGGATCGCGGCGCCTTTACCGCCCAGCGCGCTCTCTAGCGAGTCCGAGCTTGCTAAAGCACCGTTCCAGGCGCCTGCCAGGCGCCAGGCCCGCCGCAGCAGCGAGGGCGCCAGCATTTTGATCTGGGCCGCGCGCGATAGTGGGCGCAGCGGGTCCGAAACCGGCGCTTTCTCGAGTGCGGTTTTGCATTTGACGAGCACGGGGCCTGCGCAAGCGCACCGCCGCGGCAGGTGAGTGAGGTGACCCGCTCCGGCGCCACCGCGCCGCTCGCGACCTCCCCCACGGCCGCGCCATGCCGGTGCACGCGGCTGGAAAGCAAGCCATGGGCGGGACGCGACCGGGGGTGGCTTGGATCCCGCGCCCGCCGGCGCGCGTTGACCGCCGGCGCGCGCAGTCAAAGACCACATCAGCGCAGCGGGGCACGGCCGGCGCGCCGGCAGGGCAGGGAGCTGGGCGGGGCCGGCGGTGCCGCTCTTGCCAAGCTTCCCAGGGGCTTTTGGCGCCTCGCGCTGCCGCCGGTCTGCGCGAGGGGCCGGGGTTTGGGGTCAACTCCCGCCGCCCGCGCCACGGGTCACCGGCCCGGCGGGCCCCGCGCGCGGTGCGGATATATTTCACAGCCGATTGGCGCCCGAGTTATAGTTTTCCACCCCGTCCTCGGCAAACCCGCAGATCGCCGGATCGCGCCCCTCACGCGCCTCTCCGCGCGAACCCCTCCCTCGTCGACCGCCATGGCGCGCCTGAAGGCCGTGATTGCGCTGGCGTGCCTGGTGGCATCGGCAGCAGGTGCGCGGGAGGGCGCCAGAGGGCTGGCAGGGCCGCTGGGGGGCGCGGCGAGGCGGCGGCGCGGCTCGTCCCGCGGGCCAGACTCGGGGGCCCCCAACGCAGCATCACAGCTGTTGAAGGGGGGCGGGGGCGGACCTGCCACGGATTCCTGGGGTCTCGTGGGGGCTTCGGGCCAGTTGGGGGAGGGGTATCGCCTCCTGGCAAACGGAGCCAGATCGCAAGGACAGCTGGCGGCGCGCGCGCGCGCGCGCGCGCGCCCCTCTCGGCGCGTCATCCCGCCACAACCGCCCGCCCCCAACGCCCCGCGCGCGCGCCCGCAGCGGCGCACGGCGCCGGGGCGCGCAAGGTGCTGCAGGCAGCGGCGTCGGCGGAGGCCGCGGCTGCTGCCGAGGCCATCTCCAGCGGCGACGCCACGGTGCGCTCCTGAGCTGGGTTGCGGGCGGGGGGGATGGCCTCGCCTGCAGCTTCGATCCTTTGCCTGCCCCTTCCGACGTCCCACTGCCACTCACGCCGCCGCGCAACACCCGAACGCACGCCCCAGGCCGCCGCCAACGCGCTCGCGTCTGCCGGCGCCGAGGGCGCCAACTCCACCGCGGTCGGCCAGGCGCTGGCGCAGTCTGCGGCGCAGGGCGGCGCGCAGGCGACGGCCACCGCCAGCGCGATCGCGCAGGCGGCGTCCAAGGGTAGGCGCTGCGGGCGGGTGCTGTGGGCCGGGGCTGCGGCCTACGATGCCAGTGGCAGGCGGATGTGTCGGCGGTTGCACTGCGCGCCAGCCCCCCCCCCCCCCGCAATTGCGATGACCTCATCAGAGATGGACTGAGAGAAGGGCAAGCTGCTTACTGCCCCCAACTCCCACCCCGCCCTGCTGCCGCCGCAGACCCCAACGCCACCGCCGCCGCGCTCAGCCAGGCGCTGGCCCAGGCCCAGGCCGCCGGCAGCTCCCAGGCCCTCGCCAACGCCGTGTCCCAGGCCGTGACGGAAGGTGGCAGCTCCGCGGCGCAGGCCGTGGCCGAGGCGTACGCGCAGACGGTCGACCAGGGCAACACCGCCGCCGCGGCCGAGGCGATCGCGCAGGCATCCGCGGCGGGCGGCACCCAGGCCAGCGCGCAGGCCCAGGTGCGCCGTCGTCAACGGCCGTGTGTCGCCCCCGTCTGCATGCGCGCTTGCGGCACCCGCCTTGACGCCGCTGCACCCGCCGCTTCCAGCATGCAAGCGCCCACAGCAAGCTCGCGCCCCCACCACACACACAACAAACCGTGCACGCGCCCCAAAACCAACCGGCCCCCAGGCCCTCGCCCATGCCCTAGGCAGCGGCGGCAACATGGCCCAGGCCGTGCTCCAGGCGGCCGCCCAGGCATACACCAGGGAGCCCGCCCCGGTGGCCAGCGCCCTGGCCCAGGCGCTCGCCCAGGCCAACGCCGCCGGCGGCGGCCAGTCCCAGGCCGCCGCCGAGGCGGTGGCGCAGGCGCTGACCTCCGGCGGCGACCAGGGCGCCGCGGTCGCCAACGCGCTGGCGCAGGCCGTGAGCACGGGCGGGTGCGGCTCGGTCGGCAGCGTCCTCGCACGTGAGCCGCCTTGCTGTTGCGGGGGGCTGGTGGGATTCCGCGTGCCCAGGGAGGCCGCTCGCATGCGCCGGTTGCGTCTGCGTGAGCCTGCATGATCGCACTGATTGTGTGCGCGTGCGCCAGCCCTGGCTGCGCTGCCAGCAGGCGGCGGCGCCTGGTCAAATCTCACCTCCTGCCGTTGACCGCACACCCCCTGCGCATGCAGAGGCCCAGTCCGTCGCCTCGGCGCGCGCCGGCGGCGCCGGCGTCGCACAGGCGCTGGCGCAGGCGCAGGCGCAGGGCACCTCTGCCGCCAACTGCGTGAGCCGCTTGGGAGCGAGGGAGGGTTGCCGACACCCCGACAGAGGCAGATCTGCTTTGCGCGGCAGTGACGCCCACTACGGCTGCGGCACCCCCAAACCCAGCAGCACAAGCCCCAAGCAAAGCCCCCTCCCGCCCCTGCCTCCACCCCCCGCCCCGCAGCTCCAGGCGAGCCCCTCGCCGTCGCCCACCGGCGCCGTCACCGAGGTGCCCACTGAGTCACCCTCGCCCTCGCCCTCGCCGTCGCCCTCTCCCTCTCCCTCGCCGTCGCCCTCTCCCTCGCCGTCGCCCTCGCCGTCCCCCTCGCCGTCCCCCTCGCCGTCCCCCTCCCCCTCGCCCTCCCCCTCGCCGTCCCCGGCGCCCGCGCCGGTGCCCGCGACGACGGGCGCGTCGGCGCAGGCTTCGGCGCAGGCGGTGGCACAGAGCCTTGGCTCCGGCAACGCGCAGGTGAAGGGGGGCCGGGGGGAGCGGCGTGGATCCGCCGCGCCGCAAAAATGCCTTGCGTTTGTTTCACTGCTGCGGCTGGAGGGCTCAACACGTGTTGTCTTTGGCAAGCGCACCCAACACCCCCACCGCACAAAAACACCAGGCTGCGGCCTCTGCGATTGCCCAGGCCTCTGGCCAGGGCGGTGGCGCTGCCCAGGCGGTCGGCCAGGTGGGTTGTTGAGGGTTAAGCGGGGACTCAGTTGCAGCGCGCGCAGCTGCGCGGCATCGCACACACCAGCCACCGACTGCGGCAGGCACTGCAGCCACCCGCAAGGAAGCTCGGTGTGGTGAGCCTGCCTTCTCGCGCACCGGCCAACACCGACCTCCCCCCCTGTTGCTGCAGGCGCTGGCCCAGTCCGCCGCGCAGGGCGGCGCACAGGCGAGCGCGTCCGCTCAGGCCATCGCGCAGGCCGCGGCCCAGAGTGAGCGGGCGCGGGGGCCGTGTTGTTTGGGCGGGGCTTGAGCTGCGGCGCTCCATCGCCAAGCACCCAACCGTGCGCAGCGCTCTGCATCTGGCTGGCCTTTCTCCCTGCTCCATCGGGGAGCTAGTAAGCTTCCTGTTCCCAACCGCCCACCCCCAACACTTGCTCACTTCAACGCTCCCTTTGTTGCCTCCCCCTCGCCCCGCCCCGCCGCGCCGGCGCAGACCCCAATGGCACCGCCGCCGCGCTCAGCCAGGCGCTGGCCCAGGCCCAGGCCACCGGCAGCTCCCAGGCCCTCGCCAATGCCGTGTCCCAGGCCGTGACGCAGGGCGGCAGCTCCGCGGCGCAGGCCGTGGCTGAGGCGTACGCGCAGAGCGTGGGGCAGGGCAACACCGCCGCCGCGGCCGAGGCGATCGCGCAGGCGTCCGCGGCGGGCGGCGCCAACGCCAACGCGCAGGCCCAGGTGCGCCGCCAGCGCGGGGGCGGGCCCAGCATGCGTGGCCAGGGGTGTGCTTGCTGCGGCGCCTCGACCAGTGGTCTTTTGGCGCACCCCCTCCCACCCCACGCAAGCACCTGAACCAACCCAAACCAAAACCAACCCAACCCAAACCAAGCCAAACCAAACCAAACCCCGAACCTCCCCCAGGCCCTCGCCCAGGCGCTCGCCACTGGCGGCGCGACCGGCTCCGCCGTCGCGCAGGCCGCCGGCGAGGCTTACGTCCGGCAGCCGGCCCCCGTCGCCGAGACGCTGGGCGGGGCCATAACCACCGCCGCGGCGGACCCGAAGCAGGTCGATTCCGCCACCCAGGTCATCGCCAAGGCGCTGCTGGCGGGCGGCAACCAGGCCAAGGTGTTTGCCGACGCGCTGGCGGCGGCGGTCAAGGCCGGCGGGTGCGCCGCGGTCAACTCCATCCTCTCTCGTGAGCGGGGCGGCGGTGGCGGTTTTGCTTTGCTGGAAGCAAAAACAGCCGTGTTTGTGGAGTGGCTTGAAGCGCGAATTGCACTGGCTTTCCCACCCCCCCAAAAAAGCAGGGCCGTCTTCCCCGTGCCTCCGCCAAACCGCGACAAACTGCACTCCCCACCACCCACCCGCCAGGGCTGGAGTCCGCCGCGGCATCCCAGGGCGCGGGCGTCGACGCCATCGCGCAGGCCCTGGCCGGCGCCGGCGCCAGCTCCGTCATCCAATGCGTGAGCCTTTCTTTCAGTTTGGGAGGGAGTTTGGGAGGGCGTATTCGGCGTTGCGGGCCTTGTGCAAGCCGCGCATCTGCCACCGAAGCATCAGCCTGCCGCTCCTCCTGCGCGCGTTGCATCAGTCGATGAGAGCTCGCCACGCACTGACCCTCGTCCCCCGCCGCACGCCGCGCCGCGCACCGCCCGCAGCTCTACCCCTCCTGCTCCGGCCAGTTTGCCATTGGCAACTGCTGCAGCCAGGCCGGCCAGCCGCAGTGCGGCTGCGTCGCGGGCAGCTGCCGCTTCCGGCGCGTGGTGCAGGCGCCGCTGGTTTGGGAGGCGACCTTCTTCCGCCGCCGCTGCGTGTGCGCGTGAGGGTGGGCAGGCGTTGCAGCCGCGGGCGGGGTGTTGCCACCGCGTGGCAAGCAACTAAAGTGCGGTGTTGTAGGTGTGCGATAATAACGCTGGGGTAACACGCGAGTTGACCGGCAAGACGAACGCCTCAGCAGGGCCAGGCACCCAGTGACGGTCAGGCATTTGACCGTGGCGCTGCGCAGCGTTCCGCACTCGCAAACCCCCTGTAGAAGGCTGCACCCAGGGACGTTTGAGCCCTTTTTACAGCGCGTCAGTGGCCTCCTAGGGACCGGCAGCCGATCTGGCCGCGGTTTTGCCGCCAATTGCTCGGAATGCGCGGCCAGCCGGGGCAGCGCGCCGCAAATAGCTGCGGGGCAGAGCGAACAGCCCCACCGGCCGCCAATGGCCGCTCCTGTCGAGCGCCGCAGCACGCATCGCGCCGCGCCGCGCTGCTACTAGCCCCTGCAGCGGCGCTGCTGCTGCTGCCGCCCGCCGGCGCGCGCGCCAGGCAGCTCTCGTGCCCCGGCGAACGCGGCTACGCGCTGCAGCAGGTGCGCCCGCGTGCAGCATACGCCCAGCCCAGCCCTGGCCCTGGTCAAACAGGCCTGCGCCCCCCTGCCGGCCCGCTCCAATCGCAACCCCCCACCTCTCACGAAACCCGTGTGTGTGCGCGCGCGCGCAGTGCCTTCGGCGCGAGCGGCAGGCGCGCCGCGAGGCCGAGGGGAGCACCGACGCCGACGGTGGCACCGACGGCGGCAGCGGCGGCGGCGGCGGCGGCGGCGCGGGCAGCGTGGACGAGGTGCAGGCTGAGAGGCTCAAGTACAGGCAGTACGAACAGCCGGGGGACCTGGTGACGCTGCCGTCGGGTGAGGGGGCGGGCGCTCTCCGCGCGTGGGCTGGCGCAGCGGGCTGCTCATGGCCGGGCTGGCTGGCTGGTGCGGCGCGCTTGCGCCGACGGCCCCAGCCGCTTGTGGCGGCGCGACGCGGCGTTTGCCTCTCCTCCTCACCGCACGATGCGCGCCGCGCAGCACGCAACACACAACACGCACCCCCCGCAGGCGTTCAGTACCGGGAGCTCAAGGCGGGCTCGGGGCGGCCCGCCGAGCCGGGCTGCACGCTGGAGATAGCCTACACCGTCTTCCGGCTGTCTTCTCGGGCGACCCCCGTCTACGCCTGGAGCCTCGGCACGGGGCAGGGCGCCCCCGGGGGGCGGGACGACGTCGGCGAGGTGTACCGCTTCAGGTGAGCCGGTGACGCAGCGGGTGACGCAGCGGGTGGCGCTCTGTGCCGGCGCCTGGCGCGGCCGGCGCGATGCCAGTTGCAGCGACGGGCGGGTCAAAGCTGCATTCGCCCAGCCCGCAGAATGCGAGCTCTGGAGCACCCACCCCTGCACAGCCTCTCAATCCTCACCATCACTGAACCCCCCACCCGACCGCCCCCTCCATCTTCTCATGTCCTTCTCCCCCAACCAACCAACACACCAACCAACCAAAAGGCTGGGCGACCCCCTCGCCGTCCCCCCCGCCGCCGCCGCCGGCTTGCTTGGCATGCGCGAGGGCGGCCGCCGCCGCGTGCTCGTGCCGCCGCGGCTCGGATGGACGGACGACGCCATCGGCCCGCCGCGGCCGGACTTTACCGCAGTCCGGCGGCTGGCGACGCACCGAAGGGAGCCCCTGCTATTCGAGGTTGAGCTCGTCAAGGTGCGTTCTGCTCATGTTGCACTCTTTGGCTTGCCGAGTTTGCTTGCCGAGTTTCGCTTCCCGGGCTTTGCTGCGGCTTTGGCCGTCGCCGCCGCCTGCCTTCTGGCGCCGCAAACGGCACCGCAAGTTCAAAGCGCGTCTTTGAAAGCACACGGCGGCAGACGCCCTCCAACCCCCTCCCCAAACCCCCAGGTGCAGCCGCCGCCGGCGGCGGCGGCGGCCGGCGGGCGCGGCGCCGACGGCGAGCTGCTTGCGGCCGAGGCGGCGGCGCTGCTTGAGCTCAGCCAGCGGCCGGGCGCGCCCTACCGTCTGCCCTCCCCGCGGTCGCCCTTCCAAAACAAGCTCGGGTGATGCGGGCGGCGCGGGCGGGGCCGCCGCGGCAGTGGTGCCCTGTTTTTTGTGTTTGCCGCTGCGGCCTGCTGCGAGGATGGAGCAAGTGCCCCCACTTGCCGGGCGATTTTTAATCAGTCATGCTGACCGCAGTTCCTGTTGTGTGTTCAATTGTGTTTACAAAGAGGTCCCGCGATCTCAATCCAGTTTTCAGTGCCAATTTTGTCGACAGCTGGCATTTTGGCAATGCACATATGCCCTGCCCAAGGCGCGTGATGAGGCCCTCCTCAAAAGGCCCCTGTAAGCCGGCGCACGACACAAACGACAAGCCGCCCCGGGTTCCCCAAAGCAGCGCGCCGCAGCGCCGCGCCGGGCCGTCAGTCCCCCGCGCCCGCCATCAGCGCCTGCGACTGCCTGAGGTTGGATATGAACAGCACAGAGTGCGCCCAGCCCGCGCGCTCGCCGAAGCGCGCCACAAAGGCGGCCGCCACCTCGGGGTGCAGCTTCTTGGTCAGGCTCTTGCCGGCCAGGTGGCGGGCGTAGTACCTGGGAGGGCCGGTTTTCGGTCGGTGGTTGTTGGGGGGGCGGGTGGGTGGGCGGTGGGTGCAGGGGCGTGCGATGACACGGCGAGGCGAGTGCAAGCGACAAAGCATTGACAACGCGGCGCGGCAGCCGGCGGCCGGCGGCCATTCGGTCCCAAGGGCGCCCCGCAGACCCACTTTGTCGCGAGCTGCCAGACATGGGTGTCCACGGGGATGGCGTCGTGCTTGTCGAGAGAAAACAGCGCCACGCACGCCGCCACCTTTGGCCCAACGCCCGGCAGCTCCTCCAGCGCCGCCGCCGCCTCCGCCGCCGTCGCGCCGCGCAGCGCGCGCAGCCACGCGTCGCCGCCGCCGGGGCGGGCGCGCAGCGCGGCGGCGGCGCCGGTGATGAATTTGGAGCGGTAGCCAAAGCCCAGCGCGCGCAGCTCCTCCTCTGTCGCTGCAGACAGCTGGTCCAGAGTGGGGAATGCAAAGTGGGCCGCCCCTGCTGCTGCCGCCGCTGCTGCCGCTGCTGCGGCTGCCCCTGCTGCGAATGGCTCCGGTGCAGTTGTTTCCCCACCCGCTCCGCCGCTGCTGCCGCTGCTGCTGCTGGGAGCGTCGCGCTCGGCCGCCGCGCCGCCGGCCCTCGCGCCCTTGCGGCCTCTGCGCGGCGGGGGGGCGTCCCCGGACGGCGGCGGCGCCGCTGCCGCGCCGCGTGGCGTGCCGGGGGCCTCGTCGCCGCCGCTGCCGCTGCCGCCATCCCCCTCAGGCTCGGGCGCAAGCGGGCCGCCGCCCCCCGGCCCGCCGGCGGTGGCGCAGGCCGCCGCCTCCACTTCACTGAGGGAGCGCTTGCGCCCCACCTCCCACGCTGGCTGCTGCTGCTGCTGCTGCTGCTCCGCGCGCGCCGCTGCCTCTGCAACATCACCGCCGCCGGCGTCGATGAGCGGCAGGGGCGTGCCGTACGTCGAGCACAGCCGCTCCACCATCCCGTGAATGCGGGAGATGTGGTTGTTTTGGCTGCGGGGGGGAGGCGTGCGGGGCGGGGGGTGGGAGCGCTTGGGCGCGTGAGTGGCGCCCGGCCAGAAGCGCGGGGTAGGCGCAAACGCCCGCCGTAGGCGGCCGGGCCGGCAGCTGCCGAGGCTGCGCTCGACGCACGGCCCCGCCAGCTGCGCCGCAGGCCAGCGGCGGGGCCGCGCTGCGCAGCGCCGGCCGCCCACCTGCATATGAATTGGAAGAGGCACTCCACGGGGTCCTGCCTCATCATGCGCGCCCCCGGGATCAGCGGGGCGACCTGCAGGGCGGGGCGGGGCGCGCGCGGGCGTGGGGTTCCTGGCGCCGTCTGGCACTTGCAAAGGCTGCGCAGCAGCCGCAGCGCGGCCCCGGCACGGCGCGGAGCAGGCGCGCCGGGCCCCTTCCCTTCACCCCTCACCCCCCCCCTGCCCGTGTCAGCAAGCGCGCGCGCGCCTTGGCGAAGCGCGCGTCTGCGGCGGCCCACTCCGCGTACAGCGCCGCCAGGTCCACGCCCAGGTTTAGGTACTCGGCCAGGGCCTCCTCGTCCCGGGCCTCGTCCTCGCCGCGCGCGCGCCCGATCACGCGCCACGCCACGTCGCCGCCGCCGCCGCCGTCCTGGCGCAGCTGGAACACCCGCCGGCCGACCACGCCCGTGAACTCGCCCCCGCCGGTGCGGCGCCACCGGAAGGACTGCCCCGTCGGCAGCGTGAACTCGAGGCACAGCTGCTCGCGGGACGTGCCCAGGAGGCGCCACGCGGGGCCGGCGGCGGCGGACGGCGGCGGCGGCGGCGGGAGCGGGGCCGGCGCCGCAGCGGGGTCGCCCGGCATGGCGCTGCGGGCGCGCCGCCGGGCGGCGGACGCGACGGGGACGGGCGGGCGCCTGGGAACGGTCAAGCGAAGGGCGGGCGGCGCCAGGCAAAGGGCTCGACGCATGCGCAGATTGATCTGCGCGCGGGAGTGGGTGCAGCGGCCCAGGGAGCGGGTGCCACCCGGGTGAGCGGGCGCGGACTTTCGGATGCCGAACGCGGCGCCCTTTTGGCAAGCCAAACCACCGCCACAGCGCCCCCGGCTGTCCCGCAGCTGCCCAGTCCGCTTGTGCGGAGGCCCTCCGAGCGCTTCGGCAGCGGTTTACGAGCCCTATAGCTCCCTAGGTTCCATATCCGCCCTGAACCAGCGCAGCGCACCGCCCCACGACGCCGTCAACATGTCGGTCGTGATCGGCCAGACCCGCAACCTGACGCAGCAATTCGTGCGCTATCGCAACGATGCCAAGCGCGCACGGCTGTCGGAGCTGGGGGAGCCCGGCCGGTGCGCGCATGCCGTGCTGGAGGATGGCCCCGCGGCGCGCGTCCCGCGCGCCGCACCGCTGCACTGCTCCCCCGGCCTGCCGACCGCAGCCCCACCGCCACAGACCGCCGCTAGCCCGCCCCCCCTCCGCACCGCAGCGCCGCCGCCGACGACGACCGCGCGACCGCCAAGCTGCTGGGCGCGGCGCTGGCCCGCAGCTCGGAGGGCGGCGGCGGCGACGTCGAGCTCGGCCGCCCCTCCCAAACCATCCCGGCCGCCTACGCGCCGCGCTGGATCACGGCCTCAGAAAACATAAAGTCAGAGATGACGGTCGTGCGGGAGCGGCTGGGGAAGCTCAAAGAGTGAGCCCGCCGACGCCTCGGCCAGCGCTGCGCATGCCGCTCCATGCGGGGGCGGGCCCCTCGCATGGAGCAGCACGCCCGCCACGCCGGTTTGGCCCCAGCGCTCGCCCGGTGCCGCACCCGCGCCGCCTCCGCCGACCGGGGCCCCCTCCCTCCCAACCCCGCCGCGCAGGCTCCACGCCAAGGCGCTGCTGGTGAGCTTTGACGACGCCTCCTCCGGCGTGGGCCCCCGCGTCGAGGCGCTGACCCACGAAATCCAGCTCGCGTTCAGGCGCCTCGACGGGGAGGTGCGCGGCATCGCAGCGGCGCCGCCGGGGGGCGGGCGCGACGGCGACGCGGAGGTGCGGCTGCAGGTGCAGCGGCAGCTGGCGCAGGCGCTGTTCAAGCTCACTGTGGAGTTCCGGTGCGCATGGGGGGATGGGGCATTCGCCACTTTGCGGCTTGCTGGCGATTTCGATTGATGGCAGTGGCAAGGCGCTCAGCCCGTGCCAACGCTGGCTGGCGCCGGCGCCCTAGCCACACCGGCCCGCCCCGTCCCCAACCGCAACCGCGTCCGCAGCAAGGAGGAGACGCGGTTCTTGAACAAGATGGAGGCGCAGAAGGGCTATGAGCAGGGCAGCAGCCTCGCCCTCGCGGAGGGCGAGCGCGGCGGCAGCGGCGGCGGCGCCGGGGAGGGCGCGGCCGCGGAGCCCGGCTTCACGCAGGCGCAGGTCCAAAAGGTCTCGCAGGCGGAGGCGATGATCGAGGAGCGGGAAACGGAGATCAGAAAGGTAGGCGCGCCGCCAATCCCTGCTGCACAGCTGCTGTGCGTGCGTGCCTGTGTGCGTGTATGCAAGTTTGGAGCTCGGCGACTGGCAGCTCCAGCCGTGACAGAAACCGCCGCAAACCCCCAAACCCCTCAATACCCAAAAGGTGGTCGAGACCATCACCGAGCTGGCCCAGGTGATGCGCGACCTGTCCACGCTGGTGGTGGAGCAGGGCACGCTGCTGGACAGGGTGGACCACAACATCACGCAGGCAGCGATGAAGGCGCGCATGGGGCCGCGGGAGCCGCCCCACGGCTTGCTGTGCCGCGCATGGGGGCGGGCGCGGCTGCTCGCTGGCGCATGCATGCCCTGGTCTGGCCCGCATGCGGCGGCTGGTCAGCCCCGCGCGCGCGCCGCGCCCGCCGCCGCAGATCGAGGAGGGCACCAAGGAGCTCGTCAAGGCGGAGGAGACGCAGCGCTCGGGGCGCGCGCTGCGCTGCATCGCGCTGCTGCTGGTGCTGATCGTGGTGTTCCTCATAGCCACGATCGTGCGGCACGCCTAGCCCCGCGCGCGGCCCTGCGCTGCGCTGCGCCGGTCTGGTCTGGTCTGCCGCGGCGGCCTGCTGTGTGCGACGCTCGCAGCGCTTGCTCTGCCCCTTTGCTGGCGCGGTGTTGGCCACGGCCCTTGCAAATGCGTCACGACCGGCAGCTCTGGGGGGTCGATCCCGCACGCGACACGCCCCGCAAGCGACGGGAGGCGGGCAGGCGGCGGCCGGTGCCGGGCGGCGGCGCGCCTACTTGAGGCCCCGCCGTCGTTCCCCGCGCCAGATCCTTCCACGGCGGCTTAGGTCGCCTGGTTTTATGGCGTGATGAGTGGTCTCACAGCCGTCTGGCTGATCAGGTGCACCGCCCCCCAACCTTGTTACTTCAGGGCACCTATACCCTCTGATCCACAAACCAGACAACCCCCAAAGCCTGTCCGTTGGCGGGACGGCCGCGGCGCGGCCTGGGCGAGCTGCAGCGGGCGTGGGAGGCCCCGCTGCAGGTCCTCGCCCAGCCGCCGCCCGCGGCGCGCTCCACGAGCCTCCTCCCGGGCCGCGTGCCCTTTCAGTATCGAGATATGCTTGCCCTGCGCCCGTTTCGAGCCGTGCGTGCCCGAGAAGCGCTCGCTCTTAGCCACCCAGCGGGTTGTGTTGCCCAGATCGGTCCGGGCGGCGCTGCCGTAGAAGCCCCGCCCGGCCCCTTGGGCATGGTGAAGGTGAGTTCAAGAGGTGAGATGAGCGGCGGCCCAAGGCTGTGGGGCAGACACGGGCGCCCTCGTCGGCGCTGGGGCGGCGGCCACGCGCTGCGCCTTGTGGCCCGAGCTGTGCCCGCAATCCCCTCTGCCCCGTGCCCGCCCCCCCCGTCCCCTCTGCCACCATGATCCCCAGCGGTCTGGGGGGCGGCCTTCAAAGCCGTCGGTCCCGAGAGGGACAGCCGTTCGACTCGGCCTTGGGGGCGTACGGCGCGCGCCGCTGGGCGCGGCGCGAAACGCGTGCCGCGTGCGTGCTGCGTTCAGCATGTGCGCCCGAGTGCCTGCGCCTGCCTGCCCCGTGCACCCCCCCCGTCCCCTCTGCCACCATGATCCCCAGCGGTCTGGGGGGCGGCCTTCAAAGCCGTCGGTCCCGAGAGGGACAGCCGTTCGACTCGGCCTTGGGGGCGAAACACCGCG
Source organism: Raphidocelis subcapitata (assembly GCA_003203535.1). NCBI lineage: Eukaryota > Viridiplantae > Chlorophyta > Chlorophyceae > Sphaeropleales > Selenastraceae > Raphidocelis > Raphidocelis subcapitata. Next base: position 364,127 of record BDRX01000015.1, read on the forward strand.
CGCGCTCGCACTGCTGCCTTGCCCTGCACTGCACCTTTGCTTGCTTAACAGAGTTGTAATGGAGGCCTGGTGAATGGAATAGCAGCCCGGAAAATCGGCTGCGGAAGGGCTGGCAGTCGACAACTGCAGCAGAGGGCTGGCAGTCGGATGGGCGGCAGCAGGGGCTGGCAGCGGCAAGTCGCCAATGCAAATGGGTGGCGCATCCCAGCGCAACCTTCATTCCCGGCCCCTGGCTTATAAACCTAGGCGGGGAGAGGGAGAGGCCCCCCCACAGCCGCCTCGAAGACCCTAAAAAGCTCGCGGCCGCGGCGCGGAGCGCGGTCACGCCGCCGCCCCCGCCAGCCCCGAGTGCCGCAGCAGCGCCGCCGTGCTCGGCCCGCGCCCCCTGAACATCTCAAACACCCGCGCGGGCGGCACGCTGCCGCCGAGCGCGAGCACCGTCCCGCGGTAGCGGCCGCCGGTGGCCTTGATGGCCGACTCATCGCCCAGGCCCGCCTCCTCGAACGCCGCGAACGCGTCCGCGGACAGCACCTCGGACCACTTGTAGGAGTAGTAGCTGGTTTGGTTTTAGTGGGGGGTGGGGTGGGGTTTGGGGTTGGGGTTGGGTTGGGTTTGTGTTGACGTTGTGTTGGGCTGACGTTGGCCGGTTGGGATGGCTTGAAATGCGCGTGAGGTACTTGCATTTTGCATGGTTTTGGGGGGAAGAGGAGCCATGAGGGCCGCAGCATGCGCGTTGCCTGAAGGCCCCGAACACCGCCCCGCCACGCCCCGCATCAGAGGGCCGCGCTTGCTCACCCCGCGCTGTAGCCGCCCGAGAAGATGTGGCCAAAGGAGCAGAGGGCGCGGTCGTCCGCCAGCGGCTGCATCACCAGCGTGCGCGCCGCAACCTTTTGGGGGGGGGGTGGCGGGGGGGTTTGGGGTGGGTGGGTGGGTGGCGGGGTTTGGGGTGGCTGGGTTATAGATGGGTGGGTTTGGGGCTGGAGGGTTTGTGGCTGGGTGCGGGAAAGGCCGATGTGGGAAACGCGCGCCGCGCGCCGGCCACAAAAACAAGCGCAATCCCTCTCGTGCCCCTCCCGCCGGCACCCCCTTCACCCCCGCCCCCAAACACCCCTCACCCTGCGGTCGACGTCCCAGATGGTCTCGCTGCCCCCCGGCACGTAGTTGCTGTACAGCTCCAGGTCCTTGGTCGCGAGGTTGACCTGGGGTCGTTCGTTTTGGGGGGTTTGCTTGGAGGTTGTTTGGGGTTGTTTGGGGTTAATATGCGCTGCCAACCCGTTCCCGGCTTGCCAGTCCCGATGGCTGGGGCGCTGTCCCCCGTGCGAGCACCCCCTCCCTTTTCCTTCCCCCCCCCCCGGGGGACCCCCAGACCCACCTGGCGAATGAGCCCCGTCGCGGAGCGGAAGTTTTTGGCCGCGACGATGCGCTCAAACACCTCATCCGGCAGCGGCGCGCCCGTGGCGTGGTGCTTGGCGAACGACATGAGCGTGGGGCGGTCGTAGCACCTGGTTTCGAGGGGCGGTTTTGGTTTTTGAGGGTTGCGGATTGGTTGGGGAAGAGGGGCTGCATGGTCAGCGGCCGGGCGTGTTTTTGGGTTTGTGGGGAAGAGGGGCTGGCGTTGATTAGTCATTAACCCCCAAAGCAAACCCCCCAGAGCACCCCCCACCAGTTCTCCATGAACTGGGAGGCCAGCTCCACCGCGTCCCAGGAGACGCCGCGGATGCCCGCCACCAGGCCCTCGTCCACCGTGGTCAGCATGTGCTGCAGGGTGTGGCCAAACTCGTGGAACAGGGTCTCAACCTTTGGGGGTGGGGGGTGGGGGTGGGGTTGGTATGGTATGGTGGCGGCGGTTTGGGGCTTTTGACCCCTCATCCTCATACTCCAATCCCGAAAACGCAAACTCCCCAACAACTTGCTTTCCCAAAGAAACCGGGCCCGTTCGTCGACCAAAAAGCGCCGCGCACACCCGCGCGCGCGCGCGCGCACCCCCCCCCCCCCCCCCCCCCCCCCCCCCACCTCGCGGAACGTCATGAGCGCGGGGCCGTCCCCGACGGGCGCCATCTGGTTGCAGATCGCCAGCGCGACCGGCAGGCGGACGGACTTGCCCTCGGGGGCCATGAGCTTGGACCTGGGGGGGAGGGCGCCAATGGGGGGTGGTTTGTTGGTTGGGCAGGCGGGTGTGGGCGCGCCAATGGGCGCTGGTGGGAGGGTTGCTGGTGCGGACAGGGAGCGCCCCCCCAAACCCCAAACCCCAAACCCCAAACCCCAAACCCCCGAACCCCAACCCTGAGCCCCCAAACCCCCAAACCCCAACCCCAACCCCCCTAAACCCCAAACCGTAAACCCCAAACCCATACCTGGAAATCACAGAGTCCATCCACGCGCCGCTCCGCTTCTCGGCCGGCCTCGAAAAAGGGTCCACGTAAAAGTGCGCGACGGGCGTCGCGTTGGCGGCCCGCACCTCGAAGAAGCGCACGTCGGGGTGCCACACGGGGGCCGCGCCGTCGGCGGCGACGATGTCGACGCCAAACAGGCGCTTGGCCAGCTGCGGTGTGTTTTGGGGGGGGAGGGCGGTGTTTTTTGAGGGGATGGGCGGTGTTTGGGGGGAGGAAAGGGGCCCGCGGAGCGGGCGGGTTGGTTGGCTGGGGGGAGGAGGGTTGGGCGGCCCCCAAACAGCCCCAAACTGCACACCCCTGCGCCCGTTGTTGCGTGTGCGCCCCTGTGCCCCCCAGCCCAGTCACCGGGTGACACTCCCCCCCCCACCTTGAACATGCCCTCAAGGACGTTGGGGAATGCGAGGTAGGGGCGCAGCTCCTCATCGGTCAGGTTGTAGCTGGGGGGGGGGGTGGGGGCATTGAACGGGTTTAGAGGGTTTGAAGGGGTTGCAGAGGTTTGAGAAGGGTTTAAGGGGCTCGCGTCAGCGGCTTTCCTGCCCTCGCCCTTTGCCCCAACGCAACGTGCAATCTGCGTGTTGCCACAGGCCACCAATCCAGCAAAACGCACGACGCGCAGCGCCCGGCCCCCCCCCACCCCGCCCCCCGCACCGGCTGGCGCGCAGCTTCTCCGCCCAGTACGAAACGTCCCACACCGCCAGATCCCCCTCAAAGCCCTGAGAAGACGCCGCAAACGCCCGGAGATCTTCCAGATCTTTCTCGGCCGGGGGCAGCGCGGCGGTGCGCATCTCCTCAAGCAGGCCGCGCGCGCTGGAGAGGGTGGCCATCTAGGGGGCGGAAGTTTCGGGGGTGGTGGTGGGGATGTGCGCTGTGTTTGGGGGGGCTGGTTTTCGCCGCGCGCGACGGGAGGCGCCGCGCGTTGCGGCGTGGAGGGAGGGACAGCGGTCTGGCCGGCTGGGGGCGCCGCCCCATGCGGAGGCGGCGAGCAGCCCGGCACAGCCGCGGGCCGCTGCCCCCGCCCGCCGGCCTTGCAGCGTCCCTTGAACCGCCTCTGATCCTTCCAACCCCCCCCCAAAGCAATCCCCCTGGCTCGCCTTGGTCACAAAGCTGCGCTCCGCAAAGTTTGGGAACCCCAGCAGCTGCGCCCCCTCCCGCCGCAGCGCGAGCAGCCGGTCCAGCACGGGGCCGTTGTCCACGGCGCCGTAGCTGGCGCGGCTGTTGTAGGCGCGGTAAAACTCCTCCCGCAGGGGGCGGCTCTTGGCGTAGGTGATCACGGCGCTGCGGGTGGGGTGTTATTTTTTGAGGGCGGGGTTTAGGGTCGCGGGCGGTGGCGGCGATTAGTCACCCTCCCGGGCGTCTGTCCGCTTTCGTCGGCAGTCGGCACGGCAGAGGCGCTCCTTCTCCCCCACCCCCGCCCGCCCGCCCCCTTTCCCCCGCCTCCGACCCCCTTAAACCCTAAGCCCCAAACCTCAAACCCCAAACCCACGTGTATGAGGGGGAGTCCAGGGTGAACAGCCAGGGCCCCTCCGCGGGGGTCGCGCCCGCGTGGCCCGCGCCGCGCGCGTCCTCGGCGGCCTTGGTCAGCGCGGTGGCGCCGAGGCCCTCGACCTGCCGGGTTTTGACCGCGTTTGACCGGCGTTTGACCGGTGCTTGACCGATGCCCGCGATTCTGGGCGCTGCTCTGCCACTGCACGCGGCCGTCGCTGGGCGGCCCTGCCCGCCAAAACCCCATGCAGCTCCACAGCAACCGCCCGGCAGCTGCCAAAACGCCAGCTATCCCCCCCCCACCTCGTCCTTTTTGGTGAGCAGCTTCTTGAACTCCAAGGTGCTGTCCAGGATGTTGTTGCCAAAGGTGGTGACCAGCTGCGGGTGTTGTTTTGGTGGGGGGCATGGGTGGGGGAGAGGCCGGGCGGGGCATGGGCAGCAGCTGGTTGGTTTGTGGTGGCCCACCGAGCGCCTTTTCTGACGTTGCCTTTGGCCGCCGATTAGCCGCTTGCGTTTGACACACAGCCGCGGGGTGCACTGCCACCTCGCTGTCCAAGCCACCCCCCACCCCACACACTAGCTGGTGTGCACTGCCGCCAGGCTGCCCCCCCCCCCCACCCCCAACACCCCCCACCCCCACCTGTGCCAGCTCCTGCTGTATCGCGTTGAAGCGGGCGCGGTCCTTCGGGCTCAGCGCCACACCGCCCAGCACCAGGTCCCGCAGCTGGAGGTCAACAACACGCTGGGGGGGGGTGTTGGCGAGTTTATCGGTGGCGGTTTTGTCAGAGAGGAGCGGCGAGGTGGTTGAGGTTATAGAGAGGGGATCGGCGGCCGCAGGGCGGTGCCGGGGGCGGCAGTTGCGGCGGCCCGCCCCGACCAGCCAGCAAGCGCGACTCCCCAAATTCTCCAAACCCTGAAGTCCCTTTAGTCATGCCCTGTGCCGACCACACCCCCCAAACCTGCTGCGTGCGCGTCAGCTTGGCCCAGCCCTCCCCGTCCTTGATCGCCTGCAGCGCCTCGTACAGCGGCCGGCTCTGCCCCAGGCGCAGCTCAAAGGCCACCACCTCGGGCTGAACCTCGGTGACAGCCTTGCGGAGGTCGCCGGTGTCGCGGACGCTCTGGGGGGTGGAGGGGGTGGGCGGCGGCGGGGGGGCGGGGGTGTTGGGGTTTGGGCGGCGACGGTGTTTTTGGGCGGGTGGCGCGCCGGAGCGCCCGGGGCGGGCGCCAGCAGCAGGCGCCGGCTCGCGCCTCTTCAAACCAAACCGCCACGCTGCCTCTCTCTCCCCCCTCGCATGCGCCCGCGCCGCTCCCTCCACCCCCTCCCACCCCTCCCCGCCCACCCTCAGGTGCGTCACCACCCCCCACGTGCGCTCCAGCTTATCAGTCATGCGCTCCAGCGGGTGCAGCACGCCGTCATAGGTGGGGCGCCCCGACCCCGCCTCCAGTTTGTCGAGGGCCGAGTTGAGCTCCGCCAGGACGGCCCTCATGCCGGGGAGGACGTGCTCGGGGCGGACGTCGCTGTAGCGGGGGAAGGGGGCAGAGTCCTGCGGGCGGGCGGGCGGGCGCGTGCAGGTGTGTTCGTGTGCGTGTGCGTGCGCATGTGCGTGTGTGTGTGTGTTTGTGTGTGGGCGGGCGGGCGTGGGGGGGAGAGCGGCGTTGGCGCAGGGGGCATGGCGGCGTTGTTTTGGGGGGGGGGGCTGCGCTTTGCGGCCCCCAGGGCAGGAAAGGTTTGCCGCTGCAATGGCGCAGCAATGCCCCCCTTCCCCGGGCGGCGCTGCTCCGCTCACGTCCAGGAGGGGGTTGTCGCCGACCGACGCCGCCTCGGCGGCCGCCGCCTCGCTCCGCGGCAGCGAGCGCAGCGGCGGGTCCGCCGGGGGCGCGCCCACGACGGCCTCGCCCGAGAGCGGGTTGCCGGCGCGCTCCCACGTAACCGCGCGGCTGCTGGCCCACAGCGGCGAGGGGAACTGGTCGACCTGCGGGTGGTGGTGGTGGTGGTGGTGGGGGGGTTGGAATCCCGGGGAGGTGGGGCGGCAGTCTCTGCGGGGTGCGCCTGTGGCGGCCGCGGGTGAGCGGGCTGCAGCGGGCCGCCGCGGGCTGCGGTGTGCGCGAGCGCGCGCGCACCAGAGCGGCGCGGTCAACGGGCTTGGGGGGCCGCTGCTTGGCGCCCGCGACGCCCGACGCCAGGGCGGCCACGGCCAGCAGGGCCGTCAGCGCGCGCAGGCGCGCCATGGCGGGCCTGCGGGGGAGGTGGTGCGGGGCGGCGGCCATCATGAGAGGGGCAGCGAGCGGCGATGCCCCGCGGCGTCGGGCCGCGAGCAGGCGGCAGCGGGCCCGCTCGGTGGTTCAGGGGTTCAACAGGCTGCAAAAACCCTCAAAAGCGCGGGTGTGCGGGGGCACGCGGGCTCAGTCGCGCCCCGCGGGCGTTGGCTGCTTTTCGCAGGCTGCAGCAGCGGGCGCGGACCACTCACAAGGCGCGGATCACCACGGATAGGTCTTACTAGACGTTTCCAACACGGATTGTGGCGCGCGCTGGCCCGAAGCGGGGAGATAGGCTGCAGAAGAGGGATGGGTGGGGGAAACCGTCCCGCGGCTCTCGATACTTGCACAGCGAGAACGGGGGCGCGGGCGGGGGATCAGAGACTTGAAATAACCTCAAGAAACTGCTTGCCCGCCGCGGGAGGGCGGCGGCGCACGCTGTGGCGCAGTCCGCGGTCCGCCGCCGATGCACCCGCACAAGCACACCCAAAGGGCAGCAGCGTTGGGACACAGGCTGGTCCACATTGCGCACATTCTGGTCACCCGCCTGCTCTGGCATGGGGCCACACAAGCGCGTCTGCACCGGCCCAGGCGCTTTGACCGGCCCAGCCGCGTCTGCACCCGCCCTCCACCTGCTTCCACCGGGGCCGCCCGCCGCCGTAAGTCAGTGGCTTCGAACCGCTCTCGCTTCACAGCCTGGCTGCCGCACCAAAACCCCTGCTCTGCGCCAAAAAGGCGCGGCAGCGGAGCAGGCACAGACAGCACGCACGAATGCGTTCCCCCCGTCGAGCCGGCCCTCTTTCCGTAAAGAGCTCGATACACCATGCGTCCGAAGGTGAGAGCCGGCCGTCGACAGGCTGCGTGCTGGCTGAGCTGGGCGCGCGCGCAGCCACTGCTGCCAGCCCGCCCGCGCACAGCCAGCCAGCGGCCCGGCACTGCAGCTCGCGCGCTGTCGTGCCCAGTACGATCGCCTGGACGCGCTGCGTTGCAGCAGCGAAGGCCGAGCGCGTCAGACAGCGGCCTGGGGCAGCGAGGAGCCCGCGCGAGCAGCGGCCCGCGCGTCCTGCGGTGGCGGCGACAGTTGCTTGTCGAGCAGCGAGCGATGCACGGCCTCGGGCGCGCGCTGGCCGCCTGCCGCGGGCAGTGGCGGCCGCGCTGGGCCTCGAGCAGCGGCCCCCAGCGGCCAGAGTTCAGCTAGATGACAGGTAATACGCACGGCTGCCTGCCCCGCGGCGGCTGCTGCTTCCCCGGCCGCTCACCGCCGCGCGCGCGCCCGCCGCCGCCCCCCTCCCCCCTCGCAGTGGAGGAAGAAGCGCATGCGGCGCCTGAAGCGCAAGCGCCGCAAGATGCGCCAGCGCTCCAAGTAGACGGATCCTGGGACCGCCTGAGCGCGCCCGCTTTCGGCGGCGCGGCTCGGGGCGCGGGCGCGCGCGGAGGGCGTGGCTGCTGGCCGCGCCCGGAGCGCAGCGCGCACGCGCAGCAGCAGCAGCACGCAAGCAGCAGCAGCACCAGTCGACGAGCGAGCGCTGGGCTCACAGCCTGGCGCTGTTGTCTTGTAAAGCACGGCTCGTTGAATGTCCCTGCGCTGTGTGGTCCACTGGGGGGCCGCCGACTGAATGGCTGTGGCTGTGCCATTGCTGTGCGCGCAGTGCTGCGCAGTTATCCCAGCAGCTGGAATGGCATGCGCCAGCTGCGCGCGCGTCGGCACGGGCAAAGAATGCGAGGTATTACTCATCAGATGCATGCGAGTTCCCAGCAGCCGCCCGCATCCCAAAAATGGGCGGCGGCCTGCCGCCGCAGCGGCGCCAGCAGGGCGCCGCTCTACTCCTCTCCGGCGCGCGCCGCCGCGCCGCCGGCCCGGCCGGGCCGCGGCGGCGGGGGGCGGCGCCGCACGCGCCTATTGCGCGACGCGCGCTCGGCCGCATCGGCCTCGCGGCCGCCGGGGCCGGCGGGCGCAGCCGGACCGCGCCCGCGGGCCCCGGCTCGGGCGTGCGTTTGTGTGTGGGGGCGGCCTCCCTTAGGCCGGCTGGGCCTCGGGCTTCCGGTACTTGTCCAGGCAGACCTGCACGCACGCGATGTACTGAGTCATGGCCTCTTCCTTAGTCAGGCCTGGGGGGTGGGGGCGGGCAGCGGCGGGTTGGTGTGGGATGCGGGGTTGGTGTGCGCGCGGTGGACGCGCCTGCTGCGGGACGGCGAGCCGCCCGCCCACGCTCCGCCCCGCCGCCCACCCTTCTTGTTGTTCCACGCATCCCACTTCCTGCGGCCCTTGGGGTCCAGCATCCCGGGCTTGGCTGCGAGGGGAGGGGTTTGGGGGGGGGGGGTGGACGGGGTCAGCGAGTGGGCGGGCGGGCGGGCTGCAACCGCGGGCGACCGCCGCCGGCGTTGGGCCCGCCCCTGCGCCGCCGCGCCGCATGGGCCCCTCCCAAGCCCATGCGGCGCCGCCGCGCCGCGGCTCCGGCGCCAATCGGCGCCGCATGCCCCCGCGGCGGCCGCGGCCGCGCCGATCGGGCGCGCGCTCACAGGTGGTGTTGTCGCCGACGGTGGCCTGCTTGTAGAGGCCGTACATCTCCAGCATGTCGTCCCAGGACACGCCCTCCACGGGGCGGATCTCCTCGGCCGCCGCCTTGAAGTCCTCCTGCGGGGTTGCAGGGGCGGGGGTCGGGGGTGGTGGGGTTGGGGTTGGGGGGCGGCGGCGGCGCGGCGGGCGGAAGCGGGCGGGGAAGGGGCGCGGCGCGCGGGGGTTGGGCGCTGGCCCGGCCGGCGGCAGCCCTCGCGGCCGCGCCGCCGGCCGCGGTCTGCCCCTTTCGCCGCCGTCCACCCCGGGGCAGGCGGCGCGGCGCGCGGGGCTGGCCGCGCCCCATGCATGCGGGCGCCGCGCGCCCGGGCTGGGTCGCCTGCTGCGGCCGCGCGCCGCAGCGCGCCGCGCCCGCCCCCCGCGCGCCATTGCCTGCCCCGCCCTGCGGGGTTTGCGCCTACGATCCCGTGGGTCCCGGCTTCGCGGGCGACGGCTCACCTCGAGGCCCATGGCTGCTGCAGCTGCCGGCGCGGGTGGGTTGCTCCCCGCTGGGGGCGTCCTGGCCGTCGGGGCTGGCTCGCGGCGCGTCGAGCCCACGAGGGGGATGCGATCGGGGTTTTGGCAAGTGCGGGGAGGTCCGGGGACCGCGCACGTTTTGGGGTGGGGGCCCAAGTGCCGAGAGGTGCGGCTGGGGCGGTAAGGGTCGCGCCTCGCCCCCTGGCCTCGCATATGAAGGAAAAATTTGGCGGTAAATATCGGTTGGACCTCCAAAATCGCGATCAGGCGCACCCGCGCTGATCTAGGGACCATGCGCCGCGCGGTCGCGGTGTTTGCGCTGCTGGCGCTGGCCGCGGCGGTCGCGGACGCGCAGCCCGCCAAAATAAAAAAGGCCGAGCGCAAGGTGGGCGGGCGGGGGCCAAGGGGCGCCCGGGAGTCCCTCCGGGAGGGCTGATCTGAGCGCAAACGCGTCCCTCGCCGCTCCCTGCGCACGCAGATCAGCCTGAAAAGCCAGGTGGTCAAATTGAACGATGTCATAGAGTTCGTGGGCGTCGCGGGCGAGAGCTCGCTGCTGTTCTGCTGGCCGCGGCGCCTGGCGGAGCGCGCCGCGCGCATCAAGGTGCGCGCGCTGCGCGGCGGCAACGGGGGCGGGCCCTGCACCCGCAGCGGCGCGCGGCTGGCGCGGGCGCGGGGGCGGCAGACGCCGCGCCGCCCACGCGGTCGATCGGCGCGGTCGATCGGCCGTTTGCGCCGCACAGAGCGGGACGCCCGCAGCGGCGCGCGCGGCAGGCCGGCGCCCGCGCCGCCGCGCTCCCGCCAGGCCGACGCACAGCCCCTCCGCCCCCTCCCCCTCCCCCCCCAAAGGTCGCCGTGGGCAAGGACGACAGGTTCGACGCGGCCCCCGCCGCCGCGCCGCTGGGCGCGCCCGCGGACGCGGCGTGCTTCTCCGCGCCCGTCCCCATCAAAAAGGGGGAGGCCAAGTCGGTGGAGGTGTCCGCGTCCTTCACGGGCGTCATGAAGCCCAACCCGGCCAAGGTGGCGCAGGGGGAGAAGCAGTACGTCGAGTACGAGGACACCCTGTGGCTGCTGTCGCCGTACCCCATAGAGGCGCAGTCCACCACGGTGCGCGCGGCCGCACGTTTGGGGGGGGGGGGGGGGTTGTGCGGTGAGGGAGGGGGGTGGTGGCGGCGGCGCCGCGCCGCGCTGGCTGGCAGCGGCTGCGGTTACGCGGAGCCTGGCCTACACCCTCCACTCAAGCTGCCGGGCCCCCGCTTTGATCGAGCGGTGCCCAAGCTGCAACACCCCCTGGACCCCCCCCCCGACCCTAGCCACACACACACCCCTGACCCCCCCACCTCAGATCACCCTCCCCGACGAGGCCACCTCCTTCTCCCCCAGCGAGGGCGCGTCCTCCACCTCGAGCAAGGTGGCGTGGGGCAAGCTGGGCAAGGCGGCGGCGTGGGAGAGCAAGCCCCTCAAGGTCCACTTCCACCACGACAAGCCATTCAAAAAGGCAGGCGCAGCTGTTGTTTGGTTGGGGGGTCTCTTTGCAAATGCTCCGTTGTGCATTCTGCGTGAGGGAGGGGGTGTTTGTGGGAGGTCCATGGCCCTGGGGGAGGGGAGGTGGCAGCTTTGGGTGGGGTTGTTGTTGCGCATGGGCCGCCGAGGGCGCTGCCCTGTCCCTGCCCCATGCGCGCGCGCCAACCCCCCGCGCCGCCCCGCCTTTGCCCGCCCGCCCCAGGTGACCAAGCTGGTGCGCGAGATCGAGGTGTCCCACTGGGGCAACATCTACGTGGAGGAGTCTTACGAAATCGTGGGTGGACGCGCGCGCATGGGCCCCGCGCATGGGCGCCACCGCCGCCATGCATGCACGCATGGGCGCCACGCATGCGCGCACATGGGCCCCACATGCGCGCGCATGGGCCCCGCGCATGGGCCCCGCGCATGGGCCCTGCTCCCGCGCCTGCACTGGGCTGGGCTGAGCAGTAGCAGCGTCGGCAGACAGCAGCAGCAGACACACCGGCAGCGTCCCGCAACAGAGCGTCTGCGCAGCCGCGCGTCGCGCCCTCCCGCGCCCCCGGCCCCCTCCCCCCCCCAAAAAAACGCCCCCCACTCACCCCCCCCCTCCCCCCCCGCAGATCAACGCGGGCGCGGAGCACAAGGGCGCGTTCAGCCGCCTGCGCCACGCGCAGCAGGGCGGGGCGGGCAACAGCTTCCAGGTGCGCCCCGCCCGCACCTCCCCGGCCTCGTTCCACCCCACCTCCGCCCGGAACCTGCGCCCGCCCTCCCGACTGCGGGCGCAAACCCTCGTCTCGCCGCTCTGTTCCCGGCGGCCCGCCCGCCCAGCCGCCAGTCCTAGAAGAAAGCATTTGCGAGTGCCATCCCCTCACCCCCCCCCCCCCCCAAAACCACCCACCCCAGATGCTGCGTGCGCGCCTGCCCCCCAGCGCGCACTCCCTTTACTACCGGGACCTCATCGGCAACATCAGCAGCAGCAACACGCGGCGCAGCGCAAAGGAGGTGTGTGTGGGGTGGCAGCGGGGTGTGTGTATGCGGGGTGTGTGGGGGGAGGCGTTTGTGGAGGGGGGGGGGACAGCGGGGGGCGGGGGGTGTGCGGGGGTGGGGGGGCAAGTGGGCTTCCGTTTCAGGCGGCTGTGCACCCACCCAAGGCTTATCCTTTGACCCTCCCCCATCCCCAACGCTGCACCCCCAACCGCCCCGCACCCCCACCCCCACCCCCACCCAAAAGACCGTGGTCGACCTGTCGCTGCGCTACCCCCTGATGGGCGGATGGAAGACGGATTTCGTGCTGGGTGAGGGGCCGTTGGGGGGTGGCCGCGCGGCGCCAGAGGCCTTTGCTTGTTGAAGGCGTGGTCGCCGGCATACTGGCATGCTGGCTGCCTTTGCTGCCAGCTGGGGCCGCCCCTCTGTGCGCAGGGCAGCCCCCCTCCCCCACCTCTGCGCTCCCAAACCCGCCGCCGCCAACCGCAGCACGCCCGCCGTCCGCGCCTTGTGTGCGGTGGTGTCAAACACTGTTTGTCAAACACGCCCGCCGCCCCCCCCTCCCACCCCCAGGCTACTCCCTGCCGCTCGAGGGCTTCCTCTTCGGCCGCCCCAAGGGCCGCAGGTGCGGGGCCGCCCCGCTTTCGCTCCGCCGGCGGCCGCGCCCCCCACCGACCGCTTTGAAGCGCTGGCTCCGCTCCCTTGCTGCTGTGCCTGGCCGCCCCGTTTTTTTTTTACCTAATTCGTCCTTCCCCAGCCAGCCGCCTCTGTTTGAGCCCCCCCGCCCACTGATCCTCTCCCTGAAGGCCACTGCCCGACCCCCCCGCCCCCCAAAAACAACAACCCCCCAGCCGCCTCATCCTCGACGCCTCCTCCCCCATCGACGACGTCGTCATCGAGGAGCTGGAGACGCGCGTGGTGCTGCCAGAGGGGGCCGCCAACATCGAGTTCGACTCGCCCTTTGAGGTGGAGGCGGGGTGGGACAAAAAGTTCACATACCTCGACACTGCGGGTGGGTGGGGTTTGGGGCGGGTTGTTGGCTCTGGGGCTTTGGATCTCTGGGGTTCTGGAGAGTCTGGGGGCGGCTGGGCCCCTGGCCGACCCCCTCCCCCAAAACCGCCCTCCGCACCACCCACCCACCCACAGCGCCCCCTCAACCCCCACCACCGCCCCCCACCCGCACCCCCCCCCCCCCAGGCCGCCCCGTCCTCGTGCTGCGCAAGTCCAACCTCACGCCCCTCCACAACAAGCCCTTCTCGGTCGACTACACCTTTGGGACCACGGCCCTGCTGAGGGAGCCGCTGCTGCTCATAGGAGGTGCGCGCGCGCGCCGCTGGGTCTCGGTCAGGGTTTAGGGGTTGAGTGCCGAAGGGTTCAGCCGCACAGAGCCCGCAGGCGCATGCCGTGCGCCTGCCCCTATGCAGTGCGGGCCTGCGCCGCCCGGGCTCGGCCTTGAGCTCGGCTCGGGGCTGCTGCTCAACGCCGCCCCCCCCCCTCAAGAAAATGTTGCCCCCGCCCCCGCCCCCGCCGCGCGTCCGCTGTCGCAGTGTTTGCTGCGCTGTTTGCCGCCGCCGCGGTCTACAGCCGCTGCGAGTTCACCATCTCCAAGGACGACCGCTGGCAGGAGGTGGGGGGGGGGGGGTTGGGGTGGTGTTTCGAGTTCAAACTTGAAAGAGGGCAAGGGGCGAAGGGGTGGGGGTTGTGGGGGCGGGGCGTGAATTGACTCCCCCCCCCCAAACGCCCCCCTCCCGCCCGAAACCCAGGCGCGCACGCGCGAGAAGGCGGCCGCCACGCTGCAGCGGCTGTCGGAGCTTTGGGACGCCGAGGCCGAGGCGCTGGCGCGCGCGGCGGCGGCCGCCGAGTCGCTGACCGACGCGGGGGGCGCCGAGGCAGCGGCGGCGCGGCAAGCGGCCGAGGCGGAGCTGCGCGCGCTCGATGCAAAGGTGGGGGGCTTGGGGGTTTGGGGCGGGGCTTTTGGGGGGCCGGATTTGGGAGGGGGCTGCTTTATCATGTGTTTTTTTGGTGGGGGTGGGGCGCGGCCAAATCTTCTAGTGGTCCGACCCGAAACCCCCAACCCCCCGGGCCAAGCCCCCAACCCAAATGCAAGCCCCCACCCCAAACCCAACCCAACCGGACACCAGGCCAAGCCCCTGATCGAGGCCCTCGAGGCGGTGTCAGCAAAGGCCGCCGCCTCCGCCCGCGCCCACGCCGACGCCGGCAAGGCGCTGCAGCAGCGCGTGCTCAAGCTGCTGGGGGAGAAGGGGGAGCCGGCCAAGAAGGGCGCGGCGAGGGCGCTGGCGGACGCGCGCGCGGAGTGGGCCGGCGCGACGGCCGCGCTCTGCGACTGAGGCGGCGGCGGCGGCGGCGGCGGCGGCGGCGGCGGCGGCGGCGAGCGTTGCGCCAACACGCCGCGGCCTCCGAGGCCTGGGAGGCGGCGCCCGAGCTCCTCAGCTTGAGCTCCGTCCGTTGGTGCGCGGCGTTTGCCCCTCGCCCTCCCCGTCGGCGTTCCCCCCTGTTGGCCCCGGCCCCCCGCCAGCGGCCCCGACGTGCGCTGCGGGTCCGGCGACGCCGTTTCTTCTTTTGGCTGCTGTTAGCGCTAGTAGTAACCACCACAGTTTGATCTGCGGCAGGACAAGGGGCAGACGCGGGACGTGCCGTTACAGCCGCAGCGCGCACCCAGACGCGAGGCGTGAGCGGCGGCGGCGGCGGCGGCGGCCAAGGGGCCGCGGGGGGCGAGGGGGCCACGGCAAGGTGTGGCGAGCTGCAGGGGCGGCTGCACATGGGGTGCCGTCCAAACAAACGCAAACTAGAGAACGAGAAAACACACAACGCAAATGTACAGCATTTGGTCACGTCCGTTCCCTCCGCGGCACATGGGCCGCGCGTCACCCGGCGCGCGTCACCGGCCGGCCGCGCGTCACCCGTCACCGGGCGCGCGTCACCGGCCGCCCCCGGGCAGGATATCCATCGCCACCTCCCTCAGCGTCGGCCGCCGCTCCCCCGTCCACACCACGCGAGCGTCCGAGTCGTCCAGCGGGTTGCGGCGCAGCACCTGCCAGGGGCCGGGGTAGCAGCGGAACAGAGCGCCGGGGCGGGTGCCCTTGAAGTTGCGGATGTAGTAGGCGGCCTCAAACTGTTGGTTTGGGGGGGGGGGAAGGGGGTGTTTGGTTGGGCGGGTGGTTGGGAAGACGGGGAGGTTGCTAGATGGCTTGGGTTCCAACCCGCAAGGGTAGGAGGGGGTGTCAGGCCCCCATGACAGTGCCACAAGCGGCGGACACAGCAGCGGCGCCGCCCCTACCCCCGCGCGCCACGCGCCGCGGCCCGGCCAGCGTGCCCCCTCCACCCCCCCCCCCCTCGCGTGCGCGCGCCTGCGGGATGAACTCCTTCCCCAGCTTGCTCAGCTCGCCAAAGGCAAAGCCGGGGTAGTAACCGCCTGGCGAAGGGGGGAGGGGGGGGGCAAATATGAAATGTCAAACGTTTGGTGCGGCATGGGCCATAGCAAGAGGCGCGCCCGACATCCGCAGGGGGGGGCGCGGGGAGCCGGCCCAAACCCCAACCCAAACGGCGCCGGCCCCGCGCAGGCGCCGCCAGCTGGCAAACACGCGGCGCGGTCAAGCGGGGCGGGCAAGGCAGGGAGGCGCGGCGCCGCCGCCCACCCCTGATGCGATCGAGCTCCCCGTTGAACACTATCAGGGGCCTGTTTATGAGGGCGGGTGGGGGGAACGGGGGCGGGACCGGGTGGGTGGGGATTTGCTTAGGGGCAGCTGCTTTTGAGGGAGGGAGGGGTGCACCCGCTGCTGTTCCTTTCGGGCCTTTGTCTCCCCTCCAAAAACTGCCCTCCGGACCTTCGACCCCCCCCCCCCAAAAACACGTACAAACGCACCTGCCCTTTGGCGCCCCCTCCCGCTTCCAGAGGTCAAACGTCGCCGACAGCTCCTCCCGAGGGTTGAACGAGGGGTAGGCGACCACAAACAGCTTGTCGCTGTCTTTGACCAGGTCCGCAGGGCTGAACTTTTGGCCAAAGTTCACTCCGAGGGTTGACCAGATCATGTTTTGCTTCGTGAGGTAGCCAAACTTGAAGCGGCTGCTGTCTGCGGAGGGGTTTTCTTGCGCGTGCGCGTGTGTTTTGTTCGTGTTTGGTTGTTTCTATTTGTGTTTGTGTGGTTGTGTTTGTCCGGTGGGGCACTGTCGTTGCAATGGGGTGTGCACGGACGCTGTCGGCGGGGAAGGCCGCTTGAGGCAGCAGGGGGAGGAGTGGGCGGCGGCAAGCGCGCCCAATCCTGCGCGCCTGGCAGAGCCGTCATTTGAGCCCCCCAGCCAACCGCCGCCCCCCCCCGAAAAAAACGCACCCTCAAACTTTGGGTCCAGCGCCGCGCGCCCTGCTGATGGGTCCATGGTTTGCCCGGACCGCGCCACTGCCTGCGGCCGCGTTTTTGTTTTGGTGTTTGTTGATGTGTCTCTTTTTTGTGTCTTTGGGACAGGGGGTTGGGGTGGCCGCACCCCATCCCAAAACCCCCCAATCCCTCCGCAACCCCCACAACCACAACCCCCACAACCACTGCCCCTGACCCACCAGCTCCTGCTGATCCGGGAAGAACACCCGCACGCCCTCCGCGCCCTCCCCAAACGCCGCCAGCGTGCGCGCCAGCAGGTCCATGCTGGCGTTCATCTCGTTCATGCCCTCTCCGTCCCCCTGGCTGGCGGTGAGGCTGAGGGTCGGCACCTCCACCTGCGGGCCCGGGGTTGGGGGTGAGGGTGGGGGTGAAAAGGGGTTGGGGTTTGAAGGGACGCGGGGCGCGGCCCGGCCGGGGCCGCTGCAGGAGAAGGAGGCCCTGACATTTCTGACACGTATACCGCAGTGACACTCATCTGCTGAGCAACGAAAAAGGTTGAAACCCGGCAGAGAAGAAGGCGGGCCTTTTGTTTGGTTTTGCAAACTGCTGCTGGAAGTCTTTTCCAGCGGATTCAATGCAGTGCGCTGCCCCCTTCCCCACCTCGAGCAGTTTGACGCCGTCTGCGATGGCCGCCTTTATGGCCATCTGCGCCTGCCGCACCGCGGCGGGGTATTCCGAGGGCAGCGCGGTCAGCGCCGCGCCGGGCTGCTGCGCACGCGCCGCGACCGCCGGGCGGCGGCGGGGCGCGGCGCGGGGCGCGGCGGGGCCGCAGCCCGGCCGGCACGAGGTTTGGGAGGCGGCCGTCTGCATTTCGGCGCCTGCTCCTGCGGCCCTGGGCCCTTCTCAGGGGCGCGCCCAGCTGACGAGCGCGGGGCGCGAGGCGCGGCAGCGGAACTGGCCCGGAAAACGGTTATCCAGGGTACGTCGGAGCAATCGGACCCTCAATGAGACCTGGGGGCCGCGGATTCCGGCGCGGTCAAAACTGCTCGGGCGATCTGCGACTGCCCCGCTGCCGGGGCAAGTTGTGACTTCGCCTCAGTGCCCCGTGCGTTTGGTACCCGGCAGGCCCGGGGGTGTAGAACGCGCTGCGCTTGCCCCGCGCCGCCGGGCGGCCTGCCCTGTGTCGGCACAGCCCCGCCGGTGCCCCCAGTCCTGGCGGTTGACCCGCCCGCTCGCCAAAGGCCCTTTCAAACTCAATCCCCTCTAAGACGCGATTGCACCTGCTGTCTGCATGCCTTACCTGCCTGCATGCCAGCCTGCCTGCCTGCCTGCCTGCCTGCCTGCCTGTTACTCGTTTCTAATCCCTCGTTTTTCAATCGCACCCTTCCCCTCAGCAAACCTCCATGAGCACGTCGCAGCAGCCCGTCCCGACCTCGGCCACCTGCCCCACGCACAGCCGCGCCGCCGGCGATCTGAGATCGTCCGCCGCGCCCGCGAGCGCCGCGTCGGTCAGGAACCTCGCCGCCGTTTCGAAGCTCATCTTGAGCAGCGGGCTGGTGGCCGAGTCGATGCCCATCCGGTTGCAGGGCCGGTAGGCGCCCTGGTGAGTCATGAAGTCCGCGATGAGGCTGAGGTGGCGGGGGTCGACGCCGATGCCGTAAGCGCCGAAGACCGCCGACGCCTGGCGGGGCGGTTTCGGTTGGGGGAGGGGTGGGGTTGC
Source organism: Raphidocelis subcapitata (assembly GCA_003203535.1). NCBI lineage: Eukaryota > Viridiplantae > Chlorophyta > Chlorophyceae > Sphaeropleales > Selenastraceae > Raphidocelis > Raphidocelis subcapitata. Next base: position 381,827 of record BDRX01000015.1, read on the forward strand.
TTGGGGTTTAAAGGCTTGGGCGGCGGCTTGCGTGGTGGCACTTGGTTCGTGGCTTTGCAAGGGCCAAGACATCCCCAACACCGCCACGCCCCCCCATCCAGCCCCCCCCCCCCCAAAAACCCACCTCGCGCAGGATGGTGGCGCGCGCCGCCTCCACGCCGTATGTGACCAGCATGGCATGGACGTCGTTGGAGGTGAGGCGGTCCACGTCCAGCAGGGACGACTGCTCCCACACGCCCTTTGGGGGTTGGGGGGGTTGGGTGCGTGTGCGTGAGGGGGCTGAACAGGGGGTGGGCTGGGTCCGTTTTGAAAGTGGGACAGTGGGTTTTGCAGGGGTTGGAGACGCCGCCTAAAGCAAGCCAAAGCAAAGCAAGCCAAAGCAAAGCCAAGCCAATCCAAAGAGGATACCCACCACGAAGTTTATGCCCTCTGTCTGGATGCGCGGCGGGCCCCCCCGCTCCCCCTCCAGCACGTGCACCCTCTCGATGCCGGGGACCTGGGGGGGTTGGGAGTGTTTTGAGCGCGGTTTTGGTTTTTGTGCCGCCTTGGGTTTTGGGGGGTGTTTTGGGGTTTGGGGATTGGGGTTTTGGGGCGGCGCGGGGCCAGCGGCGACGGTTGAGAGACACGGCGGCCGAAGCAAAAGCACCCCACCCCCGGCCCCACCTGCCGCACGACGCAGGACGCGGCCACGCGCTCTGCAATTTCAAGCATCAGCAGCCGCGGCGCGCGCAGGGACAGGGAAAGCTCCGCCTCGCAGACATAGGCCCCCTTGTCCACAGCCCCGGTGAGCCCGGACTGGCCGCCGCCGGCCCCGGACTGCCCCCCGCCCCGCCGCCGGCCCGCCGCCGCGCCGGCGCCGCCGGGGCGGTCGTCGTCGCTGGGCGAGCCGGCGCGCGGCGACGCGGCGGCGGCGGCGGCGTCGGCGTCGTCGCCGTCGTCGTCGCCGCGGCGGCGGCGGAGCTCGCGCTCTGCAGCGGCGTCGGCCTCGGCGTCCTCCTGCGGGCGGTTTTCGGGCAGTTTTGGGGGGTTTCGGGCGGTTTTCGGGCGGCTTTTGGGAGTGTTTGGGTGGAGGGGCCGCGGGCCGTGGGACGCCCCCAGAACACCCAGAAAACCCATGATTTGCCAAGGGTCAAACCCCAAACCCAAACCCCAAGCTGCCACTGCTTTCGCATGCGCATGCGCATGCACCGGGCCACCGCACCTCGTCCGGTCCGTCGTAGGTCGCCGCCTCCCCCCTTCCCCCCCTGAACCGCAGCTTCCCCTCCCGCAGGTCCTCGTCCCCCTCAAAGTCCTCCGGAGGCTCCCCTTTTTCGCTCTGCTTGGCGCGGCCGCGGGCAGACGCGGAGGCGGGGTCGCCGCCCTCGTCGTCTGGGGGAGGGGTTTTGGAGGGCGGAGGTGGTTTTCGGGGGGGTTCGGGGGGTGGGGGTTTGGGGTTTGGGGATAGGAGGGGGCTCGCTCACTGCGTTTTCAAATCAAGTCAAATCAAGGAGGCGGGCCCCGGGGGAAAGGGCACGGCATGAGCAATATGGGGCGATTGCAGGCGGGCGCACGAGGCAGGGGCGCGCGGCGCGGCGCCCACCTGCGCCCGGGGGCGCGCCGCCGCCGCCCTCCCCCACTGCGCGCGCCGACACCGAAGCCACGCTGCCGCCGCCCTCGGCCCTGCGGCGATGAGGGTTGTGTTGTTTTTGGGTGGGTTAGGGGTGAGATCGGGCCTGTGCGATCATCACCCCTTGTGCAATCACGGCAAGCCCGGCACAACCCCCCACCCCAGGCACGCAAAACCCCACAAAAGCGGCGCAATGCCTCCCCCCAGGCACGCAGAACCGGCAAAAGCGGCACAACCCTCCCCCCCTCGCCTCTTGATGGCCTTTGCCACCGCCGCCTTGAGCTGCGGCAGGAACTCGCCGTTGAAGCACGCCACCAGCTCGGACCAGCGCAGCTCAGCCTCCTGGGGGTTGGGGTTGGGTTTGGGTTTGGGGTTGGGGTTGGGTTTGGGGTTGGGGTTGGGGTTGGGGTTGGGGTTGGGGTCGGGTTTGGGGAAGGGGGTGCGGGTTTTGGGACCGGCAAACAGGGCTGGCGGAATGGTGGGAAATGATAAACGGCACAACGCGCGCGGACAAATCAGTCGACGGGGCAAAACCACCAACACCCAGGCGCAACAGCAGTGACAAAACAGTGTAAAAAAGCGGTGAAAGAGCCCCCACCCCCACCTTTGGGTACTTGTCCAGGGGGTGGAACTGCAGGCGCACGGTGTAGCGCCGCTGGTAGCCGCCGCGCCCCTCACCGGCAAAGGGGGCCTCCTCAACGCTCAGGCCCTTTGGGGGGTGGGTGGGTTGCGGTTTTGAAGGTTTGGAGGGGTTCAGAACTCCAGGGTTTGGGGGTTTGGGGGGTTGGGGGATTTTGCGGGCAAGCCAAGGGCGGTGCCCCTCCCAAAGCGCCCCCAAAGAAGCTCCCCCCAAAAGCCCCCCAGAAGCTTCCTCTAAAGCAGCCCCTCCCCCGCCCCAAACCCCCCCCACCTTGAGGCACTCTGCCAGCCGCAGCCGCCGCATCCGGTTGGCAACCACCGCCGCGTCCCGCTCCCCCCGCCCCGGCCGCAGCGGCAGCGTCAGCGTCGGAGTTTTGATGCGCGCGGCGGCGGTGAGGAGGATCTCGCGCAGGCGGGGGATGCCCAGCGTCACGTTGGCCTCGCCGCGGCCTGGGGGGTTTTTTCATTTGGGTTGGGGCGGTTTTTTAAGGTGGTTGTGTGTGTTTGGGAGGGTTTAGGGTGGGGGTTGTTGGGTGTGGGGGTGTGGGGGGGCCAGACGCCATTGGGACGAGACAAAAGGGGCCCCGAGGTTTGAAGCAAAAAGCAAGCCCCCACCGGCCATGGGGATGGTGTCGAGTGTCAAGAAGCCGCCCAAATCAAGGTCAAAAGGGAACCAAGGTGACTAAATGCGACTAAACCAAGCCCCGCACCGGCCATGTGGAAGGTGTTGAGCGTCATCTGCGTGGACGGCTCGCCGATGGACTGAGCAGCCAGCACGCCCACCGCCTCGCCGGGCGCGGCCAGCGCGCGCATGAACTTGAGCAGCATCAGGTCGGAAAAGTCTTTTTGTTTGGGGGGTTTTGGAGGGGATTGGGAGGTTTTGGGGGGTTTGAGGTAGAGGGGAGGGTTTTGCGGGGCCGGATTAGATGCGGGGAGGGAGGGGGCCGCCGCGGCGATGCCGCTGCTGCCAGCATCGCGGAAAGGCCCCCGTCCCCCGGCCAGGCCTGCCTGCCAGGATCAAAACCCTCCCAAAAGGCCCCCCCCTCACCCTCAGAGTCCACCCGCAGGCTGTCGGGCACGCCCGCCGCCGGCCCCGCCGCCGAAGCCGCGGCCGCGGCGCCCTTCTTGCCCTTCTTGTCCCGCTTCTCCTTGCCGCCGCCGTCCGGGGCAGTCCGGCCGCCGTCCGGGGCAGTCCGGAGCACCCCGTCCGGGTTTGTTTCGAGGTAGCGCTGGAGGGAGTCCGAGAACGCCTCGCTGGTGGCTCCCAGGACAGAGGGGAAGAACCTTTTGGGGGGGAGGGGTTGGGGGGGAGGTTTTGTGGGGGGGGGGGGTGGGGGGGTTTTGGGGGGGGGGGGGTGGGGGTGGATTGGGTGCTGGGGGCCAACCCTTCAACCCCTCAAGCCCCTTGAGCCCCCCAGCTCCCCACACCCACGCCCCCCAGCCCCTGCAATCCTCGAATTATGAAAACATGTTTTGTTTTGCAAAAGCCAAAAATACCCAGCACCCACCCGAGCGGGAGGTTTTGACGGTCGTGTCCACCAGCCCCTCGCGCCCCGCCATGCAGTGGAAATAGTACTCCTGGGTTTGGTTGGAAGGGGGGAGGGGGCGCTTGTTTGCTTTGTTGTTGTGTGTGTGTCGAATGGGTGTCGGTTTGGGAGGGGGAAGGGAAGGGTGTGGGCGGGGCCGCTGCGCCGCCGCTGCTCCCGCGGTCAAGACCACCCCGGTCAAACCCCCACCAGACGCGCACGCACAAAACACGCCCACGCCCACGCACGCGCCCGCAACGCCCCCCCCCCCCAAAAAAAAACAGCGCCCCCCCACCTGCGGCCTCAGCCCAGTGAGGAACCTGTCCCCCCCCCCACCCCCACCCCCCCAAAAAAGCGAGCCCCCCAAAAGCAATGAAAAGCACCCCTCCCCCCCCACCTGCGGCCTCAGCCCCGTGAGGAACCTGTCCCCCACAAACCCTCCGCTCCTCGCGCCGCCGTCAAAGGGCCGGAAGCAGGGCAGGGTCTTGCCGCTGGCCTGGGGGGGGGGAGAGGGAGCGGAGCGGGTTTGGTTTTGGGCCGGGGACAGAAGAAGGCGAATTTGAAGGCCCGCGGTTTGGGGTCGGGTCGCGCCGCGGAGCCACCCCCAAAACATCCCCCCCCTTAGCCCCCCCCAACACCCCCCCCCCCACCATGCGCGGCACTCGGCGCCCCTCCAGCTCCTGCTGCCCCAGCAGCACCGCGATCTGGCTGAAGTTGACCAGGGACCCCTTGGCACCCGATACAGTCATCAGGCTCATGCAGTTGACAGGGAAGGGCTTGACCTGCGTTTTTTTGGGGGGGTGGATTGTCGGGTTTTGGGGGTTGTTGGGTCTGCGCGGTTCTGAGGGCTGAGGCTTGTGTCGAAAATCGAGCTTGGGGGCTGGAGAGGAGCGCCTCCCTGCCCAGTCCCCCCCATCCCAGGGCACCGCAGGCAAGGCGGGGCGGGGAGGTGAGAGAGGGGGCGCGCGGTCAAACGGCGCTGCGCGCGCGCGCTTGCCTGTCCGCTGGGGATGCAGGCTTTGATGGCCTCCGACGACAGCGGGTGCATCGCACTGGTGACCTGGGGGGGGTGGAGTTTGGGAGGGGGTGGCGTGAATGGTTTCCGAGGGGGTGGGTTGGGGTGTGGGGGCGGGGGCAGCGGCAACAAGGCAACAAAAAAGACGCAACACCACCAAAACCGAGCTGTTGGTCAACCCTCCCCCCCACCTTCATGTTGTGGGCCTTGCCCGCCTCATTCCCCTTCTACAAAAAATGAGTCACCCCCACAAACAACTCGACGAGTCACCCCCACACACACCTTCATGTCGTGGGCCTTGCCCGCCTCATTCCCCTTCTACAAAAAATGAGTCACCCCCACAAACAACTCGACGAGTCACCCCCACACACACCTTCATGTCGTGGGCCTTGCCCGCCTCATTCCCCCTCTACAAAAAATGAGTCACCCCCACAAACAACTCGACGAGTCACCCCCACACACACCTTCATGTCGTGGGCCTTGCCCGCCTCGTCCCTGTTGGCGCGGTACCGCTCCCCCAGCGCGTCAGACACCGACAGCGCGGCAGACATGAAGCTGGGGGGGGGAGTTGTTTGGGTGAGGGGTCGGGAAGTTTTGGGGGGGGAATGGAGGGGGGGTTGGAGGGGGGGTGGAGGGGGCTTCGGTCCGGCCTGGGCGCTCACCACACCACTGCCCGGCGTCGCCCGTCCCACCAGAGCAAGCACCACTCGCCCCGCGCCTCCCGAGTCCCTTTTTCGCCCCACCCCCGCGCCGCCCGCCCCGCGCGCGCGCGCGCCCCGCTCCACCCACCGCCGCCGCGCCGCCTCGCGCTCCGCCGCGCCCGCCCCCTCCGCCGCCACCAGCCCCGCCTCCGCCACCCCGCCCTTGCCCCCGCCCCCCGCCGCGGCGGCGCCGCTGGCGGCGACGGCGGCGGCCTCCGCGCGGCGCAGCACGGCGCGGCGCGCGAGCTCGGACGGCTCAGTGAGGAGCAGGTCGTCCACGCCGCATGTGAAGCCGTGCCACTGGAGGTAGAGGGTCAGCAGGCGGGACAGCGCGGACAGCATCTCCCCCGCGGCGGTGTTGCCGTACACCTCCTGTTGGGGGTTTGGTTTTGGGCGGGGCGGGAGGGGCGTTTTGGGGTTGTTTGGGGCTTGTTTGGGGCTTGTTTTGGGCTTTGTTTGGGGCACGTGTGGGCTTCCTTGCTTTGTTTGGGGCACGTGTGGGCTTCCTTGCTCTGTGACGGATAAAAAAACAATCGAAAAATAACCAAGAAAGCAAGCAAGCAAGCCAAACAAATAAACAATCCAACAAACAAAGCCAAACGCGCCTGCATGGCGTGCACCAGGCCGAACTTTCCAAACTGCGCCTTGTCCAGCGTGCCGGCCAGCAGCTCGCCCCGCCAGAAGATGAACTCTCCCTCGCCGTTGCCCCTGGGGGGGGGTGCGCCGGGTTTAGTTGGGTGTGAGGTTTTATTAAGGTGGGGAGGTTTTGGGGGAAGAGGGAGGTTGCATGGAGTTGACAACGGCTCCCAAAGCGCTGAAGCCTTTAGTCCACCCACCCTCCACCCAACAGACGACATAACGTCAAGATTACTAAAACCCCCCCACCTGCCCCAGTAGTCGGCCGGCACCTTCCCGCCAGCGGTGAACGTCAGCGGCGGCCGCCCCCCCGCCACGTGCGCCACCAGCGCCGAAACCAGCTGCTTCCCCGTCCACAGCGGCACCGGCTTGAGCACCGCCGGCAGCGGAAGCGCGAGGGACACGTCCGCCGCGCCCCCCGGGCGCCAGGGGGAGGCGGCGTTGAAGAGCAGCTGGCTGAACTCGGCGGCGGTGAAGAAGGAATCTTTCTTGGTGAGCAGCACGCCGGACACGACGTGGTCCTGTTTTGTTGGCAGAAAAGGGGGGCAGTTGGGGTTTTGGGGGTTTGTTTGGGGTTTGGGGCTTTGTTTGGGGCTTTGTTTGGGGGCTTTGTTTGGGGCTTTGTTTGGGGCTTTGTTTGGGGGGCAAGGGGCCCATCTTTCTCCCTCGTGGGCCCCAACACGGCGCCCGTAAATGCAGCCAAAGCGCAGCCAAAGCACGCGTCGCAGCCCGCCCACCGCCGCCGCGCCAGGCGCGGCCGACGCATCAACCCCCGTCCTTTCCCCTCCCCCCCAGCCCCCCCCCCACCCACCTGGATCAGCCCCCTGATGGGCTTCCCATCCGTTGGCACGATGTACTGCTGGTCTGCGTGGACTATGCCGTAGCCCTCGGCACGGCCGTACTGGTCCTGCGGGGTTGAGTAATGGGGGTTTGGGGTGGGGGGTTGAGTAATGGGGAGGTTTGGGGCAGGTGCAGGTTGACCTCGTTGCCGTCAAACACCCCCTAACCAACCAACCAACCGACCAACCAACCAACCAACCAACCCAACTAACTAACTAACAAACCGACCTGTGGCAGGTGCAGGTTGATCTCGTCGCCGTCAAAGTCGGCGTTGAACGTGGAGCAGTTGGCGTAGTGAAGGCGGATGGCGCGCTCGCCCTTGAGCACGCGCGCCCTTTTGGGGGGGGTTGCATTTGGGGTCGGTTTAGGGGCGTTTTGGGGGCGGTTGAGAGTGCGTGCGTGGGGTGTTTGTGAGACGTTTGCTCAGCGGGCAAGAGAGGAAAATTAAGGCCCAGCGACATAACCCCACCCCACCAACACAAAAAGTCAAAAAATTTACCCCCCGGCCCACTTGTGCGCCATGAGCCCCGGCTTGTGCAGCGTGGGCTGGCGGTTGGTCAGCATTATGTCGCCGTCCATGAGGTGGCGGTACACAACCCACCCGCGCCGCCCGCCGCCGCCGCCGCCGGCCGCCGCGGCGGCCGCCGCGGCCGAGGCGGCGGCGGCGCCGGCGGCGGCGCCCTTGCGGGGCGCGGGGGCGGCGCCGGGGCAGCCGGAGAGGAGGCGCTTGGCCAGGCCGGAGCGCTGGGGGGGAGCGGAAGGGGAGAAGGGTGCGAGGGGGGGGTTTGCAGGGGGGACGAGGCGGGGCGCGCGCTGCAGCCAAGTGTGCGCAGCGGGAGCGCCGCGCGTGACGCAGACCCCAACCCCCAAACACCCTCAAAACCAAACCAAGCGCCCCAACCCCCCACCCCCCACCTTCTCCTGGGTGTGTTTTGCCAGCTGCACGATGCGGCCGTGCTCGTCCTCCACCGCCACAGCCCCTGGGTACTCTGGCCCCCGCTCCACCAGCACGCGCAGGCGCTCCACGTTCCAGGGGGTGACAAACTCTGGAGGGGGGATAGGGGGTGTTTTTGGGGGGGGTTTAGGAGGGGAGTGACAAGTTCTGGAGGGGTGACGGGGGGTGTTTTCTGGAGGGTTTAGTTGTGTGTTGTGTCAAGGGGTGAGCACGCCCCAAAACAGCCCCCCAAACCCACCAAACACTCCCCAAACCCCCCAAAACAAGCACCCACCCGGGTAGCTGAGCCGGGTGGCAAAGTAGGGCGGCACCCCGATCTCCCCCGCGCCGATGAAAGGGTCCGGGCTGATGACGGACCGCGCCGCAAAGTTGACGCGCTTGCCCATCATGTTCTTGCGGAACAGGCCCTCCTTCTTCTCCAGCTGCTGGCGGATGCCCTGCGCGCGGGGGTGGGGGGGTGGGGGGTATGGTGGCGGCTATTTGGCGGTCTTTTGGTGGCTTTGGGCGATCTGAGGAGGTTTGGGGTGTCGGCGTGCGACTGCGCAAATTCAAACCCACAAACAGCGCAATGGGTAACCCAATGAGTAACCCAATGAGTAACCCAATGGGTAACCCAATGAGCAACCCAATAAGTAAAACAATGAGTAAAACAATGAGTAACCACACGCGTCCACCACCCACCGGTGTGTCGCTGTTCTCCGCAGTGGTGGAGTCGATCAGCGCGTTGACCTCCCCCTGCAGCCGCAGCCACGCCTGCGTGAACCGCTCCCGCTCCGCCGCGCGCGCCGCCTCGGACGCGCCGCCCGCCGCCTCGGCCTCGGCGGCGGCGGCGGCGGTGGCGGACTGCAGGCTGAGGGAGGCGTTGAGGATTTTCTGCAGGGCCACGTTCTGGGCGTGCTCATACTTGGCGTCGCCCAGCACGCTGGGGGGGCGGAACCTGGCCGGGCCGGGTTTGGTTTTGGGGGGGAGTGGGGGCGTTGGGGGTTGAAACGTCAGCGGGGGTTGGAGGGGGGCGGGCGCGAGGCCCCCGGCCCGCTGCGAAAGCCGCCCCAGGCGAAAGGCCCTTGCCCCGCTGCCAGGAAGCAGCGGGGCAAGGGCGGCGCGGGGTCTGCTTGCTCCCGTTTGTCGCGGCGCACCTGTTTGGCGGCACCGCCAGCGCGCGGAGGAAAAACACCTTGGCCAGCCCCCGCGCGTCCCCGCGCCTCACGGCGCCGCCGCCCGGCAGCAGCCCGCCGGCGCCGGCGCCGGCGCCGCCGGCGCCGGCGGCGCAGCCGTAGAGCAGCGAGAGCAGCGGCCCCTCCTTCTCGCAGAGGGCCTTGATGAGTGACTCCACCTGGTCTGGCTGGAGGTACTTTGAGCCCACCAGGGCGTCGCTGGGGTGGGAGTGGGGTTGGGGTTTGGGTTTGGGTTTGGGTTGGGGTTGGGGTGGCGGTGCGGTGTGTGGGGGCTTTTCGTGGTATGGTGTGTGTTGGGTGGGTGAGCTAGTGGATGTTTTGTACGCTTTTGTGTCGCAATGCGCACGCGACTCAAACGCAAACCCCCCGACAGGACCCCCCAAATCCACCCCAAACCCCCGCCACTCTCAAACCCCCCGCAAAACAAACTCACATGCGCGCCGCGCCCGCCGCCCGCGCGCCGCCGCGCAGCGGCCCCGCCTTTGCCGCGCCGCCGGCCTCCCCCTTTGGCGCCTTCTTGTCCTCCTCCTCCTCCTCCTCCTCCTCCTCGCCCTCCCCCTCGCCGCTCTCGCTGCCGCGGCGCTCCTTCTTCGCGCGCCCCCCCTCGTCGCCGCTGCCCTCCTCCTCGCCCTCCTCCCCCTCCTCCTCGCTCTCCCACTCCTCCGACCCGCCGCCGTCCGACTTGCGCCGCCCCTTCCCCCCGCCGCCGCGCTTGCGCTTGCCGGCGGCGGCGCCGCCCTTGCCGCCGCCCGCCTCGGCGGCCGCCGCGTCGAGCGCGGCGGCGTCGTCCAGGAGCCGCTCCAGCTCCCGGTCCCCGCACGCCGCGCGCCGCATCAGGTTGGACACCAGCGCCTTGCGGCTGAACTCCCGGAAAAGCTTCCCCGCGCCCTGCCGCCGCACCGTCGGCGCGGCCGCGCCGCAGTTGGCGCATTTTGTGGTGGGCATGCGGCTGAAGAACTCGGCGGCGGTGTCGCGGGTGGCGTCCTGGACGTGGCACGTCAGGGGCTGGCGGGGCGGGCGGCGGTGGGCGGCGCGGTCCTCCGCTGCCAGGCGCGCCAGCCTGCGGGCGGTTTGGGGTTGGTTTATTTGTGTGGGGGCGAGGTGGCGGCGTCGGTGGCCGGTTCTTGGGGGTTGATATGGGATGGGGGGCGGGGGGGGGGAGGAAGGGGTGCTTGTCAAAGAAGGGGGAGGGGTTTCAACTTGTGGCCTGCTGCTTGTCCGGGCCTCAACGGATTGGGCACCCAACCGCACGTACACAAACGCCCCGCCAAAGCCGCCAAAGCGGCTCGGCAGCCCTCCCCCTCCCCCTCCCCCTCCCGCGCACCGCTCCGCGCGCGCCGCGCCGCCCTCCCCCGCGAGCGCCCCCTCCTCCGCAGCCGCCATCATCTCCTCCACCGCCGCGCGCGCGCTCTTCGGCAGCGCGCCGGAGCGGACGGCGGAGGCGCCCGCCAGGTCGCCGCGCGAGAGGCACTCCAGGCGCGCCAGGAAGGAGGCGGCCTTTTTGGTGTGTGTGTGGGGGGGGGGGTGGGGGGGGGGGGGGGGGGGGGGGGTGAGGTGGGTGAGAGGTTGGGAGGGGGCGGTTGGAAGGGAGGGGAGGCACTCCAGGCGGGCCAGGAAGGAGGCCGCCTTTTGGGGGATTGTGTGTTGGGGTGTTTGGGGGGGGGGTGAGAGGCAAAGGACGCTGGTTCTTGCATCAAGTGCCCCGTTAACTTTGCCGCCGCCCCCCCCCCCCCAGTGCGCAGAGCAAAAATGCGCGTCTCGCCCCAAGCCCACCTCGTTGCGCCCCATTTTGAAGTGGTTGCAGTTGAAGCAGGTGTGTCGCGCCAGCTTGTAAAGGGTGCTGCGGCGGGGGGCGGGGGCGGTGGGGGGGTGCAGGGGTTTGGGGGGCAGAGGGTGCAGAGGGGTTTTTTGAACGAATGCGTCTGGGCCAAAATGGAGCTCCCGACCGCACGCCCCAACCGCACGCCCCAACCGCACGCCCCAACCGCACGCCCCCCAACCGCACGCCCCAACTGCAAGCCCCAACTGCAAGCCCCCCAAACACCCCCCTCGCACCCAAACACGAGTGGGTTGTACACGGGCACCGGCAGCTCCACGTGCCCAAAGTGGCCGGGGCACTGCTGGTTGTTCAGCCCACAGGTGGTGCAGCTGCGGGGGGGGGGGGGGGGGGGGGGGGGGGGGGGGGAGGCGAGTGGGTCGGGGGGGTGGCGTGGGTCGGGTGGGGGGGGCGTCGAGTTTGGGGGGGGGGAAGACGCTGCCGCGCCTGGCGGCGGAGAACCGCTGCACTTTCTCCGACGCGCCGTCAGCGTCTTTCACAGCTCGGCCGCGGCTCCTCCCCGGCCCCTCCCCCCCCTCACACTCCTTTAAAACTCACCCCAGCCCCCCCCCGCCCCCCCCCCCAACCCCCCCCCCCCCCCCCCCCCCCCCTCGCCCCCCTCCAACCCCCCCCCCCCGCCCCCCCTCACTGTGCGTTGAAGTCCACCGGCCCCAGCGCCGCGTCGTAGAGGCCATCGGGCACCACGTTCATCAGCGAGTCGTACGTCACCGGCGAGGTGAGGCGCTTGACAGACAGCTTGCGGACCTGCGAACGGGTGAGTCACCGTGGGCGGTGAGTCGTGGATGGGAGGGGGTTGGCGTTGGGGTGGCCGGGGGAGGGTGAGGGGTGGGCGGTGTTGCGCCGCCGCTGGCCGAACCGGGCGTTTTGCTGGGCCCGCCTCCAACGCCGCCGCCGCCGCCGCCGCCGCCGCCGCCTCCGCCGCAAAAGCCCCCGCTCCCCCGAAACCGCCGCAGTCTCGGCACGCAGCCCCCACGCCCCCACCTCACGCCTCACTGCCAAGCCTTTGCTTCACTCCGAAAACACCCCCCAAAAGCAAAGCAAAGCCTCGCCACAAAGCCCCAAAACACCCCCCCCCCACGCACCTCCTCATCCGTCAGCATGCCAAAGCGCACCGCCACCACCTCCCGGGTGGTGACCTCCTTGCGCGGCGCCGCGCTCATCGCGCGCGCCCGGCGCCGCTGCGCCCGCCGCCGCCCGAAGGGCTGGGGGGCGGCGCGGGGCCTCGGGGTTGCTGCGGGCGTGGGGGCGGGGTCGGCGGCGCGGGTCGGCGCGCTGCGGAAACGCGGGCTTTCTCGGTGCAGCCGTGCGGCGGTGCGGCGGGCCGGTCGGGAGGGGGGCGACGCGCCGGCGCGGGGGGCCGGCCGCTGCGGGCGGCGGCGGCGGCGGCGGCGGCAGCGGCGGCTGCGCTGGTGCTCCGGGCCCGCCGCGGCGGCACTGCGGCACTGCGGCAGTGCGGGGCGCGGTCTTGGTCACTTCAGGCGCGCGCTTGGGAGACGCGATCGCCCCTCGCCGCGCCCCGGCGCTCGCCTACAAGCCCGGCGCCGACAGCGAGGGGCGCTTCGCCCCGGGTCTGCGCAGCAGGGACGGCGTCTCAAGCCTCCAGCGCCGTCGCTTTACGATATGTAAGACTTCAGGACCTCGAATATGGCCTGTCCTCGCCTGAGGCCCCCGTTTCGGGCGCGTCTCACCGCGGTGAGGGCGCAGCTGCCGCGCTCGCAGCTTGCTCGTCCTCTCGCACGCCGTCCCTCCAGCTCAATTGCTCGATCGTCCGATCGCCTGTTTATTGCGCTCGCTGCCGCTGCTGACCGTCCTCCTCCACCCGCGCGCGGCAAGTGATCTGCAGTCGACCGCTGTCAGAACGGGCGTCCTCCCGCCACTCCAACAGCAGCAGCAGCCATGGACGGCGGCGAGCTCATCAACCCCAACCCCGTCATCCACGCGCGCCGCGCCACGGCGCGCCGCGCCGCGCGCCCCGCCGCCGCCGACGCGGCCGCGTGCAGCAGCAGCGGCAGCGGCGGCGCCGGGCCCGCCCCCCGCGAGCCCATCGACGCGCTCGAGGTGTTTGAGCACCTGCGCGACATAACCGACCCCGAGCACCCCTACACCCTGGAGCAGCTGAACGTGCTGGAGGAGGCCGGCGTGGAGGTGGACGACGGGGGCGGCGCCGTGCGGTGGGTGCGCGCCGCGTGCGCCCGCGGCGCGCGGGCTGCATGCACTGCTCGCGCTGCATGCGCCGCGTCCGCCGCAATGTGCCGTCACCCCTGGCCAAGGCGGCTGCGCCGCAGCCAAGCCCCACACACCGGCCCCCGCACACGGCAGCCCCCACGTGCGCCTCCCCCCCCTCTCTCCCCCCCCCACCCCAGCGTGCGCTTCACCCCGACCGTGGAGCACTGCAGCATGGCCACGCTCATCGGGCTGTGCATCCGCGTGAAGCTGCTGCGCGCGCTGCCGCAGCGCTTCAAGGTCGACATCGAGGTGGGGGGGTGCTTGGCTTTTTGCGCTCCTCTTGGGGGCCTGCGTTTGTGTGAGCCTGGCTCGGGCCTTTTTGACGGGGGCGGAGAGGGTAGGGGGGAAAACATAAGCACACAAACGACACAAAGCAAAAGCAAAACCGCCCCCGCCGCCGCCGCCGCCGCCCCCGCCCGCAGCTGACCCCCGGCTCCCACCTTTCGGAGGCCGCCGTGAACCGCCAGCTCAACGACAAGGAGCGCGTCGCGGCGGCGCTGGAGAACCCGGCGCTGCTGGCGATGGTGGACCGGTGCCTGGCCACCTCGGACGGGGGGGGCGGGGGCGGCGGGGGCGGCGGCGGGCCGGAGGCGTGAGGGCTGCAGGGGTGAGGGAGGGACCCAGAGGTGTGAGGGAGGGGCCGGAGGCTCTACACGCTTTTTGGTGCCTTTTGGGCGGCCGGTGGTCGACGAGGCTTCGGGGGCCGCATCCAAGGGGCGGGGGGCCGCGGCGCCACCTTTGGGCGCCGCGCGCCGGCCGCGCTTGTTGTTTGTGTTGTTGGCATCGGCGGCGGCGGCGGCGGCGGCGCTGAGAGACCGGGGGCCCGCGGGCCTGCGGGCGCGCTGAAAATGCGTCGCAATGCGCGTGCGCGCGCGCGCGCTGGCCGCCCTTTCCTGTTGTTTGTGTAGCAAAACGCATTCCATCGGTTACAAGCTGGACAGAGCCTCGTGTTCAAAGTTAATCCTGCATTCAAAGCAACAGCAACAGCAAAAGCAACGGTGCCTGTGCGGGCGTGCGACCGCAGGCCCTGAGGGGCGGCGCATGCGCGCGCATGCAGGTGGGGGCCATTCGCGGCGACATTTGGGCGCGCGCCCAGCAGGGCGGCCGCGCGGCGCGCGATGTGATCCAACGCGGCGGCGCGGGGATTCAGAGAACCAGCCGGCAAACAAATTGCATCTGTTCCGGCGCGGGCTGCAAAAGCGCCGCCGGCGTGCCCGGGGTTTGTGTTTTTGGGGGGGGGGGGGGGGGTTGCGCCCGGGTAAGGCGGGCCAAGCGGCCTGGAGCCACCAGTCGCATGCGTTGCAATACGCCACTGTGCGTTGATGAAGCGAGAGCGCCGCGCCGGGCCCGCCAACACGGCAGGCCGGCGGCGCCGGCGGCGCGGCGGGGCGGGGGGCGCGCCCCGCCCGCCCGCACTCACGCGCCCGCTCACGCCAGCAGCCGCCGCGGGCCCGCCGCAGTGGCGAGCAGCTGCCCGACCGCCGCCCCCTGCTCCGCGCTGAGTTTGACCGGGCCGGTGTAGGGCACGGGGTGCAGCCCGTCCGCCGCCGCCGTTTCATTCGTGCCCAGCCAGTGGCCGGCCTGCTCCGCGTCCAGGGCGGGCGCCTTTACCGCGGGCGCGTCTGCGGGGCGCTTGTAGACGGTCTTGCCCTCCTTGATGGTCTCCAGCACCTGGTATTGGGGGAGGGGGGGAGGGTTTGGGGGGCAGCGTTTGCATGGTGGGCAGCGTTATGTTGGGGGGGGCGGGGGGGTAGATGCGGTAGAGGAGAGCAGGGGTCGGTACGCCAGGGGCTGGCCGGCGCGGCAGCTGGGATTTAGGGGGGCGTGCCAATTCGAATGCACAGGCTCAGCAGTCCGCGGGCTTCAAACAAATTCCAAGACCACAAAAGGAGCGCGGGGCTGCTCCCCCAACCGCCAGCAAACCGTTTGAAGGACAAACCCGCAGGACTAAACAAGGCCCCCCCCTCCCCCCTACCTTGATGTTGATAAGGTCCTTGGGATCGATGGCGAGGGGGTCCTTGTCCAGAATGACAAAGTCGGCCAGCTTGCCGGGCTCGAGGGTGCCCTGTTTTGGGGGGGCGTTTGCCGTTTTTCGGTTCGTTGGCGCCTTTGCCGGGCGGCTGGCAACTGGCCGGACTGCCGTTTCCCCGCCGCACCCGTCGGCACCGCGCGGCGGGCCGCCGAATAGAACCTGCAAGCCTGCTCAAGCCCCAAATCCCCCAAACGAAGGAACATAAAGCGCCCCTCCGCCCACCTTGACCTTCTCCTCGTTGTGGAGGTAGGCCCCGTTTGCGGTCATCGCCTTGAGCCCCTCAAAGGGGGTGATGCGCTGCGCCGCGCCGACCACCAGCTCGCCGTCCTTGGTGGCGCGGTTGACGATGTCGTGCAGGCTGGGGGGGGGTGGGGTGTTTTCCGTGGGAGGTGGGTAAAGGGTGTATGCTCTGTTGCGGGTGGCGCGGTTGACAGTGTCGTGCAGGCTGCGGGTGTTTGCGTTTGCGTTTGCGTTTGCGTTTGTGTCTGTGTTAGCGGGGAGTGGGTTGATTTGTGTTGTTTTGTTTGGGGGCCAACGCCTTTGGAAGCGTGCGTTTTGCCAGGCTGGGGGCTTGGCTTGTCGAGTCTTCACGAAACACGCCCAAACGCTGTGCCGTCCCAACGCAGTCGAAACGCCGCGCAGCGTTGGGCCCAGACAAACCAGCGCCCCCCCGAAACCCCGCCCCGCGCGCGCCTGAGGAACAGCGACGGCCCCGCGCCGGCGGGGTAGTCTGTGTTGATCGTTATCGGCACCCCAAGGTCAAGGAACGACCGCGCCGGCATGAGCCAGCCCTCCCGCTCCCTGCCCCAGGTCTCGAGGATGTAGTCACCCAGCAGGTAGACGGAGCCGGAGGTGAAGGAGGGGAGGGCGCCCAGCGCGGCGATGCGCTTGACCTTTTTTGGGGTGGAAGTTGGGTTTGGGGTTGCGGATGCGGGTGGGGGTCGGTCGCGGTCGGGATTGGGTGGTTGTGTGTGATTTGTGCGTGTTGGGCGGGGAGAGGGTGTGTGAAGGTTGGAGGAGTGGGTGGCAGAAAAGGTGTCCGGGGCTGCCGCTCGAACAAAGCTGCCGAAACCCCGCCCCATCCAAACACAAAGGCCCCCACGCGCGCTCACGCCCGCGCGCGCGCCCGCGCGCCTGGTCGGGCCGGATCATCGCGGCGTGCTGTATGGCGTGGCGCTTTGTCGTCGGCCCCTGCTCCTTGGCGGCCTTCTCCATAGACTGAAGGACGATCTCGACGGCGGCGTCCCCCAGCACGTGGAATGCGATCTGGAGGGTGCCGTTCTTCCAGTGGCGCTGGATCGCGGTGTCCACCTCGGCGGTGGGGTCCACCTGCAGGAGGGGGGCGGGGGTTTGGGGTGTGTGGGGTGTTTGGGGTGTTCGGGGGTTGGGGGTTTGGGGTGTGGGGGTTGGTTGGGGGTTTGAGGATCGGGGCGTTGGCCGCTGGGGTTTGGGGTTTGGGTTCAGGGGTTGGGGGATTTGTGGGCGCTGCGCAGCTCGCAGCACCAGCTGCGCCAAAGGCAGCCACCCCCCGACCCCCCCACCCGAAAAACCCGGCGCTCGCCTGCACGCCCTTGTAGTCCTTCCGCGTCTCCCCCGGCGGCGGCGTCGCGTACGGCTGCGACAGCAGCGCCGTCGGGATGCTCCCGTCCAGCCAGAACTTGAGCCCCTCGGCGCGCACGCGGTTGAGGTAGCGCGGCCCCGCGCCGGCGGTCGAGTAGTTGCTGGCCATGTGCTGCGCCTTGATCTCGGCCGTTTTGGCGGCCGCGACCCCGGCGACGGAGGCCTTGACATAGATCACCAGGTCGATGGGCAGCAGCCGCTCCTCAACGATCGTCGCGGCGACGTCTGCGCGGGTTTGTTTGCTCGGCGGGTTGCGGCGCGGCGGCTTGCTTTGCGGCGCGGCGCAGTTTATTGGGTGGGCCGGCATCCCCTGCACGTCCGCACTCCGCACGGACAGTCTGCCTCGTCAGGCTGCCACACCGCGCGCCGCCGCAAAAGCCCCCGCCACCCGTAACCCGCAACCCCAAACAAATCGCGGCCGGCGCACCCGGGTCGTCCCCTTGGATCCCCAGTCCCAGCTCGTTTCCGGTGGTGAAGCCGTTGGAGACCCACACCTGAACCGCGCTGGCCACGCCCCTTCTTATCTGCTCCTTGGTCAGGGGGGGGCGCTTGGCGTAGAGCGCGATGGCGGCGTTCTCTGCCAGGTGGCCGTCGGGCTCGCGGGAGCCGGGCTTGCGGTAGTAAAGGCCGCCTGTTTGGGGGGGGGTTGGAGGGGTGTTTGGGGGTTTGGTGCGGTTTGGTTTTGCGGGTTTGGTGGGGTCGGGGGTTCGGGTTTGGGGGGCTTGGAACTTGCATTGGGGTTTCGTTGGCAGGCGGGAGCGAGGGCCTCCGTCAGGGGTGGATGATTGGGCAGTCCAAGCGCTCAGCGCCAGGCCGGCGCGCGCGCCGAGCCCCGCACCAGGTGGGTCTGGCGTGTCAGCCGTGACGTTTAGGTTTTTGAGCATCAGGCTGTTGACCACGCCGTGGTGTCCTGAGGAGTCCTGGATGAACATGGGCACCGTGGTGGACACGGTGTCGAGCTCCTCCTTGGTGGGGTGGCGCTGCTCCTTCAGGAGGCTGGGGGCGTAGCCCTTTGAGACGGGGGGTGCAAGGGGGGGAACGGGGGGATTAGGGGGGAGGGGGGGAGACGGCCACACGGGTCGTGGAGAGGGTGGTGGCGGTTGGCGGGGGCTGGTAGTTTGTTGGCAGGTGGCGAGCCCGGGAAGCCTCGGAAAGCCTCGGAAAGGGGGAGGCATTGCTCCGCAACGGCGTCTTCCGCGGCAGATCCCTTTTCGCAGCGACGGCGGCGGGCCGCCGGGAGCAAATCCGCCCCCCTCCGCGCCCCCCCCCACCTGGCCCTCGATCCAGCCGCCCTTGGGCACATTGGGCGCGTGCTTCCCGAGGCGCCCCAGCAGCTCCGGGATGTCCTTGACGTCGCGCAGGTCGGCTGGCGGCGCGGTTGGGGCGGGCGTTTCGTGATTGCTATGCCTCCCATGCTTCAAAGCGGCGCGCCGGCCTCTGCCACCCACTGCCGGGGCGAGCACACCACCCCCTTCCCAGCCCCCACCCCCTTCCATTCACACGCAGCAACGACGCGCCCCGCCCCCGCGCGGGCTCGCCGCCCTCCCGCACCGTTGAGGGAGTTGTGGGCGTAGATCAGCATGTGGCCGTGGCTGTCGATTAGGCCGGGCATCAGGGTGCGGCCCGCCAGGTCGACCCGCGTGGCGCCCGGCCCCGCGGCCGCCTCTGCGCCCTTGAGGCTGCCCACGTACTTGATGCGCCCGTCCCCGCCGGCGACGAGCGCCTCGGCCCTGCTGTCGGCGGGGCCCTTGCCGGCGAGGGTGAGGATGGGTCCGCCGGAGTAGAGGGTGGCGGCGGGGTCGGCGAGGGCCTGTTGGGGCGGGGGGCGGCGGGCGGGCGGCGGTGGCCACGGGTGAGCATCCCCACCGCCTGCGCGAGCAGCGCACTCGAGGCCCGGGGCGCCACCAGTGGGCCGGGGCCTCGATGCCCCCGTTGAAACGGCAACTTTCGCGGCGCCCGGGGCACCCATCGTCGTGGGGGGCGCGGGGGGGTCAACGTGACTGATGGCTCCCAGGCCGCCCATCCCGGGCCCCGTCGGTCGCTCACTACCGCTTTGAATATCACGAGCGCCGTTAGAAGGGCGAGAGACCGCCGAGCGGCCGCCCGGGGAGTGGCGGGCATCTCGGCAGCGGTCTTACCGAGAGCTTTACGGGGATGGACCGAGCTCAAAGTGCTACGGGGGACCGTAGCGACAAACCACGACATGGGGGGCAGGGATCGAGCCGCGGGAGAAGAGGGGGGCGGCTCGGGTGACACGACTCCGGCACCGGGCATGCTGCGCTGGCGCCGCTCACCGCGTGGCTGCCTACCGGTGGCCGCTGGCCGCCGAAGAACTGCTCTAGAGGGGGGTTATTTGTTGCCTTGGCCGGCAACGCTGAATCCATCGGCGCTGCGTGGCTGACCGCCGCTACCCATCGGCAGCTTGCGCCGCACACTGCACAACCCCCCTCCCCCAAACGGACGGCGCGGGGTCGGTTACTCCGGGCACCGTGTGCAGGCAACGCGCAGCACACACGTCAGCACAGGGGTGCGGAACTGCACGGACAAAAACGCGCCAGCGCGCCACGCCGCGCAGCGCCGCGGCGGGGGCGCGCAGCCGGCTGGGGAGGCGGCGGGATTGCAGGGAGGGTGGGGCCACCGCGCGCCTCTCGGATTGTTCAACGCATGCGCAACTCATTTGATGGTATCGAACGGGTGATGGGGCTTTGCTGGATGGGAGCGGCAGGACTGGGGCCACCCCTGGGCGGCTGTGTTGCTGCTGCTGCAGTGGGGTGTGCAGTTTCAGGGGAGGGGGTCTAAACGATTGAAACAGCACCGTGAACTAGTTCAAAGGAAAGGGGTGCCACAGGGGGCGCGGGCGCGGGCGCGCGCGCGCGTGGGGGGCGCGCGCCGGGCCGGCCGGGGAGCCGTCCCGTGCACACAGCCGCAGCCGCGCAACGCAACAGAATTGCAAACGCCACGCCCAAACCGGGGAAACGAAGACCGAGGCCACGGGCTGACGAGGGCCCGCCCATCAGCAGCGCTCAGCGCTGCCCCCCGTCCTTTTTCTGCTGCTGCCCCTGCTGCTTCCCCCGCCGCCCCTCCTCCTCCTGGGCCTGCCGCTGCTCTATGGCCAGCGTCACCAGCCCCACGGCCGCCTTTGACGCCGCCTTGAACCCCTCCTTGAGGGCCCACCCGCCTATGGGCGCCGCCGCCTTGACCGCCTGGCTCGTCGCCGCCATGGTCAGCCGCGCCGCGGCCTGCACGCCGCGGCCGGTGACGGCGCCGACGGGGCTGTTTGCCACCTTGTAGGACGCCTGCAGCAGCGCGGGGGGGTCGGCCTCTATTCGGTCCAGCTGGGCGTCCACCTTGCGGAGGGCCCAGACAATGGCGTTGCCCGCCTGCGGCTCGGTGCGCGCGGGCGGCAGCGCCGCCGGGGGCGCCGCCAAGGGCGCCGCGCTGGCAGACTGGAGGGAGGGGGGAGGAGTGGGGCGAGGTGGGCTTGGTGTTGGCAGCGAGAAGCCCCCTGCTGCTGGGGCGGCCGACCAGGCGGGTTGAAGATCTGCGGGGCCCAAGGGTTCCATTCACCCGCCCCGCAAGGCCCAGCGCCGGAGCCCCGGGGAAGCGGGGGCGCACCGGCTGGCGCTGCCGGGAGCGGACAAAGGCCGCCGAGTGCACGACGGCCAGCGGCGCGGGCGGCGGCTGCACCGGCGGGGGCTCCGCCACCGCCACCGATATGGCCGCGCGCTCTTCCAAGGGGCTGCTGCTGGGGCTGGGGCCGCCGCTGCCGCCGGTGGGGAAGAGCGGAGCGGCGCGCGCTGCGGGGCAGCGGGGGCTCGCGGACGGGGCGCGCAGCGGGGCGCTCCGGGGCGCGCGCGCGGTGGGCGCGTGCCCTGCGGGCGTGGAGGCGGGAGCGGCCGCGCGTCAGTGGCGGGGTCGGCGCCCTGCGGAGGCGAGGTCGCTGGCGGGCCAGCGGCAAGCAGCGACGCGAGCCAGGCGCCGCTTGCCGCGGGTCGGCGCGGCGCGCCAGCTGCGAGGCGCCCCAGCTCGGGCCGGTCCCTGCACGGCTGGTCCTGCCTTCTTCCTAGCGCCACGCGGGGGGCAATTGGCTCACCGGCGCGGGCGTGAGCGCAGGCCAAAGCCATCCTCGCCGTCTGCCGCGGACCCTGGCCGGCCCGTTGAGCTCTCAAACAGAGGAGGGCGACGAACTATTCCTAGGGTCGTCGCCGGGTCCCTGCGCGGGTGTCGGAGCCTGGCGTTCTCGCAGGGCCCGAAGATGCAGCGGGCTGGGAGGGCGCTGGCTGGACCGGGAAATGACGTATGTGCCCGGCAAAGTGAGGAGTCTCTTGGCACAAACAGGGTCTATGCGGCCTGGGGCCACCCGCTCGCCTGGTCGACTGCCGCGCGCAAGCGCCGCCGCACGCCGTGCGCCCGCGCGCTGCCGGCGGGCCGAGGCGGGCCGCGCCCGCCCGCGTGGCGCTTCCGGTGCGACGGGCTCGAGCCCGCGCCTTTTTGCCTTGCAAACCGTGCCCCAGTTCGCGGAGACCCTTCAGTGCGGAGCGTGTTTTACCCGGCGGGGCCACGCTTCACTCCTGCCGCGCGCGCTTGGGCGGCGGAGAGCTATCCTCCCTTGCGACGCTCCCCCGCTCAGCGCTGCCGCCTGGCGCCGCGCGGCTCGCCGCCGCTGCCGCTCGCCGCGCTGCATGCGCCTGCAGCACTGCAAGCGTCTCCTCCTTCCCGGCTTTGCCGTCGGGCGCTTGCCGAGCAAGGGCGAGGGCCGTGTTGCCTTTGGCGGTTTTGGTGCTTATTCTTGCGCCGGCCTCGAGCAGCGCACTCGCCGCTTCGGACTGGCACTCCATCGCCGCCCGACGCAGCGCCGTCCGGCCGTGTTTGTCTTTGGCCGCAAGCCTCGCGCCGCGCGCAAGCAGCAGCTGAAGCGTCGCCACGTGCCCTCGCCACGCTGCGATGTGCAGCGGCGTCTCGCCATCGTCGTCTCGCGCCTCCAGGTCGGCGCCGTGCTCAATCAGCATCTGTGCTGTTGTGAAATCGTCATATAGCGCCGTCAAATGCAGCGGCGTCTCGCCGTCCTCGTCCCGCGCCTCCAGGTCGGCGCCGTGCTCAACCAGCAGCTGGGCAAGCGCAGTGTTGGCGCGGTAATCGCTCGCTGCCACGTGCAGCAGGCTCTGGCCCTTCCATCTGCCGTCGAGGCGCATGTTGGGGTCCGCGCCGCCCTGGAGCAGCAGCCGCAGGCCCTCGGTGTCGCCGAGGCGTACCACGTTGAGCAGCGAGGCGGCGAATTTGCGCCGCGCCTTTGCGTCCTGAAACGTGGGCGCGGCTCGCTGCTGCTGCTGCTGCTGCTGCTGCTGCTGCTGCTGCTGCTGCTGCTGCTGCTGCTGCTGCTGCTGCTGCTGCTGCTGGAGCTCCTCAAGCTCCCTTTTGGCTGCCTTGGCACGCCGCCGCTCCTGCTGCGCCTGCGCCTCTGCCGCCTCGGCGCGCCGCCGTTCCTGCTGCGCCTGCGCCTCTGCCGCCTCGGCGCGCCGCCGCTGCTCCCCAAGCTTCTGCCCCAGCGCTGCCATCTCCTGCTTCAGCTCCTTGTTAAGGCCGCATGCGTCCTGCGCAGGGTTCAATCGGCACGCGCTGCCTTTGTTGATCCCGCCACATGCATGCGCACATGCGCGCCAGCCACGAGCGGCAGGGCAAGCGCGCATGCGTCACGCTCAATGCCCCCCAACCCATGCGCCAAAAAAAACCAAGTGCGGCCCACCCGCAGCGCCGCCTTGAGCTGCGTCGTTGGCCGCTCATCCTTGATGATGCCCCAAATGCCAGCCCAGTAGCCCTCACCATAGTCCATCTGGTTTGGTGGTGCCGGCATTTGAGAGGGGGCGGGCCAGGCGGCGCCACAAGGGAGGGCAGTCTAGACCCCAGCGCGCCGCCCGTGCATGCGCAATGCCAATGACCGCATAAGCCAGAGCCCCAAAGTGCCCCCGGTCCCCACCTTGAGCTCCTCTCCCCTTGCCATGTCGCGCATGGCCACCACGACTGCGTGGTGCAGGCCGTTGGTGGTGTCGCGCACCTTGACAAACTTGCAGTTGGCGGCGCCACGAGGGATCCTCGGCACCACGCCCCTGGAGACGTTTGGTGAAGGGGGCCGGTTGTCAGGGGCTTGCGCGGACTGCACACAGGCGAAGCAACAGGCTTAGGTGAGCACAAGGCCGCAGCGCTGCATGCAGTGGGGTTTTGTGGATTCCTCACAGCAAGCACCCACGCCGGCCCCCCACCCACTCGCCCTGGCATGCCCACAAAGTCCCTGGCGTCCGCAATCTCCGCGGTGCAGTTGCGGCGCAGCGTGGCGTCAAACACCAGCGGGCCCCTGTTGGGGTGCGTGGGGGATAAAGGCGCCTGGTGAGCAGGAAAGGGGTGCAACGCGCTCGCCATTTGAGCCCTGGCCTGGCTGGCTGCAAAGCCCGCGCCGACGCCAGCTCACCACTCAAAGTTGTATCGGTAGAACAGGCGGTGGTTGGCCGCGCGCTGGTCTGCCTCTGTGCTCACCATGACTTCAGCCACGTAGGGCCCCACCATCTGGCCTGCGGGTGCGTTGGGGGCCGAGCGCGCACGCGAGTGCGTCACGGATCTGCAGCGCTGCTGCACTGCGTGCGTGGACAGTTCGCATGGAGTGGCGGAGCATGCATGCAGGGCATGCAATCATGGGAGGGTTTGGACCGACCACATAACACCACTAACCCCCGCTGCACGCCCACACTCACCCCTGCGCAGGCTCTGCGTCGTCACCACAACGCGCGCGCTGCTGGGCGCCTCAAAATGGCTGACCCAGCTGGGCTGCAGCAGGCGGTGGCCGGCCGGCGCAGCCTCCACCCGCGCGCGCTCCGGCCAGCCCTCCGGATCCGCCACCCAGCGCTCCAGGTCTGACTGCAGGGTCTGACTGAGCGGGCAGTCTGGCGAGGTGAACCGCCCTCCATCGCCGCCGCCGCTGCCGCCACCGCCCGCCGCCCGCCGCTTGGCCTCAGTGTGGGCGAGGGCCATGTATGCGAGCGCCCCATCGCTGTGGGTGTTGAAAACTGCCAGCACCACGCGCTGCGGCAGCGGCGGCAGCTCCTGGGCGCCGGCCGCCAGGGCGCCGACAGAGGCGCTGGCCGTGGTGCCGCTGCTGGGCGACGGCCGGGGGCGCCGCTGCCGCTGGGGCCGCTCGACTATGCTGCTTCCGCCTGCTGCTTTGGCCTTGTCCGTGGCCACCCCGTTGCTGCGCGCTGCAGAGGGCGTGCAGCCTGGGTCTTTCGGCAAAAGATCTCGTGGGGTCTCGCGTCGGGAAAGCTGCGTGGAGCGTGCACCCAGGCGGCGCATTGACCGGTATTATACCAAAGGACCAGGTTGGGCGCGTGCAGGCCGAGTGTAACCCACGGCGGCGGGGCGGGGTCCACCTGGGCTGCCGCTCTGCTGCCGGTGGAGCGTGCCGCCTCCAGCACTCCCCCCAGACAAGTGCTCTTCCTGGCTGGGCAGCGTATGTTTTGGGCTGTGCTGCAACTTCGCAACTGCTTGACCGCTTTGCATTACACACGCCACGCAACATCGACACAGCTGCCGTACACGGTCGCAAGCAGCCTTGATGGATCTGCCCCGCCGGCCCGCACGACGCCATTACCACAGCGGGCCGCCGCAAAAGGGGCACCACTGCCAGCCCCGCTGCACGTCAGACCCGCAGTGCGGGCATGCGGGGCCCTGGGCCACCGCACCGGCTGCCGGCGCGCCATTGCCGCCGCTGCCTGCCATCGACGTCCAGCCGCAGCGGGTGCAGGCGAGGAAGGGCGCGCCCCTTTCAAGGGTCAGCACGCGGACGAAGAACAGGCTGAGGTCCGAGTCCACCCGCCGCTCCTGCATGGCCCCTACTGCGCCGCATGCGGGGCACTCGCGCGCGGGGAGGTCGCGGGACACCGCGTGCGGCGACACGCCGCCGACGAAAACAAACATGGGCGGCGGTGGGACTCAGGCTGCCTTGCTCGCCGCCGCCTGGGCCGACCAGCGCGGTGCGGCGGGCCCCCCTGTGCTTTGATCAGGCTGCTTGCGTGCTCGGCGTGCCACTGATGAGCAGTGCCGCCGCAGCAGGGCAGCGGCGCGGCGCGCTCGCGGCTCGCGCCCGCCGCTCACGCGCGCTGGCGTGCGCAGGACGCTCAGGCTGGCTCTCGGGCGGATTCCTGGGTTTTTGAACATCGCAACGCGCCGCGCCTCTGCCTACATACGCGATTGTACGCAAAGGACGGAGCCTTCTCACTTTCGAGTCACCAGCGCCCTTGCTTGATGTGCGCGTCCAACGCCTCCGACCCTGATACTTCCATCCCGGCCGCAAGAAGCTACCGATCAGCCCCCCGTTCCATGCAGGCCCTGCGGCGCCTGTTCTTCAAGCCCCCTCCCTCCGACCCCCAGGCAGTCGCCATGGCCTCCGCGTTCGTCAAGGACACCATCAAGGCCAACAAGGTGGGTCGGCTGGGCCGGACGGGCGGAGGGCGGCGACCCCGCCGCGGCGCGGCAGCGGCGCGGCGGTCTCATGCGCGGCTGCTGCACGCCGCGCGTGTGGTGGCGGGCTCCGCTCGCCGCGGCGCGGCGCGCGCGGCGAACACCCGCCGAGCGCGCGGCACGCCTGCACGTTGCCGCAAGCCCAGCCGATCCCGCGCCTTGCGCCCCTCCCCCCCCCCAAAAAAAACAGGTTGTGGTCTTCAGCAAGACCTACTGGTGCGTTTTGTTTCGACCCACGCGCCGCCCCACGCACGCGGCGCCAGCGCACGCACGCCTGCGCGCACGCGCTGCGGAGGCCCCGCCTTGCTTGCGACCGCCGGCGCGCTGGCGCCCCGTCCCCGCCGCGCCGCCCCCGTCGCCAACGCGCCCGCCCCCGACGCCCCCGCCCCGCCGCCCCGCCCCAGCCCCTACTGCGTCAAGGCCAAGCGCGCGCTGCAGCAGCTCACCACCAACTTCCACGTGGTCGAGGTGGGAGCCATGGCCGGCCACGGGCCGCCGCCGCGTCTGTTTTGTCACGCATGTTTCGCCGCGCACCGGCCTTGCCGGGCCAGGGATTCCCGGCTGCGGCGGCGGGTCGCTTTGGCCGGCGCGGCCGACCGCTTTGGGGCCGACAAAGCCCCACGCGCCCCCGCCCGCCGCCGCCGACAAGCCCGCCCCCCTGCTCCTGCTCCCCGCCCCTCCCCTTCCACACACTCACCCTCCAGCTGGACCAGCGCGGCGACGGCGACGCCATCCAGGACGCCCTGCTGGACCTCACCGGCGCGCGCAGGTGCGGCCACCGCGGGGGGACGAGGGGGGG
This sequence comes from Raphidocelis subcapitata, assembly GCA_003203535.1. NCBI lineage: Eukaryota > Viridiplantae > Chlorophyta > Chlorophyceae > Sphaeropleales > Selenastraceae > Raphidocelis > Raphidocelis subcapitata. The sequence continues at coordinate 407,939 of BDRX01000015.1, forward strand.
AGAGGAGGCTGCGCTGCGCTGCGCTGCGCTGCGTCGCGCGCGTCGCCGCTGCCTGTGTTGCTGTTGCGGCAACTCTCCTCTCCGCGCCCGCTCGCGCGGCGTCGCCTGCTTCTGGCGCTTGCCAGCGCGCCGCGTGCCGCCCCGCCCCCGCCCCCGCCCCCGACGCCGCCCCGCCCCGCCCCTCCCCTCACCGCCCCGCGCAGCGTGCCGCGCGTGTTTGTGGCCGGCAAGTTCATCGGCGGCGGCGACGACACCGCGGCAAAGGCCGCCTCGGGGGAGCTCAAGACGCTGCTGGCAGACGTGGGGGCGCTCTGAGGGGGGACGGACGCCCGCGCCGCGCTTCGCGTGCGGGCCCCCGCGTTGCTGCTGCTAAATTGGGTGCTCACGCTGCCGCTCGCCGGCTGCCTGATGCGGGCGCACGGCGGCACCTGCGTCTCCGCTGCTGCATTCCGCATCCGCATTCGCGCGCGCGCCTGCATAGCCGGGCGTTGAAAGCCGAGGTGTTACCTTTTTTTTGGTTGCGGGGAGCCGTTCCGACAAGGGCAAGCCACGGGGGGGGATGGGGTTGTGTGTGTGCGTGCGCGCGGGTCAAGGGGAGGGGCAAAATGGGCGGCGCGGGGGTGGCGCAGGGGAGAAGCTGTGCGCTCGTGGATTGAGGGGGGTTATTGCTTCTCTCGAGGCCGCCCGCGCGCCGCCCGCGCGCCGCGCGGCCGGCGGAGCAATGCGCTGCGCCCGGCGCGCGCGGGCGCGGGGGTGGGTGATCGTCAAAGGCGTTTGCGGGGCCCACCCGCGCACTTGGGAGGGGGGCGCACGACACACACGAAAGAGGGGACGAAACGCTGACAAGCACACGCGCGCATTCGAGAAAAAGCAAACGGCCGGCTCGCGCCGCGCCCAGCAAAGGTGGGGGAATACAGACATGCGCGGCGGCGCGGGCGCGCGGCGGTGCACGCGCCCGCGCCGCCGGGGTTGGGGCCTTTCCTGGGGGGCGGGCGGGCGGGCGGGCGGGCGGGGAAGCGCAGAGACCGGGGGTGCCGAAACCGACGGGGCTGCGCCGCGCCAAATGCGACGGGGCAGCGGGACCGGGCGCGCGGCACACTGCGCCAACGCGGCGGCCGCCGCCGCCTGAAGCCGGGGGAGCGGCCGGGGCAGGGGTCGGGCCCCGCGGCAGGGGTCGGGCCCCGGCGGCGGCCGCCCGCGACGACGACGGCGGCGGCGGCGACGACGCGAGCCCCCACGCCGGCGCGGGGGGGAAGGGCGGCGGCGATTGCGGCTTTGCGTCAGGGGTCGGGCCGCCTTGGTTGCCGGTGGGCTGTGCGCGCGTGCGCGCGCCGCCTGTACAAAGAGAGGCCGGCGGGGCGGGCGCTTGCTCTTCCAAAACGGCAGTGTTTGGGGGAGTGGCGGGCCGGGCCAACGCATGCGGGGGGCGGGGGGCGCCGGCCGGGCAACTCGGGCTAGTGGGCCAGCGGGGCGCGCCGCGGCCCGCGTTGGGGGCGCGTGCTGCGTGCCAATGTGGGGGTGGGGGTGCGAGGGTGCGCCGCCCGCGCGGCGCCCAACGGGCGCCGGGCTGCAGGGGCGGCAGTAGCAAAGGGTCTGCCCCGGGGGGGCGGTGTTGGTGGTGCGGCGGGGCGGCAAAGGGGCGGGGGAGCGGCCGGCCGCGCCGACGGCGCGGGCCCAAAAAGCCCCCCCGCCCCCTTTTGGTTGCGAACCCCTCGCCGCTGCAACAAGCATATATAAGCGCTGCTCTAACGGAAGGCTTGCTCAAGTGCCGGTGCGCTGAGGGGGGGGCGCGAAAAAGGGGGCGAATAGCATAAGGGCTAACTGAGCACACCACGATGCGCGCGCGCACGCGGCAGCGGCGTGCGGCAGATGGCAGCGCGGGTTGTGCTCCCCCAGCGCCTGGAGTCCTGGAGAGCCTCCCGATCCAAGGGTCGCTGCTCTTTGCAGCCGGCCGGCCGCCGGCCAGGCCCCCAGTAGGTGGCCGCCGGAAGTGGACGGCAGGCGTGACGCGCCGAGCCGCCACGCCCGGGCCGAGGCGGCCGGCTCAGGCGGCAGGGGAGGGCTCCGGGCGCCGGCGGGGCGCGCGCGGGGCCGCGCGCGGGCGCCGCACGGGCGCCGCGCCGCGCGCGCCGGGCGCGGCGCGTCCCGCGGCGGGCCGGCTCCGCTGTTTGGGGGCCCGGGTTCAAGCGGGGATGCACGAGTCCTGGCGGGGGTGGAGGGTGCTGGCTCCTCCCAAAAAACGGCGGGCCGCAAACACCAGCCCGCTCGCGCGCCGCCGGCGCCGCCGCCGCCGCCGCGGCGGCGGCGGCGCGGACGGCAGGCCTGCGGCGGGGGGGAGGCCGGCGCGCGCGCCGCGCGCCGCCGGCGGGCCCGAAACAGGGGCCGGCGCGCCGGGGGCCCCTGCGCAGCCCCCTACTGGCCGGCCCTCAGGGCGCGATCACGTCGAGCCCCTGCCCCTCTGCCGCCGCCTCGAGCGCCGCGCTCGCGCTGCTGAGCGGCAGCAGGCTGCTCCAGATGTCAAGCCCGGCGGTCGGGTCGCAGCAGTCGATCTGGGCGAGGACTGAGGGGTCGATGCCGCTGGCGCGGCTGCGCCCGCTGCCGCCGCTCTCCACGCTCGCGCCCGACAGGCTGCTGCGCCCGCCCACCGACCCGCCGCCGCCGCCGCCGCCGCCGCGCCGGCCGCCGCGCTCGCTGCCGCCGCGCGGCGTCGCGGCCGCGCTCGGCGCGTCGCCGCAGCCGCCGGCGCGGAGGCTCGCCAGGTGGCGGTCCGCCGCCGCGCCGGCGCCGACGCCGTGCGGCGCGGCGCCGCCGCCGCCCGCGGCGCGGGCGGCGTCGGAAGGGAAGTCGGCCACAGAGTCGGCGATGGCGTCAGAGGCCCAGGACGCCGCGCGCCCGAGGCCGCCGGCGGTGCCGGGCGAGGGGGAGCCCTCCACAGAGTGAGCCGCGGGGTAGTGCGCCGCGCCGAGCAGGCCCGCGCCGCCGCCGCCGCCGCCCCCGCCGCCGCCGCCGCCGTGCAGCGGGCCCAGCTGCGAGGCGTGGGGGTAGTAATAGAGCGGCAGCCCCGCGTGGCCGACCATAGCCTCTGCCGCCGCCGCCGCCATGGCCTCGGGGCTGCCCGTCGCCGGCGCGGCGCGGCGCGCCGCCGCGCCGCCCGACGTGCCGTCCGCCACGCTGCCGCCGCTGCTGCCCGCCGCGCCGCCGAACGAGTCCAGCGCCGCGCCCGCGCTGTTGGTGGCGCGCCAGCCGCCGGGGCCCCAGAGCGCGCTCGCGCTGCGCTGCATGGGGTTGCCCCAGCTGGCCACCACCTGCTGCCCCACGTTGCTCATGCACAGCCTGCGGGCGGGCAAGGGGGGGAGTAGGCGTGAGTAAACGCCCACAGCTCCACTGAAAGCAAGCAGAGGGGGGGTGCGGGGCAGGGCGACGCAAGGGGGGCTGCTTGCCCCCTAAAAGGCACACGCCTCGAGGCCCCCCCAAGGCCAGCCCTTCAGCCCCCCCCCCTAAAAACACCCACCAGCTGGGGATGCGCGCCGACAGCCCCGCCAGCGGCCGCTCCCGCGCCTTGTTGGTCAGCCGCGCCAGGCAGGCGTCCAGCGCAGCCTCCACCGCGCAGTTCGACTCGATGGCGGCCAGCACCTCCCACACGTGGCGCTCCCCCAGCTTGGTGGCGCGCACCAGGTCGGCGGAGGAGGGGTTGGTGATGGACTTGCCAATGTCCCACAGCGCGCTGGGTGGGGGGGGGGGATTTGGGGGTTGGGGTTTAGCTAGGTTGGCAAGGGGCGCGGCGGCCGGGTTGCAACTTGCGCAAGTCGAGGGTGGGCGTCGCCAAGGCGAGGCGAGGCATGCAGGCTTTCCGAGCCGGCTGCAGCAGCAGCGCGCGCGCGCTCCTCGCACTGGCCGCAACCCCACCCCACACCCCAACCCCTCACCCCACCCCCAAACCCTCCCAAACCCCCACCTGGGCAGCACGATGGTGATGTCCCCCTCCCAGGGCTGCGTGAACAGCGTCAGCCACTTCATCGGCACCAAATCCGCCAGCAGCCCCTGCGCCTGCAGGCAGCGGTGGCGCAGCTCGAGCTCGAAGAGGTTGGCCCACTTGCGGCCGAGGGTCTTCTTAAAGTTGAGCAGCGGCACGATGTGGGGGTTGGTCTGGGAGACGATAAAGTGGTTGCAGTTGAAAGTCTCGGCCAGGAGGAAGGTGGGGAGGTCGAGCTCCAGGCTGCCGTCCCGCCACCGCCGCTCGCACGCCGCCGCCGCCGCCGCGCCGGGCACCGCGGCCGCGGCGCAGGCGATGGCGTTGAAGGGCACCTCCTCGCCGCGCGCGTTGCGGGCGAGGATGTCCTGCGGCTGGAAGAGGCCGGGGAAGGCGCTGGACGCGGCCACGGCGCTCCAGATCAGGGCCTGGTCGGTTTGGTTTTGTTTTGTTTTGTTTGGGGGGAGGCGATGGTTTGTGGCTTGCTTCAAGGGGTGGGGGGGGTGGCGTTGGGGGTGCGGATGCGCCGCCTGGGGCCTAGTGGAGGGTGCCTCTTGGAAGCGAGCAAAGCAGGGCGCGCCCGCCGCAGCCTCCCGCGCCCGCCCCTCGCCTGCCCGGGCCCCTGCCCAGATCGGGGCCTGCTGCCCAGATCAGCGCCCGCGCCCGCGCCCACGCACGCCCCCCCACCTGCGGCGCCGTGAGGTAGTTGAGCAGGCGCGCCGGCTCGTTGGTGTCCGCGGGGCACACGGAAACGTTTAGGATGCGGCCGGTGCGCTCGTAGGCCTCGAGGAAGGTGTAGGGACCCACCAGCTGGCGCAGCTTGGCCTGGGGGGGGGGGGCAGGGGAAGGGGGGGTTTGTTTCGGCGGTTTTGAGGGCGGGCGGGGGTGGCTTTGCTTGAGGGGGTGCGAATGGGCTCAGCGCCTCTTCCGCCGCTGCAGCCGAAAGCAGGCCCCTCCTTTCCGCCGCCTGCCTGCGGCCCCCCGGCCCCCCCAAAAACAACAACAACCCGCCCCAAAAGAAACCCCAAACCCCCCACCTTGAGGTAGGCCATGTCGTGCAGCACCCCGCGCGCCAAAAAGTGGTGCACCAGCTCCACCGCGCGGCTGTTGTTGAAAAAGGCAATGTCGAAGCTCTCAAGCCGCGAAAAGGTGTCCGCGAGCTCCTCGTCGGTGCGCGTCGCGGCGATGCCGGCGACGATGGAGCCGACGCTGGAGCCGGCCAGCACGCGGGGGAGCATGCGGTGCTCAAACAGCGCCTTGACCACGCCCTGCGGCGCGGGCGGGGATTGGGTTGGGGTCGGGGATGGGTTGGGGTTGGGAGTTGGGTTGGCAGCGGGGTACAGCCCGGACAGAGCCACAAAGCGTGCACCATTGGCGCACGGCGACGACGGCAAGCGCCGGCGCACAGCCGCGGGATCGAAGACGGGTCTGTTCACACCCACCCTCCCACCACCACCACCACCCCCAAAACAAGCCCCGGGCGCTCACGATGTGGAAGCTGCCGAGCCCGCCGCCGCCGGACAGCAGCAGCGCGGTGCGACCGTAGGCGTGGCGGACCTCCCTGAAGAACGCCAGCTTCTCCTCAGTGCCAACGCCGGCCTCGGGCCACTCCACGAGCGTGGACAGCTGGGGGGGAGGGGGTTGAAAGGGGGTGTGTCGGCGCATGGATGCGGTACCGGTTACTGCTTTGCGCCGGCTTCTGCTGCGCATGCGCGCTCACCGCCCGCCGCATGTGCTGAACATGCGCATGCAATGCCTTTGCGGCCTGCTGCTTGGGCGCCCGACCCTTTGTGCGACCCTGCTGCTGCTGCTGCTGCCGCTGCTGCTGCTGCCGCTGCTGCTGCTGCTTGGTGCTGCAGAGCGCGCGCGCGCGCCACCCCCATCGCGGCCCTGCTGCTGCTGCTGCTGCTTGGTGCTGCAGCGCGCGCGCGCGCCACCCCCATCGCGGCCCTGCTGCTGCTGCAGCGCGCGCGCGGACGCCCGCCCTCACCTGCGTCTGCACCTCCGTTATGTACCCGCGGATGGGGGGCGGCACCGTGTGGCAGTGCTCGTGGAGTTGGCTGGGGGGGTGAGGGGAGGGGAGGGGGTGGGGAGCGGGGTGAGGGGGGTTTGCGGCAGAGGGCGGGCAGAGGGGTTGCGCGCGCGCATGCAGCACCGGGGGCCCGGCAGACCGGGCGGCAGACCGGGGGCTGCCCGCGCTAGCGACGGGGGCCCGAGCGGGGCGTGCGCCGCCGCGGGGGGGCACCGGTCCCCTTTGAGCCGCCGCGCCGCGCGGCGCGCCTAAAAAACTGCCCCCTGTGTGCGCGCGCGCGCGCGCGTCCGCACCTCTTGGCCACGTTTGCCACGTTGCGGATGAGGTCCGACCGCAGGTTGAACATCATCTCCCTGATGTTCCCGCCCTCCCTGACCGCCTGCAGGTGCGCCAGCTTCTGCATGAGCAGCTGCCGGTCGTACAGCCGCGCGGCGTCGGCGCGCGCGCCGTCGAGCGCGTCGAGCTGCGTCGCGTGCTCGCGCCACTCCGCGTAGCTGCCCGCCGTGCGCATGCGCTCCCGCAGGTGGCGGATCTGCTGCGCGCGCGCGTCGAAGCGCTCGCGCCAGCGGCGGACCAGCGAGGAGACGACGCCCGCGGCGATGAAGAGGCCTGCGGGCGGGTTGGGCGCGGGCGGGGGGCGGTTGGCGGGCGGCGCGCGGGGCTGGGCGGACGCCGCCGGTCTGGCCGGTCGACGGGCGCGGTGTTGCAGGGCAATGCCGCTGCGGGGGCTCCCATCCATGCTTGTGCTGCATCCCTGGACGGCCGCGCTGCCAAAAAAAGGCGCGGCGGGGCTGCGCGACAAGGACCGGGACCGCGGGAGGCCCTCCCGCCGCCCCTGAGCGCTGCAATGGGGCATTTTGAATCATTCGGCACCCTCCCAGCATCGCGGCGGCCGCCCCGGGGCCGGCGCCGCACGGGGCGGCGTGGCCAGACCACCGCGCCCCCCGCTCACCGAGGAGAACGTCCACCCGCCGCACGGCCGCGATGCCCCAGGAACGCGCGAATCGCTGCAGTCGGCTGTCCGGTGGGCCGACCGGGCGCCACAGCGCGCCCACAACGTGGAACAGCTGCCTCTGCGTCCACGTCAGGAGCGAGAAAGCCCGCCGGCCGCACAGCAGGCTGGACGCCACCACGCGCCCCACCGTCACCGAGTGGAGCCTATAAACGCTGACCAGAAGGAGCTGGAGCAGCCAGAGGAAGAGCTTGTCGCCGTTGGCCCGCTGCTTGAGAGGGGCCCCGCCCCCCCGGGGCCTGGCGACGTGTTTCGTCTTCATCTCAGGCAACCATGAGGGTGGTAGGGTCGATTACGAGTGGGGGAGGGGTCGGCGGGGGCCAGGCCAAGAGGCGGCGGCACCGCGGCTGCCGGCCTCCCGCGGCGCAAGTGCCGCCGCCGCAGCCCGTTGTGGGGGGCGCGCCGCGCGCGCCCGCCGCGGGCCTGCCTGCCTGTCCGATTGCTCAGCCCAATGCGGGCGCGGCACGGCCATTCGCGGATCGCTGCGCGGTGCACGCGACCGGTCTGCGGTCTGCAGGCTGCAGCAGCACGCGCCCGCAACCTCTGCCGGCTGACTCGGGCATTCGGCGGGGCTGGCAGCAGGCTTGCGCGGCTGACCGGCCAATTGGGCTTTAGGGGAGAGGCACGGTCAACACTTTACTCAGTTCGGGCTCCCGAGGGACTGGGCCCCATCAGCGGGAGCGACTGCGCGCCATTGCGGCGCGGGGACTGCCAGGGGACGGACAGCGCGTCGCGGCGTCGAGGAGCGGCAGGGGGCGAGGGCGGCATCGCGGCAGCGGCGGTGCGGGCCTTTCGGCGCGGGCGCCGCCGCGCGCGAATGCGCGGCGGGTTTGAATCCAGCGGGATTTGCGAGGAAGGCGGCAGCAAAAGAACGAAAGCGGGAGCCCCGGAACTGCCGGGCCCCAAGCGCATATTCAGACATCCAAACGCGCGCGCGAGCACGCAGCGCGCGGCGGGACACGCCCTCCCCCCGATCACACCGCCGCCGCCGCGCGGCCGCGCAGCGCGAGCAGCCGGCGGTTGGACGGCGCCGCCGAGCCCACGCCGCCGCCGGCGCCGCCGCCGGGCGCGGCGCCGCCGATGATGAAAGGGCCGGGCCCGGGCGCCCAGTTGTTGGTGCCGGGGGTGACGCCGGTGATGCCCTGGGCGTAGGCGGTGCACGAGGCGCGCTGCGCGGTGTTGAAGAATGACTGGAAGCGCCACGCGTCGCAGCCGGCAAAGCCGCCGCTGAACTCGCCGCCGCAGCCGCCGGCCCACGCGCTCGCGGTCTGCTGGCACGCGCCGAGGGCGACGTTGGCGCACTGCGCGAGCGTGGTGGGGCCGATGGCGCCGACGGCGGGCGCGCCCGCGCCGGCGCCCCACTGCTGCTGGCACATGGAGCGCGCGGTCTGGCAGGCCGACGCGGCGGCGGAGGGGCCGAGGGCGCCGCCCTGCGCGCGGCAGGCGTCGCCGTTGACGATCACATTGGAGGGGGTGATGGGGACGTAGCCGCCGCAGGTGGGGGAGCAGGTCTGCCAGCAGTACGCGTCCTGGGGGCGGTTGAGGGGGAGGCGGTACGGCAGGGTGCGTGAGCGAGCGGAGCGAGAGCGTGCGCTGGGGTGCGGGCGGTGCGCTGGCGGCAGCGGGTTCAAGTCGGCGATTTCCGCGCCCCGCCGCCGGATGTGCTCACCCCGCACGAACTGCAGGGCCGGCAGCCGCCGGGGAAAATGGCCTGCGCGTCGGCCTCGGCGCCGGCGGCGAGGGCGAGCGCCGCGAGGAGCGCCAGGGCGACGCTGAACGCGCGGGAGCCGCGCTTCATGGCTTTTCGTTCGCAATGCGATGGCAGCGCTGGGGAAGGCGGCTGCCGGTGGGCCTTGGGTCGCGCAAGATCGCGGCCGGGGCCTTGTGGCAAGCGGGACGTGCTTTCCGTCGATGGCGCTGCTTTAGAAGCTTGGCTTTTGCTGATTGCTGCTGGTTCACCGGGGTGCGGACCCCTTTTATCCGCACAGGCGGCGGCCTCACACCGCGCGCGCGCATCACACTTTTGCCGGCTGCCGAGCAGCCGCAGCAAAACCGCGCAGCAAATCCCCGACTGCCTCGACCGCGTATGCACTCAATGCACGCGACACCGAATCCAGCCGCCCAGTACACATCTGGACAGTACACATCTGGTTGCTGTGTACTGCCCAAGTGGGCGCCGCCCAACCGCAGCACCCCGCAGCGCATCCTGCACCCCCCTGCGCACTGCCCGTCACTCGGCCTGCCACATTACAGCCTTTACCCCAGCCAGCCCCGGCGAAACAATGAATTCTAAACTTTGCTTGCAGCGGGACGGCAACCGCCTTGGCCCCGCACCGCAGCGGTTGCAACGCGCCCGGTGGCCATCCCTCGAGAGTCGGGGCTCGGCCCCCTCGACCCCCACCAACACCCCACCCCTCCTGCGCAACGCCCAGCGCCCGCCCGCTCGCCGTGCTTGCCGGCACAAAAGCGCGCCGAAGCGCAGCCTTACACTGCCGCAGTTGCGGGGCCGCGCGCGCGCGTACCACGCGAGCGCGCGCTCATTGCTGCCACCGCATCTGCCGGCCCCCCCCTGGAGGCCCCCCGCGCCCGCCCCCGCGCGGCGGGCCGCCGCCGCGCAACGGGCCGCGGCCGCCCATTCCCGGCCCGCGGCCCCCAAACCCTCCGCCGCCGGGCGGCGGCGGCCCGCCAAAACCGCCGGGCGGCGGGGGGCCGCCAAAGCCCGGACTTTGGGGCGGTGGCCCACCAAAGCCGCCGGGCGGCGGCGGGCCGCCACCAAAGCCGCCTTGGGGGGGCGGGCCGCCTCCAAAGCCGCCGGGCGGCGGCGGGCCGCCCCCAAAGCCGCCGGGCGGCGGCGGGCCGCCCCCAAAGCCGCCGGACGGGGGCCCACCGTAGCCGGGCGGCGGAGGGCCGCCTCCAAAGGGCCCAGGACCGCCGTGCGGTGGGCCTCGGGGCATGCCCCCCTGTGGCGGCCCCCCTCTCGGCGGGCCCCCAAAGGGAGGGGCCCCGCCAAACGGGGACGGGCCCGCTCCAGGCTGCTGCTGCTGCTGCGGCGGCCCGCCAAACGCCTGCTGCTGCTGTTGCTGCGGCGGGCCGCCGGGGCGCGGCGGCGGGGCGCCGTGGGGCCCCGGCTGGCCCGGCCCCGGCGCGGGCAGCTGCTGGATCTCAAAAGGCGGGCGGGCGCCTCCGGGGGCAAACTGGGGGCCCGGCCCGGCCTGCTGCTGCCAATGCGGCGGCGGCGGCTGCTGCTGGCCCATCGGTTGCTGGGGCGCCGCGCCAAACGGCTGCTGCTGCGGCGGCTGCTGCTGCTGCTGCTGCTGCTGCTGCTGCTGGGGCGGGCCCTGCCACGCGCCGTCGCCGCCCGGCGGCACGCCGGGGCCAGCGCCCGGCTGGCGGTCGTCCGCCTCCCACCTGGAGGGCCGGCTGCCGCGCCCGCCCCTGCCGCCGCGCCCGCGGCCCGGAGGGCCGCGCCCCGCACCGGGCCCGAACTGCGCCGGGCTGCCGGGCGCCGGGCCGCCCGGGCCGCCCGGGCCCCCGGGCCGCGGCGGCGGGGGCGGCTGCTGCTGCTGCTGCTGCTGCTGCTGCTGCTGCTGCTGCTGCTGCTGCTGGTCAGGCCAGCGCTCCCCCGGCCCTCCGCCCCACATTCGCTGCCGCGGATCCGCCGCGGCGTCCCATTCGGGCGCGCCCTGCGGCGCCAGCGGGCCGCCCCCGGGCGCGGGGGCCAGGCCCGCGGGCCCCGGCCCGGCGGGGCGCGGCTGCAGCAAAGTCAACTGCGCGCCGCCGCCCTGCGGCGCGGGCCCCGGGCCGCCGGGCGCGCCGGCAGCGGGGCCCGGCGCCGGCGCCGCCGCGCCCGGCGCCGCGGGCGCCGGGAGCGGCAGCACGACGGTCGTCATGCCGCCGGGCCCCGCGGGCCGCAACACCATGGCGCCGGGCGCGAGCGCGACGGGGACAGGCTGCGGCGCCGCGGCCTGCTGAGCGGCCGGCTGCGGCGCGGCCTGCGGCGGGGCCGTTTTGAGGCCGAGGGCGCTGGCCAGAGCAGACAGGGAGGAGAGGTTCAGCCCCAGGGCCCCGCCCCCCGGCGCGGCTGCAGCGGGCGCGGCCGGTGGCGCGGGAGCCACCGCCGCCGCCGGCGGGAGGCCCGCCGCCGCCACCGCCGCCGACAGGGCGCTCAGGTTGAGCACCGGCGCGGCGCCGCCCTGCGCCTGCGGGGCGGCCGGCGCCGGCGCTGGGGCGCCCTGCCCGCCGCGGCGCCGAGGGTCGGCCGAGCCCGCCCCCGCCGCGGGTGCCGGCTGCTGCTGCTGAGAGGGGTGCACTGGCGAGTACGTCCCCCCCTCCCCCGGCGGCCCCTGCTGCTGCCACGCCCCGACGCCGGCCGGCGCCGCCGCGGGCGGCGGCTGCTGATGCTGCTGCGCCGCCGCCAGCCGCGCCGCGCGCGGGTCCCCGGGCGCAAAGTGGTGCGGCGCCGGCGCCGGCGACGGCGCCGCGGGCGCGGGCGCGGCGCCCGCCGCCGGCGCCTTTGCCAGCGCCCCCTTGAGATCTTTCCGGTGGATGATGACCACCGCCAGCTCCCCCGGCCCCGCGCTCCGCGGCACCAGGTGCGCCTGGGAGGGCGGCGCGGCGAGGCGCGCGGTCTTGCAGAGGCGCGCGGTCAGCTCTGCGGGCGCATTTGGGGGGGGGGCGTTTGCGTTGCGTGGGGTGATGCATTCGCTTCGGCCATGCTGATGCCGGCAGGCGCGCGCACTCACGGTGCAGGCGCAGTGGCAGGGTTGAAATGCGACAGCCCCACTGACATACACCCCCATCGCGCAGCGCTCACCGCAGGGCGGGATGATGTAACCCTCGACCGCCGAGCCCCCCGGCATATCCAGCCGCCCCATGCGCCCGCTCGAGGTGTACTTGCGGATCTGAGGGGGCGCGGTTTTGGCGGTTTAGAGGCGGGAGGAGGGGGGGCGGCTGAGCGGCGCGGCCGTACGGCCGCCGCCGAGCGCGCGCAGTTTTGGGAGGCGCTTGCCGAGGCGCTTTCGCAGTTTGAGTTTTGCGGTTTGAGGCGGGACGGAAAGAGTCCCCGTAACCCCAATCCCAACCCCAACCCCAAACCCCAAACCCCAACCCAAACGGGCGCCCTCCGAAAGCAGCCCCCCCCCAGCCCACCACGTCGTGCAGCTGCGCCGCGTCGAGCGGGTCCGCGTCCGGCGGCGCCGCCGCGACGCCGACCGTCACCGTCCGGCTCCTGCTGGCGCGCAGCTCCTCCACGAACGAAGAGAACTTTGACAGCGACACGCGGCCTATCACGTCGAGCGCCGCGCCCTGGGGGTAGGGTTTTGGGTGTTTTTTTTAGGGGGCGGCGTGTCGGCGGGTGTTTTGCTGCGGTGGAGGCGTATGCTTTGGGGGCTGGGCGGCGTGCGCCGCACGGTGTGCAGCCAGAGCAAGTCCAGCGTTTGGGGGGCGGGCCCTCAGTCCGTGGGGCGCCGGGGCTCATCCGCCCCAGGCCCCGCCCTCCCGAGGAAAAACCGAGCAAACGCGCTCACCTGAGGGCCCAGCAGGCCGTCCAGCGGACCAGAGCCCCCGACGTAAGACACAACCACCGGCACCGCCGGCGCCCCGCCGCCGCCGCCCCCAAACCGCCCCGCCCACACCGCCGCCCCCGGCGGCCGCGCGTCGGGCGCCGCGGGGCGCGGCGCGATCACGGGCGCCAGATCTGGCAGCGCCGCCTCGGCGTCGTCGTCCGAGGCGCCGGCGGCGCCGTAGTCGTCGGCCAGGTCAAACCCGGGGGCTTCTGGGTCGTAGGGATCTTCCCCGTCCCCGTAGTCATCGCCGCCGGGGCCGGAAGACGGGGGGGCGGCCAGCGCGGCCGCGGTCTGCCGCTCCAGGGCCTCGCTGCGGATGGAGGCCCAGTCGATGGCGGCGGAGGCCGCGCCGGCGGCGGCGCCGCTGCCGATGCGGGTCGCGGGGCCGGCGGCGTGCTGCGGCGGCGAAACGAGCGGCGCGACCGCCGCGGCGCCGTCCGCCTCGGACGCGCCGCCCGCGGCGGCCGCGCCGCCGCCGCCGCCGCCGCCGTCGGCGTCTCCCGCCCCCGAGGCGCGCGCCGCCAGCAGCGCGGCCACGCGCTCCTCCCCGCCGGCCGGCTCCTCGGCCGCGCCGCCGCCGGCCGCGCCGGCCGGCGGCGGCGTGGGCGCGCGGGGCGCGGCGCCGGTGAGGGCGGCCTGCAGCTCCTTTATTTTTTCGCCCCGCGTCTCCCAAGCGGCTGCGGTGGAGAACTGGGGGAGGGGAAAGGGGGGTGCGCTGGCGGCTTGGCGCCCGCTTGTGCGCGCGCATGCGTGGGCGATTGATGGGTTTCAAGCGCCACCCCTGCTCCCCTGTCCTGCCCCCAAGCCAAAGCTCTCCTCCCCCCCCAGACCACCCCCAGCGCGCAGCCCCCGCGCCCCACCTTTGCCGCCGCCTCACTCACACCCTTCCCCCCAGGCCACCCCCAGACCCCCACCTTTGCCGCCGCCTCACTCACACCCTCCCCCCCAAAGCCACCCGCCCCCGCGCCCCACCTTTGCCGCCGTCTCCACGTCCAGGACGATCTCGCGGTCGTGCTCCTCCGCGCGCTGCCGCCGCCACTGGGCCAGCTCCTGGGGGGGGTTGAATAGGGGGCGGGGGGGGGTATGACTACGGCACGCGGGGGGCGAGGGCTGGGCGGCGCGCGGATTTGGGGGCGCGGCCCTGGTGCCACCGGTGCGGATATGTGCACAATGGAGCGGCGAGCAGCCCATGCAGCCCATTGCGGTTGTCGTTCGCCCATGCGCGGCACCCCAGCCCCCTGGGCCTCGGCAGCGGTGCACAAAAGCAGGCCGCCACCCGCACCTTGTTGGCCATGTCGGCGGCGCTCATGCGCGCCAGCTCGGCGGCGGGCACCTCCCCCGCCAGCACATGGGCGCGCAGGTCCGGGTTGGAGGGGTCCTTGAGGTTGAACGCGATGGCGCGCGCCTGCCGCTTGTAGTCGTCGTTGACGGCGCCGTAGGCCTCAAACAGCGCCGCCTCCACCGCCGACGCGAGCCCGTCAGGGTCCCCCGCCGCCGCAGCCGCCGCCGCCTCGGGCGCTGCGCCCGCCGCCTCGGACTCGCGGCGGGCCAGCTGCAGGCCGGCCTTGAAGCCCTCCGCCGCGCGGCGGCGCAGCACCGCCTCCGACGCCGCCGACGGCGCGCGCGCGAGGCCGCCGCCGCCGCCGCCGCCGGCGCCGCCGCCGCTCGGGGCGCGCTGCAGCCGCGGCGCGGCGCCGGCGCCGCTGCCGCTGCCCGTCCTGCCGGCCAGCAGCGACGCGAGCATCGCCTTTTTGAACGCGTCGTCATTGTCGCCCTCCCCGCCGCCGCCGCTGGCGCCGCCGCCGCTCGCGCGCCGCTTCGCGCCGCGCGCCGCCCCCGCGCCCGCGTCCGACGCGCGCCGCTTGCCGCCCGCCGGCGCGCCGTCGCCGCTGCCGCGGGAGCCCTTGGCCGCGCCCTTTTTCGCCCTGCCGCCCTTTTTGGCGCTGGCCAGCACCTCCTCCAGGTCTGGGTCCGAAAAGGCGGCGTCAGAGTCAAACTGCGCGCGCGCAGGGGGGGGAGAGCGGGCGGGGGCGGCCGTGAGGCTCTGCTGGCCGGCGGCCGGCCAGCAGGCCGCCTCCCAAAGCACGCGCACGCACGCTGCACGCACGCACGCCTCCCAACATAACGATCCCCCGCCCCAAACAAAACCAAATGCAAAACAACCTCAAAAACGCAGCGCAGCCCCCACCTGCTCGTCGTCGCTGAGCGGCCCGTCGTCGCTGTCGTCCCCTTCGCGGTACTCCTCGTCGCCGCTGGACAGCCCGCCGCCGCCGAGGCGCGCGCTGTCTGTGACGGGGATCTCGTCGGGGCCGAGCTCCACGTCGCGGGGGCGGCCCTCGACTGGGGGGGGGGGGGGGGCTGCTTGCCGGCTGCGGGCGCACGGCGGCGGTGCGCTGTCGCTGCTGCGGCGCCGGCCGCGGCCTGCATGGGAGGGCGCCTGCGCGGGGGCCATGCGGCTGGCATGGAAGGGGGGGGAGGCGGGCGGGCGCACCTTTTCGATGACTGCGGCGTACCACATGCCGTCATCGGGCCACAGCACGTGCACCTCCTGCGCCAGCAGCTGCGGCGCGACGTCCTCGACGCGCAGCAGGCGGTACACCTGGCGCTCGCGCTTGGAGCGCTTGCGGGCGCCTGCGGCGGGGCGCGCGGCGGCGGGGGTGGGGGGCCGGCGCGGCGGAGCAGCGGCGCAGCAGCAGCGGCGGCGGACGGGGGTGCGTGGCGGCCGGCGCGGCGGCGGGCCAGCCCGGGGCTGCGTGGTGCCGCCACTGCCTTGACCCTCCGGATGCCTTTGCCGGGGCGGGGGGGCGCTGTTCCGGCGTCTCCAGACCGCGGGACAGCGAGGTGCCTCGCCGCCTCGCCGCACCTGCAAACTCAAAGTCCTCCAGGTGCTTGGGCGGCTTCTGCTCGCGCTTGCCCATGGCCGCCGGCTGCAGGGCGGCCTGCGCCCGCGCGCGGGTTGATCTACACAGCTCAACCTGCCGCTTTATCTGCGTACTATCGCCATCATGACCAGTGATGCAAGCGGATCCCGGGGGCGGAGGAGTGCGCGCACTGCCAGAGACTGGGCGGCGCGGGCCGCGCGCTCCGCTCAGGTTGCCGCTGCCGCCGCGGTGGCCCCGGTGACGCCGCCCATTGTTTGAGTCCAGCCGCGCGGCAAGCACCACAACCGAATGATCGGGCCCGTTCACATTCAATCAGCCGTGGAACCAGCCGTGGAACCAGCCGTGGAACCTGCGTTGCAGGCTGGCGCATGTGGGCGGCGCCCCGACGTGGAGCGCAGTCGCCGCCCCCCCCCCCCCTGCCTGCGCAGCCCCGTCCAAAGTCGCGTATTGAGGCGCGCTGACGAACGCGCCGTTTCAAACCGGCCGGGGGCCCGCGAAGGGCGGGGCGCTATCAGTTGTTTGCCGACAATACCCCGTCAGGAAGTCGGCATAAGCGTCGCGCGCTGGGCCGCCAGCTGGCGGCCGGGGGTATTTTTTCGTCTAGGGATCAGCTCTTGTCCTTTCCATGGCCGCGGCCCCGTGCGCCGCGGCCCCGCGCGCCGCTCGCGGCTCCGCGCCGTCCAGGCGGCCCAGCGGGCCGGTCATCACACCGCCCCGCGCGGCCGCCGCGCTCCGCCGCCCGGCGCCCCCTCGCCGCCGCGTGACCGCCGCGCTCGAGCCCGCGATCGACGCGGCCGCGGCGGCGGCGGCCGCGGCGGCGACGGCGGCGGCGGCGGCCGCGGCGGGGACGGCGACGGCGGCGGCGACGGCCGCGGCGGAGACGGTCGCTGCGGTGCGGCCGCTGCTGTCCGACATGTTTGTCGCCGCCGCCGGCGTCGGCGCGGGGGGCGCCACGCTGCCGCTGCTGCAGCTGCTGGGCTTTGACTTTGCGGCGCCGCTGGCCGCGCTGGCGCTGCTGCTGCGCGCCATCGACGCGGGCGCGGCGAGGGCAAAGCAGGTGGGCTGGGGCGGCCGCTGCGGGGCGCAACGCGCTGTCAGTGCTGCGAGCGCCTTCCGGCCTTGTCTGCGCGCCGCCTTCTGTGCCGGTGGTGATGCGCAGGCGCGCTGCCGAGTGCGGGCCCCCCATCCCACCTTTCCGACGGGCGCAGCGCATGGAGGCGCGCGCAGCGGGGGAGGGCGGCGGCCTTGGCATGGAGCTGCAGGGCAGGTGGGCGGGCAGCCGCGCATGCTAACGCATGCGGTGCGGCCTGTGGAAAGCAGTCCAGATCCGCTGATCGCGCGGCGCCGACCTATGAGCGCGGCGGGCTGAGGGCGTCAGCGCTTTGCAACAACACGCCGCCCCTCCAAACGGCGCCCCCCCAAACGGCCGAACCAAACCGCCAGCGTGGGCACGCTGATCAACCTGGCGCTCCTGGCACTGCGCGCGCCCGCGGCGTTCGTGCTGCCGTTGCTGGTGGGCGCCCACGTGCTGCGCGTGGCGCTGGCCACGGTCGACCTGCTGCTCGCGTCCAACCAGCTGCCGCCCGCCTCGGGTGCGGCTTTGACCGGCGTTTGACCGCGCTGCGCGCGCCGCGCCGCGCGCCACCACAAACGCTGGGGTCGGCTGTGCCGCCCAGCTGGGGCTCTTCACCTTTGCTGCTTCTGCCAGCTGGCCCGCCACTAGCCCCCTCCCCAACCCCCCCCCCCTTGGCAAATGAACGCCCCCCGTCACGCAAACTCCGCAACCGCCCTGCCCGCCGCATGCACCCCTCCAAAACCAGAGGCCCTGCTGCTGGCCATCTCCGCCCAGCGCGTCCCCCTCGACCGCGCGCTGTCCATCGCCGCCGACGGCCTCGTCACGGTCTTCTCCGCGTGGCTGTTTGTCGCGCTCAAGGACGCGACAGTTACAGAGGTGCTGCTCGCCCGCACCGCGCGCGGCGCGCCGAGGGAGGTGGAGCGGGTGCTGCTGCCGCTCAGCGCGCTGCTCACGTGGGCGGTCGCGCTCGCCGCGGGGTTCGCGCTGTCGGCGGCGGCCGGGCTCGACCTGCGGCCGGCGCTGGCGGTGGGGGGCGCGGGCGGCATAGCGGCGGGCTTTGCCAGCCAGCAGGTACTGCAAAACCTGGTGTCAGGTGCGTGGTGCGCGCCTTTTGCTTGCTTTGTGCGTTTCGACCTGTTAGTATTGCGTTTGACCTGCCAATGCTGGGTGTTTGGGCTTGTCACTGCCCCCATATTGCGGGGCAGTCCGGACGCAGAACCATGCGCACCCGCAGAGCCGCAGCCGCCGCCAAAGCCCAAGCCGCCAACAATAATTGCGCGGCCCCCTCCTCCTCTTTCCCCTTCCCCCAGGCGTCAACATCTTCCTGACGAGGCCCTTTGTGGTGGGGGAGCAGGTGGTGATAGCTGGCGCGGGGCTGGAGCGGCTGGAGGGCGTCGTGGAAGACGTGCAGGCGCGGGGGGATGGGCGCGGGGGGGGCAGAGGGGGCGCTTGCCTGGAGCGGCCGCCGTGAAAACAGTGCGGGTGTGCCTGTGTGCAGTTGGCTGGGGTGCGATGCAACAGTGCTGCGCCAACAGACCCAGAGCCCCTGACACTGCCTCGGAACGGTGCCCGCGCGCAGACGATGCGGACGCTGCTGCGCAATTCGGAGGGCTTTGTCGTGGCCGTGCCAAACTACGTGCGAAACCCCTCTGGGCGCGGAGGGGGGGCTGGGGTATCAAGCTTGCAGTGCAGGGGAGACAAGAAACGTGCTGACGCACGCGGCTCATATAACTGAGAGCGCCCCCGCAACACCCTCTCATCCCAAGCCGCCTCCACAAACCTAAAGCCTCGCACACACACCCCAAAACAAAACCGCACAGCTCGTGGCGGACTGCGTTGTCTTCAACCGCTCCCGCTCCCTGGTGCCCCCCTCCTCGCCGACGGCCATCTCCGCAGCCCTGCGGGTGCTGGCCTTCACAATAAAGGTGCGTGGTTGCGCCTGCTGACCGGCTGCGCCCTTCCCGTCTGCAGATGCCCGGGCATCATTTGCTGCGCGCCTTTGGGCCTGTTTGCCAAGCCGACGCCCGGCCGATCTTTGTGTGGGAAACCGGCCCGGTCCAGTCCAAACCCCATTTCGCCCCCCGCCCCCAGCTGCCTCGGGAGATGGAGGACAGAGTCGACGAGGCGCGCGCGGCGGTGTCCGAGGTGCTATCGGAAATCGCATTGGCCGAGCGGGCGGCCCTGATGCCGTGGCCTGCGGCGGCCGCCAGCAGCGACGGCGACGGCGACGGCGACGGCGGTGAAGGCGAGGGCGAGGGCGCAGGGGAGGAAGGCAGGGGCGAGGTGCGGGGTCGGTGCATTTTTTTGTTATGCGTGCGTGCTTGTTGCCCTGGGGGGCTTGCGTGCGCGCGTCGACGGCTGACGGCGCATTCAAGCGCACTGCACCGCGCTTGCACCCTGCAGGCGGATGCAGCTCAGGGCGATGAGCGCGGGGCCGAGGCCGAAGCCGCAGCACAAGCGGAGGCCGAGGCCGAGGAGGGGGAGGAGGCCGAGGCCGAGGAAGGGCCGGAGCCCGAGCCCCCGCGCGTGTCTGTGGCGCTGCGGCGGCTGACGGACGACACTGTGGAGCTGTTTGCCAAGTGCGAGCTGCTGTTTGCGTGCAGCAGCCCCGACGAGGCCAGGCGCAAGGTCGAGGGCGCCATCCTGCGCGTCAGCGGGCTTGTGCGGCGCGACTTTGGGGGGGTCGTCGTCACGGACGGCCTGCTGATGTGAGGCGGGGGGGGGGGGCCCGCTGCTGCTGACACGGGGCCGCGGGGCGCGGGCCTCACGGCTGGCGGCCGGGGTGCGGGTTAAGGTTGGGTTGGGGGGGGGCCTGCCATTGCCCCTGTCCTGTTTGAAGGTTGGAGTGGCGCGCGGCCTGCCGCCAGCGCAAGCGTGCCAGGCCTTGCTGGCTCGTCGTGCAGATGGTTGACCGAGTGAATTGAGAGGCGAGCGGGAGTGTTCGGTGATTTGCCCTTTCTGTAATCCAAACTGCTATCCCTTTGCCGGTTTGAGCAGTTACTACCCAGTGACACATGCCTCGAATACGAATGCCAGCACAGCGCCAATACGAGAGTGTTTCGCGCCAAAAAATACGCGTGCTCAGTGATTGCTTGGGCCGGAAGAGGCTGCCTAGACGAAGACTACTAACTGCCCAAGTTTCAGTCCACACTGGATGTGCCAGCCCCACCAAAAAGCTGGCGCGCAGCCTGGGCCAGGGGGCTGGCCCACCAACAACCGCATCAGCCCTCGCCGCACCCAGCAGCCTCCGCTGCGCCTCCTCTCGCGCCGCTGCCCGCCGCCGCCTCTGCCGCCGCCGCCTCTGCCGCCGCCGCCTCTGCCGCCGCCGCCTCTGCCGCCGCCGCCTCTGTCGCCGTCGCCTCCGACGGCAGCCGCACCAACCAGCCGCCGCTGCGCGCCATTTGTACCAGCTGCGCCAGCAGCGGGACCGACGCCAGCGTGGAGGCAGAGCCGAGGATGAGCAGTTTCACGCGCGCGCGGGTGATCGCGACGTTGAGCCGCTGCCAGTCCGCCAGCAGCTGCCCGGCGGCGCGGTTTGGGTTTGACCGGACCAGCGACAGGATCAGCACCGCCTTGTCGCGGCCCTGGCTCCGGTCAACAGTCAACACCTCGACGGCGCCGAGCGCCGGTGAGGCGGCGCCCTCGGTGGCGGGCGGCGTGTCCTGCCCCTCTCCCCCCTCCTGCTGCTGCTTCTGCTGCTGCTTCTGCTGCTGTTGCTGCTGCTGCTCTCGTTGCTGCTGCTGCGCCGCCAGCAGGCGCTCCAAGAGGTTCACCTGAGGGTTTGGGGGAGCGCTTAAGCGCTCATCGCTTTGCGAAAGCCCTGGCGGGCCACAAGCCTGGCTTGCCTGCACAAGGCGCTGCGATAGGGCTGGCGGGGGCGAGCACGCCAGCCGGCTACGCATCCGCCAACGCAGTACGCAGGCAGCGCGCTTCACCTGGCGGCCGCTCCAAGCCCCGCGCCCCACCTGCGCCCGGTACGGCGACACCACCCCGACCTCCCCCGCGCCCACGCCGGCGTCGAGCAGCGCCGCCACCAGCGCCGCGGCGGCCGCCGCCTCCCCGGGGTTGACCGTCCCCTCCCGCAGCTGCACCTCCCCCCGCGGCGGCGCCCCCTCGTCTGCCGGTGGGTCCGTGTCCAGAAAGGCCACCCTGACGGAGGGGTCAAGCAGGGGCCGCAGCCACGCGGGGTGCCTTTCGAGCGCCGACGGCCGCGGCAGCTCGAGGCGCGCCGAGGCGACGGCCTCGCTGCCGGCGGTGAGCTGGCCGCAGTACACGAGGGCGTTGGGCAGCGCCATTATGTCGGCGCACATGCGGTACTGCCGCTGCAGCGGGACGACGGCCTGCGGGGATTCAAAGGGGTTAGGATTGGGGCGACGGGACTGGGCGTTTGAGGCGCAAAGCAGAAGAGAGCCCAGTGGGGAGGGCGGAGAGAGGCGGCCGCGCGTCCCGCATTCGCAATCGCAGGGCACGCCTTCCTCCCAGCCCAAGCGCACCTGCGGGTGCGCCTCGCACAGCCGCCTGAAGAGGCTGACGCCCAGGCCGCCCTCCGCGGCGCGCGGGCTGGAGACGAGCGGGCTGAGCTGGTAGTGGTCCCCCACCTGTTTGGTTGTTTCGTGTCGGGGGGTGAGGTGGGGCTGGGCATCAGCCGCGCTGGCTCGATTCTTGGATGGTTGGCGTTGGTTTGTTGGCTGTGGCTGCGGCAGGTGGGCCAAGGCGGACCTCGGCAGGCGGGTCTGTCGGTCAGGACCCAAGCAGAAACTGCCAGCGCGCCGGTCAAACCCGGTCAAACACAGTCAAGCACGCGCACCAGCACGAAGCTGCTCGATATGAACAGCGGCCCCAGCACCGCCGGCAGCGTGATCTGGCCGGCCTCGTCCACCACGGCGACGTCGAAGGAGCGGCCGGCCAGGAGGGGGTTGTTGGCCGCGGACAGGCAGGGCACGCCGACCACGCGCACCTGGGGGAGGGCGGTTTTATGTGTGTGTGGGGGGGGCATTGGAGGGAGGCGGACGCCGGGACGCCGTGTACTTGGTGTGCGGGGGAAGGAAACTGCCAGGCTGCCACCGCTAGGGCAAGAGCCATGCTGGCATCCGTTTGGCGAGGGAGGCGGTTCCACGCTCCCCCCCCCAAAACCCCTCAGGCCCCTCTCTGCCAGACCCGCCACCCACAGAGTCCATTGTGGCGGCCAGCCCGGAAGTTGAGCGGTCGGGGTAGGCCGCGCCGCCGGGCATGAAGCGGTGGATCTCGGGGTGGGCCGTGGCCTGGCGGCCCAGCCGCACAAACGGCACCTGAGGAGGCGGGGCGTTGGGGGTCGGGGCAGCCGATCGGCGGGTGACAAACAGGTGTGGGCGGGGTGCCCGGCATCAAACCCCTGGCAGAAACGGTCAGCCGTCCCCAGTTGCAGCGTTGAGAGTCGGAAGCTTCCTTTGAGGTGTTGAAGCCAGCCCTCCAAAATGCAAACCCCCACCTGCAGCTGCGCCAGCTTGAGCAGGATGTTGTCGACGGCGCTGTTGGTGTAGGCCGTCACCAGCACGCTCGCGCCGGCCGCCACCAGCGCGCGTACCGCGGCGGCGATGGTGCTGGTCTTGCCGGTGCCTGGCGCGGGTCGGTGGTCGAGGGGCGAGGTGCGGCGTTGGGTGAGTCGGGGGCGTGGGTCGAGCTACGCGGTGGCAGCCCCCGTGTCTCTGGCCTGCACGGCTTGGCTGTCCGCCAGCACAGCAGGGGGCGGCGCCGCCTCGTCGCCTCCACAGCGCAAGTTTCTACATGTTCCTGCAACCCCCAAGGACCCAACCTCCCAAGCGTGCCCCCCCAAAGCAAAGCCCCGCCTGGCATGCCGAGGATGAGAGCATAGTCCTCAGCCCCCGCCACCGCCCGAACAGCCGCCGCCTGCTCGGAATTGAGGCCGGCCCCCGGCCCTGACATGTACGCCTCGGCCGCCCTCAGCCGCTCCCGCATCCGCAGCCCCGCCGCCGCGCCCTGCGTCCCGCCGCCCGGCGTCGGCGCCGGCGTCGGCGCGGCTGCGGCGCCGGCGCCAGCCGCGTCCGCGCGCGGCGCGGCGCGGTCGATGATGAGCGCCCGCAGCCGGGCGGCGCGCGCGCCGCCGCCGTCCAGCACCAGCCTCAGCAGGTTGGTGCGCAGCGTGACAGACATGGACGCGATTTCGTCCCGATCCAGCCGCCAGCTCGGCACGCAGCCGCCGCTGCCGCTGCCCCCGGCCAGCTCGCGCCACTGCGCCTCGTACCGCGCCACCACCAGCGGCTTGCGGCTGGCCACGGTAACGTGGCGCGGCCCGATGGCGTGCACGGTCACGCGGCCCAGCGCCGCGTGGAGGCCGTCGAGGGAGAGGAGCACCATGTCACCCGGCGCCATGCCAAGATCGGTCAGGCTGGCGGCGGCGGCGGCCCCGTCCCGCTGCTGCTGCTGCACCTGCGTCTGCTGCTGCTGCTGCTGCTGCTGCTGCTGCGATGCAGGTGCCTCCGCCCCGCTGGCCCCGCTGCCCTGGCGCACAAAGGTGTACAGGTGCACCGGCCCCTCCTGCGTGCTGAGGGGCTGGGCGGCCTCGCTGAAGGCGAGGCGCGAAATGCAGCCGCCATCCGCCTCGCGCTCGGGGCCTGGGGGGAGGGGGAGAGTCGAGGGGGGCGGGCCGCGGTTGGCGCGCCGCGCGCTCGCGCCGGCGGCGCCCGATGGGGTGCGCTCGTGCGCAGCTGCACGCAGTACCCGCTGTGTGCTGCAGGCATCTGTGCATCAACACCCCCCTGCACGCGGCCGCTGCACCCAGGCATGCAGGGACGCCCGCCCACCGGTCAGCGCCCAGATGCCGCTGCGCCGCGCCCGCGCGCCGGACTCCTCCCAGTCCACCAGCCCCATCCAGTGCGCCACAAACGCCGCGTGCTCCCCCGTTATGTGCCCGGCCAGCGCCTCAAACTGCCCGGGCTCCATGCCGGCGGTCTCGGCGGTCCCCGACTCGACGGTCGCGTGGTATGCGGCGCACACGGCCGCGCTTTGGCAGCGGCGGCAGGCGTCGGGGTCCTGCGGGGCGGGCGCGGGCGGCGGGCGGCAGGCGGGGCGGGTCAAAACGGGGGTCCAAACGGGGGGGCCTGCACAGGACAGCCAGGGGCGGTGGGTGCCGGATCTGGCATGTGCAGATGGGGATTGCGAGGGCGGGAGCGTGGCGCACCCGCAGCACCGGCGGCGCCGCCGGCCGCTCCTGCCACAGCCGCGCCGCGAGCGCGTTGCGGCGTGCCAGCAGCGGCGCCAGCTCGGACTGGCGGCGCGGCACCAGCTGCATGGCCGCCTGGTGCACGTTCCACAGCAGGCCGTGGTTGACTGGGGAGCGGTAGCGCTCCTCCATCAGCAGCAGGTAGAGGGACACCTGCGCCCTGGGGGTTGCGTGGTTTGTTTGTTTGTTTGGTTCGTTGGTTAGGTGGGCAGGTGGCTGGGTGGGTGGGTGGTCGTTGGTGCAGAGCGCCGACAGCTTGGCGCAAGTTGATGGCGCAGAGCATCGGCCCAGCAGCTGCACAAAAAGCCCTGTGATTGTGTGCACGCGTCCAGACGCCCCACCTGTGCGTGAAGTAGTCCTTGCCCGTTTTGAATTCAAACGGCGCCAGCACAGGCTCCTGCCGCGTCACCACCAGGCCCTGCGCGGCCGCCTGCGCCGCAGACGCACCCGAAACGCCTCCGCCGCCGCTGCTGCCTCCGCTGCCGCTGCCGCTGCCCCAGCCCTTGGCGCCGGCCCCCACCAGTCCCGGTCGGTTGGTGTCGACCGGCGCAAGCGGCTGGCCGCGCCCGCCGCCGCTGGCGCCACCGCTGGCACCGCCGCCGCTGCCCCAGCCCCTGAAAGGCCCGGTGGCGGCGCTTGCGCTGCTCCCGCTGCCGCCGCCGCCGCCGCGCTGCCAGCCGACCGCGCCAGCCGGGTCGACCTCTGACAGCTGCACCACCAGGCTGCCGTCCAGCTGGCCCTTGAGGCCGTATTTGGGGGCCCAAATGTTCTCCTCAATGTCTGCAACCGCCGCCACCGCCGCCCTCAGCCGCCCGCCCGCGGCCTGCCCGCCGTCGAGCGGCGCGCCCAGCGGCGCGGGCGCCGCGGCGGGGGGACCGCCGAGCGGGCCGGGCGCGTAGGGCGCGGGGTTGCCGGGCACATAGGCGGTGAGCCAAGCGGCGACGGCGGGCACCTGCTTCCCCAGCGCCTCGGTCGCCGCCGCCTCGGACAGCCCCACCTCGAGCAGCTTGTCCCCCGCCGCCGCGACCACGTCGACCGAGGCGGCGCGCAGCCAGTCCGCGTCGACGCGCGCGTCGCCGCGCGCGGCCGCCGCGAGCGCGCGCTGCAGCAGCTCGTGGCCGAGCGTGCCGAGCAGCGCGGCGGCGCCGGGGCCGCCGCCGAAGCGCTCTGAGAGCCACGCGCGGCGGGTGCACTGCAGCGCGGTGGCCACGACGGTACCTGTTTTTGGGAGGGTGTGAGCAAGTGGGGGCGCATGCTTCAGCCCCTGTCCCATTCTCAAAGAGCGGGCAGAGCTTAATGCAAAGGCACGGCTGGGGGGGCCGCCGGACACCACCTTCGGCACCAGCCCCCAGATCACGCAGCCACAGGTCAATCCCCGGTCAAAGCAATGCGCGCACAGCCGACGCCCAAAGCCGCGCCCCACCCGACAAGAGCACGTCCGGGTGCAGCACCATCAGCCCCTGTGTGTGGTCCAGCCGGCACTCCGCCTCGCCGCCGCCCGGCGGCCGCACGATGTCGGCGATCAGATTGAGGGGCGTGCCCGGCTGCAGGGGGGCCTCGCACCAGGGGTGGCCCAGGTGCGCCACCACCACCTCGCCCTGGTGTGCGGTTGCAGCGGGTTATTGGTCGGTTTGGCGTTGCTTTCAGCGTGGACTGCTTGCACGACGGTTGACGCTGACAGAAGCTGTAGCAAACCACCAGCAAAACTGCAGCTGAGGAATGCGGAGGGGATCTCAAACACAACAAGGCACGCGGCTCAAACACCCCTCCCCCTCCAGCAACCCCCCCCCACTGACCGTGTATGGGTTGATGCACCTCGCCACCTTGGTGTGGCCGGCGCGCGCCACCTCGAGCACGACGTGGTAAACCTCGCGCCTGTCCCCGGCCAGGCGGGGCGGCCCCGCGCCCGCCTGCTGCAGCGCCTGCGTCTGCTGGCCGGGCCGAGCGGCCTGCTGCTGCTGCTGCTGCTGCTGCTGCTGCTGCTGCTGCTGCTGCTGCTGCTGCTGGCCAGGCCGAGCGGGCAGCTGGCCCTGGGCCTGCTGCTGCTGCTGCTGCTGCTGCTGCTGCTGCTGCTGCTGCTGCTGCTGCTGCTGCTGCTGCTGCGTCGGCTGCCCGGCCGCCTGCACCGCATCGGCGGTAGTGGCGGCGCCCGCGCTGCCTGCTCCGCCCGCCAGCGTCGCGAGGATGGGCAGTGTTGGCATGGGAGACTCCTGCAGCACGCTGCTCTCCCGCTGCTGCTGCCGCGGCGCCTGCGTCGCGCCGTGCTGCGGGGAGCGGGAGCCCGCACGCTGCTGCTCTGCCTGCCGGGCATCCTGTGGCGCAGCCCCCGCTTCGACGCCCACACCACTGCCCGCTGCACTGCCGCCGCCGGCCGGCTCCCCTTTCTCCTCCTCCTCCCCCAGCGTCTCCAGATCGAATAAGAAGTCTTCGTACTCCCGGAGGGCCGCCGCCACGCGCGCCGACCGCCCCGCCGAAGGCGGCGGCAGGGGCGCCGCTGCCTGGCCTCGCTTGCGCGCCCCGCTCGACGGCGGTGCAAGTGGTTGCGGCTGCGGCTGCTCCTGCTGCTGCTGCTCCTGCGGCTGTTGCTGCTGCTGCTGTGCGAGCTGCTGCGTAGGCTGTGGCGCAGCGTGCTCCCCCACCGCACCGCACGGCGGGGCGGCCGCCGCCCGCGGCGTCTCGCAGGCGCCTTCCCCGCCACTGCCGGCCGCCTCGGCCGCCGCCCCGTCGCCCTGCGGCTCGCTGCCCTCGCTGCCGGGCGGCGGCGCGCCCGCGCGCGCGGCCGCCTCGGACGCCGCGATCGCCTCGGCATCCTCCTCGGCGATCTCGCCGCGCAGCACCCTGCCTCGGACCATCACCTCCACTCGGTCCAGCAGGTCAAGGAGGGCGCGCCGCTTCTGGCCAACGCGCGCGGCGCGCGCGGAAGAGCTGCAGCCGCGCAGCGACGAGGGCGGGGCCCCCGCCGCAGCAGCAGCGCGCGCCACGGTGGCACCGCCGCCGCCAGCACCAGGCTTGCCGGCGCTGCCGTGCTGCCGCGCGCCGCGCTTGACGGCGGTCCCCAGGGTACGGCCGGCCGAGGACGGAGGCGCGCCGGGCTGGCGGAAGACGCTGCGTGCGGCGTGGGGGCATTCATTGCGGGCGGGTTGAGCGCGAGCGCCCAACCAGGTGGCCAGCAGCATTGTGGCGGCCTCACATCACACACGCAAACCGCGCCGCAGCAGCCCCTCCCTGCGCACACCGCCCGCCCGCGCCGCTCACCCAAAGCGCTGCCGCCCCGCAGGAGTCGCACACAGCGGGCTGGCTGCGCCCAGGGACTCCAGCACCGACTGCAGCATCGCCTCCCCGCCGGCGGGGTCGGTGCCGCCGCTGCCGCCGCTGCCGCTGCCGCCGGCTGATTCCTCTGCCTGCTCCTGCCTCGGCCGCTTCTGCTGCTGCTCCTGATCCGGCCCTCCCGGCTGCCCTTCCCGCCGGGGCTCGGACGCGCCGCTGGCCCGCTTGCCGCCGGACGACGACGCGGCGAGGCCGCTGCCGCTGCTGGTGCCCTTGTTTGACGGCGCGCCGCCGCCGCGGCGAGACGCGCCGCCGCCTTTGGGCCCCGCAGACGGCCCGGCGCTCGCGGCGCGCGCGCGGCCAAGCAGCCGCCGCAGCCCACCGAGCCCGCCCTGCCTCCCACCAGCCCCCTGCCGCGCCGGCGACGCGGCGCCGATGCCGGCCTCCGCCGCTGCCGCCGCCGCCGCGCCCGGGCTGGCGCTGCGGGACCGCGCGCCGCCTGCCGCCCTGCCCGCCGCTGTGGCCGACTGCAGCAGCTCCGCCTTTGAGAGGAGCGCCGGGGACTTGGCCCACGTCACATCCGGCCGCTCCTCGTCCTCTGCGGCCATCTGGCTGAGCGCCAGGCTGTCAAAGCCGCCGGGCGGGGCGGGGGCGCCTGCCGGCGCGGCGGCTGGTGCGGCGGGGGCGGCGGGCTGGTCGGGACCGCCGCCGCCGCCGCCAGTGGCTGCTGCTGCGGGCTTTCGCACCGCAGCAGCGGCCACGGCCGCAGCGGTGCGTGCCGCCTTGGCGGCCGCGGCAGCTACGGCTGCCGCTGCGGGGTGGAGCTTTCCATCCCTGTCCTGCTGCTGCTGCTGCTGCTGCTGCTGCTGCTGCTGCTGCTGCTGGGGCTGCTTCTGCTTCTGCTGTTGCTGCTGCTGCTGAGGTGGGGCCGGCTGCGCCTGTGGCCGCGCGGCGCCCGCTGCCTGGCCCTTTGACCGCGGCTGAGCCCCAGCCCCCCCTGCCTTGCCGCCGCCGCGTCCCGCCGCTGCCGCAGCAGCCGGCGCTGCCCCCGCCGCCGCGCCGGCCGCCGCCGGGGCGCGTTGGTCGGCCAGAGGGTGGCGCGGCGCCGCGGGCTGCTGCTGGGCGGGCGCCTGCCCGAAGAACTTGGAGATGCTCTGCCCCACATTCGGGCGCTTCGCGGCGGCCGGCTGCTTCTGCTTGCGTGTGCGGTAGGGGGCGTGCGACGTCCGGGGCGGGGTGTGCGGCGGGGCCGAAGGGAGGGGGCCGCCGCCGCCGGTGCTCGCCTGGCATCACCCCCGGGCCTGTGAGGGCATCACTCTCAGCGCCTGCGCACCTTTCCCATGGCCGCTGGCGGTTGCGGCGCCGCTCACGGCGCCCCCGCGCTGCGGGTGCTGCGCTCGCCGCGCCGCGCCGCGCCGCGATGGGCCCCCGCGCCGAGGTCGGTAGCCGCCAGACCTCGTGCCATGCACTTTGGGGTCGTTCAAGGAACGCTGTGGGCGGCAGCGATGGGCCTGGGGCGCTGCCAAGTTCGAAACTCGCCGCAGATCGGGCACGCCCAGCCAGCAGCCCGCGTCTGGCGCGGTGGGTCGTCGCTTGGTGGTGCGGGGATCTAAGAACTGTGGTGCGGGGACTCGGCTGCTCCTTTTGCTCCATCCACCAGCTGGATTTGTCACCCTGGTGCCGAAGCAGGCGCGTTTCAAGAGCTCCTGCTGCCTCATACGCATACCTGTCTTCGCAAAGACGCCTGGATTATGGGACGCTGATCAGGCAGCGCCTCTATGTCGAGCAAGCGGCAGCGCAAGCACAAGGTGCTTGGCAGCCTGAAATCGAAGCAGCGTGCGCCCCAGGTGGACGCGCTCGACCTCTTGTTGGAGGGCGCCAATGACGAGCACGGCGGCCTGGAGCTCGCCGGGTGCGCCGCGCTCCCGGGCGCCGTGCCGCGCGGCAGCCGCCGCGCCGCCGCCTTCGCCGCCGTCGCCGCCGCAGTCGCCGTCGCGGTCGCAGCCGATGCAGCGTGCCCCCCAGCCTGAAACGCGCCCGCCATCTCCGCCTTCCGCCCTCACAGGCCAGCCGGCGACGGCAGCAACGCGCTCGTCCTCGCCCCCAAGGCCAAGGGCGGGGCGTCCAAGTCGGAGCAGGCGGCGCGCGACCGGCAGGCGCGCGAGCTGTCAAAGGCGGAGCAGCGCAAGCTGAAGCAGGTGGCCGCGAAGAAGGAGCGGCGGGAGGAGCTGGCGCAGGTGTTCAGCCGCCTGCACGAGGCGAGCGTGGACGAGGAGCGCCTGCAGCTGCTGCGCCCGCTGCACATGCGGGGCGCCCGGGAGACGAAGAAGCAGCGCCTGCGGCGCGCGCTCAAGCTGCAGCGCGCGGGGGTGACGACCGAGGCGGCCGCCGAGCTGCTGGTCGAGCGGCGGCGGCCGCCCGGCAGCGGCGGCGACGGCGACGAAGGCTCAGACAGCAGCGGCAGCGGCAGCGGCAGCGGCGACAGCGACGACGACGACGACGGCGGCGGAAGGTCTGCGCGTTTTGGGGCAAAGCCCGCTGCCCCGGCGCCGGCGACAGCAGCAGCAGCAGCAGCAACAGCGGCAGCGGCGGCCGCAGAGCAGCAGCCGGAGCAGCAGCAGCCCACAAAGCGCCAGCGCCTCCCCAGCGGCGCAGCGGCCGCCCCCGCGGCGCCGGCGGCGGAGCAGGAGAGCTCTGGCGACGAGGCGGCGGCGGCGGCGGGGGCGGCGGAGCGCAAGCGGGAGGTGCTCGCGGCCGCGCGCGCCGAGGCGGCGGCGCTGAGGAGGGAGCACGGCGGCGACGACGCAGACCCCGAGGAGGCCGCCGCCCTCGCGCGCCGCGCCAAGGAGCGCGCCGCCGCCGCCGCGGCCGCGGCCGCCGCCGGCGGCGCGCCGAGGCGCGTGGCGGTGGAGCGGCCGGCGGGGATGCAGGCCTCGCGGGAGGAGCTGCCGATCCTGGGGCACGAGTCCGAGGTTGTTGATGCCATCGGCGTGGACGACGTGGTCGTTCTCTGCGGGGAGACAGGGTGCGGCAAAACAACCCAGGCGCGCGCGCGATGCGGGGCGGGGCAGGGTTGTGGGCTGGGAGGCGGCGGCCGGCTGGGGCTGCCCCAGCGGCGGCCTGTCGCGCGTGCGGTGGGGGCGGCTCCTGGCGCAGCGGGGGGAGCGTGCGTCGCGCGGCCACGCCCATGTGGGATCAGAGCGCGAGGAGCTCCCTCACAAGCAAGGGCCCGAACCTGAACCCCACCCCCCCGCGCCAGCGCAGGTGCCGCAGTTCCTGCTGGAAGCGGGCTACGGCTGCCCCTCCTTCCCCGAGCGCGCCGGCGCCATCGGCGTGACGCAGCCGCGGCGCGTGGCGGCGGTCAGCACGGCGGCGAGGGTGGCGGCGGAGCTGGGGTCGCGCATCGGCGGGGTTGTGGGGTACCAGGTGGGCGGGCGCGCGCGTGGGGAAGGGTTTTGGGGGTAGCGGTGGGGGCGCGCACGCAGGGTGGGGTGGGGGGTTGGGGGTGGGGGGCCCCGGATTGGGGCTGGCCATCGCTGTTGGCAAGGGCTGCAAGCGGTCGATGGCTCAGGTCAGCCGGTCGGCGCGCCACGGCCCTGACCGCGCCCGCTTTGAACACCGGGTCGCTGCCGCTGCCCCCCAAACCGCCGCCCTGCCCCCCAAACCACCACACTCCAAACCGCCCCCACCCCAACCCTCCCCCAAAGGTGCGCTACGACCGCCGCGTCGGCCCCGGCAGCGCCATCCAGTTCCTCACCGACGGCGTGCTCCTGCGCCAGCTGCAGGCCGACTTTCTGCTGTCCCGCTACTCGGCCCTGCTGGTGGACGAGGCGCACGAGCGCAGCCTCAACACGGACCTGCTGCTGGGTGGGGGGGGGGGCTTTGGGGGATTGGGGGGTGAGGGGGTGGGGGGGGGGGCGCCTCTCTTTGTGTGTTGGGGCGCTGCGCTGGGCCTTGTGGGGCAGCGGGTCTTTGCGCAGCGAGGGCGAGGCAGAAGCAGGCCGGCATACTTGTTCAGTGCAGCGTGGGGGAAGCGGCGTGCGCACGCGTTGCCAACGTCGCCTTGACAACCCACCCCCGCCGCCACCCTTTCCCAGGCATGCTGTCGCGCGTCGTGCCCCTGCGCCGCCGCATGCACGAGGAGTGGATCGCGGGGGGCCGCGTGGGGCAGCCTGTGTGGCCGCTCAAGCTGGTGATCATGAGCGCCACGCTGAGGACTGAGGACTTCACCGGCAACAGGAGGTGGGGGGGGGCGCAGGGGGGGGGCTGGGAGAGGCTTTTGGGGGAGAGGCACAGGGTCGATGCCGCTGCCGCTGCCGCTCCGACTGCTGATGCTGTTGCTATTGCCCCGGCTGCACTCTGGTTGGGTGCGCGGTTGAGTTCGTTAGTTTCACTCCCTACCCCCCCCCCCTTTACCCTCCCCGACCGCCCCCTGAACTAAGCACCCCCCTCCTTTCCACACCCAAACGCACCCGGCAGGCTATTCCCCTCGCCGCCGCCGGTGCTGACCGTGCCCGCGCGCCAGTACCCCGTTACCGTCCACTTCTCGCGCCGCACGGAGCTGCATGACTACGCGGGTGCGGCCTACAGAAAGGTCTGCCGCATCCACAGGGAGCTGCCCCCTGGGGGCATCCTGGTTTTTGTGACCGGCCAGAGGGAGGTGGAGTCGATGTGCCGGCGGCTGCGGGCGGCGTTCGGGCCGGGCGGGCGGCGGCGGGGCGGCGGGGGCGGCGGCGGAGGGAGGGGGCGCGCCGACGGCGCTGGCGGCGGCGGCGGCGCGGAAGGGGAGGGGGGCGGCGGCGGCGGGAAGAGCAAAAAGCGCAAGGCGGCAGAGGCAGCACTCGCGGCCCGCGGCGGCGGCGGCGGCGGCGGCAGCGGCGGCATTGCAAACGCCAACGACGGCGGCGACGGCGGCGGCGGCGACGACGCCGCGGCGGCGCCGGAGGAGGCCGATGCGTTTGGCGCCGACGCCGCCGAGGTCGAGCTGGGGGCCGGCGGCGGCGGCAGCGAAGAGGAGGAGGACGAAGTCGAGGGGGTGGTGGGATCTGGCGTTGACGACTTTGACCAGATGGAGGAGGACGAGGACGAGGAGGAGGTGCAGGTGGGCAGGGGTGGCCGAGCTGCACTGACATGCTTGCCGCTTTCGCTGCCTTCGCGGCTGGGCTCTGGGGATTTGGGGGCTGGTTTGCAGGCATACCTGCACCGCTGCGCCCCGCCGCGCCCCCTGGTCCGCCCCAACCTGATCCGACCGAACCCTAAACCGCCAACCCCCAAACCCCGCAACCGCAGGTCCTGGGCGGCGGCGAGTTCACCCCCGAGGAGATCGCCGCGGCGGAGGCGCGCTTCGAGCAGCTGTACGGCCTCAAACTGCCGGGGGGCGGTTCATCCGGCGCCGGCGCCGGCGCCGGCCCCGGCGGCGGCCCTGGCGGCTCGGACGCCGCCGGCAGGGCGGCCGGCGGCGCGGCGCGCGGCGCGCGGCAGCCGCCGCCGCCGCTGCACGTGCTGCCGCTGTACGCGATGCTCCCGCAGGCGGCGCAGGAGGCGGCGTTCCGGCCGCCGCCGCCGGGGCACCGGCTGGTGGTTGTGGCGACCAATGTGGCGGAAACTTCCATCACCATCCCCGGCATCCGGTGGGCGGGCCTGGCCTGGTGCCCAAAGGGCTCTGCGCGCGCGTCAGCCTGCGGCGTGCGGCCCGGGACCGGCCGGCCGGCCAACAGCACGGCGGCTTTAATGGCACTGTTTGAGGTCGCACATTTGGCATCGGCAGCTTTGAACGGTTCCACAGGCGGTGCAGCTGGGACCCACCCCCAAAAAACAAAACTGCCCCCTGAACCCGCCCCTTGAAACGAAACCGCCCGCTGGCAGGTACGTCGTCGACGCCGGCCGCTCCAAGCAGAAGCTGCTCGAGTCTGGCGGCGGCCTCAGCAAATACGAGGTGCGCTGCCCCCCCCTAAACTGGTTTCGTTGGCAGTTTGGAGGGTCGGCTGGTATTTGCAGCCTTGGCACTGCAGCTATCCCTCATTGCCCCCTGCCCCCTGCACATAACAGCGCCAACCTCTGCCCACGCGCCACACCCCGCCCCGCGTCCCCCCCTCCCAGGTGCGCTGGGTGAGCAAGGCGTCCGCCGCGCAGCGCGCCGGCCGCGCGGGCCGCACCGGCCCCGGCCACTGCTACCGCCTCTACAGCAGCGCCCACTTCAACGACACCTTCCCCGAGCACACGCCGCCCGAGATAGTCAACACGCCGCTGGAGGGGGTGGTGCTGATCATGAAGGCCATGGGTGTGGAAAAGGTGGGGGGAGTGTCAAGTTTTGTTTGTTGTTCTGGGGTTGGGGGGCAGTCTGTTAGGGTGGGGGAGCAGCCTGTTACAGCAGGCGCTCGCAGGCACGTGTCGGCGTGCGCTGTGGCCCGCGCGCGCCCTGGCGCCGGCGCGTAAACCGCAAGGTGCCGGCGCGCAAACCCAAGTCCCTGCACTGCCTTGCCGGGACCCGCCCGCAGGTCGCGGGCTTCCCCTTCCCGACGCCGCCAGATCCCGACCTGCTGCGCTCCGCCATGCGCTGCCTGACGGCGCTGGCCGCGCTGGACGCGGCGGCCCCGGCCGGCGGCGGCGCGGCGCGGCAGCAGCAGCTGCAGGAGATCGGCGGGCGGCTGACGCCGCTGGGTGCTGTCATGGCGGGCTTTCCCATCAGCCCCCGCCACTCGCGGATGGTGCTGGAGGTGGTTTCGTGGCAGCGGCAGCAGCAGCAGCAGCAGGAGGAGGAGGAGGAAGAGGCAGACGGGCAGGCGGCGGGTGCAGCGCAGCAGCGGGGCAGCGGCAAGGCGGAAAAGAAGAAGAAGCAGCGGCAGCGGCGGGAGAGGGTGCAGGTGCAGGCGCTGCCGTACGCAGTCGCCCTGGCGGCGGCCCTCAGTTTGGAGTCGCCTTTCATGCACGTTGAGGGCGTGGCAGAGGGGGAGGCGGAGGCCGAGGCGGAGGGTGGCGAGGACGGCGGCGGCAAGGCGCGCCGGTCGGCAGCGGCGGCGGCGCACGCGCGGTTCAGATCAGAGGACGGCGACGCGCTGAGCGTGCTGCGCGCGCTGTGCGCGTACGAGGCGGCGTGCGCCGACGGCGCGGGGCGGCGCGGCGGGCCGCTGGCGGCGGGGGAGGTGTTCTGCCGGCAGAGCTTCCTGCACGCGCGGCACCTCAAGGAGATGTCGGCCCTGCGCAGGTGAGGAGGGGGCCGCTCGGTGGGGGGGTCATGCCGGCATGGCTTGCGCTGCATGCCCACCACTCCACCAGTCTGTGCATGCGCGGGGGGCGCCCTTTGCTGAAGCCCTGGCGCCGCTTGCCCTTCCCCCTTTTGCAGGCAGCTCATGCGGACGCTCCAGCAGCAGCAGCAGCACCGCCGCACCAGCGACCCGGCCGCCGCGGCGCTGCAGGCCCAGCTGGCCGCCGCCGTCGCCGCAGCGGGCGACGCGCCCGGCCCGCTGCCGCCGCCGCCGGCAGAGGTGGAGGGCGCGCTGCGGCGCGCGCTGGCGGCGGGTTGGTGCGACCAGATCGCGCGGCGGGTGCGGTCTGCCGCGTACGTGGCGCGGCTGATGGCGGAGGGCGGGCGCAAGCGGTGGGTGTGCGCGCGAATGCTACGCGCATGCGGGTGCTGCTGTGTCCGTGTACAGCAAGCGCCGTCCTGCCATGCAGCAGCAGGGCGCATGCAAGGCGCATGCAAGAGCGCATGCACTAGAGAAGCGCGTGCAGCAGAGCAGCGCATGGCCGCATGCATCCCCGGGCCCGCCCCAATCACCCCTCCCATTCAATGCCATGCGCGCAGCCATGCGGTCCGCTACCAGCCATGCGAGCTGGACGAGGAGGTGTACCTCCACCCCCGCTCCTCCCTGCACGCGAGCGCGCCCGAATTCGTGGTCTACACGCAGCTGGTGCGCACCGTCAAGCGCCCCTACATGGCGGGGGTGACGGCGGTCGAGCCCGCCTGGCTGGCGGCGTGCGGCAGTCCGCTCGCGCGGCCGTCGCCGCCGCTGCTCGAGCCGGGGCCGTTTTACCGGCCAGAGTCGGACGCCGTGCTGTGCTGGCACGAGGTGGCGTACGGCCACCATGCCTGGCCGCTGCCGCGCGCCGCGCGCCCCGCGGCCGACGCCGGCGCGCGCGTCGCGGCCTTCGCGTCCGCGCTGCTCGCGGGCCGCGTGCTGCCGTGCATGGCGTCGCTCGCGCCCGCGCTCGTCGCGCCGCCCGGGACGGCCGCGCGGCCCGAGCTCGCGGGGCTGCCGCGGGTCGGGGAGCTGCTGGCCGCGCTAGAGGCGCGCCGCGTGGACAGCCGCGCCGCGCTGGCCGCGGCGTGGCGTAAGGACCCAGCGTTCCTGCGGCCGCAGCTGGCGCTGTGGGTGGCGGCGGCGCGGAAGGGCGCGCTGACGCAGCTGTGGCCGCGGCTGCTGCAGGAGGCAGGCGCGGCCTGACCGCCGTCGTGGCGCTTTTTGCAGCCCCGCCTTGCGCCCAATTGTAAAATAAAAACGAGCAGACGGATGAACGCGGGAAGCTTGAGGGTTTACAGTTCCCGTTTTGGGGTTTCGCCGGCTGCGACAGCTCTCCGCCGGCCGCCGCCGCCGCCGCCGCCAGGGGTGGGCGACGGCGCGCCCGGCCCCGCCGCCACAGCAGCAGCTGCCGCAGCCGCCGCACTTCCGCCGCCGCTTGTGCTACCGCCAACGCCGCCGCCGCCGCCGCCCGCCGCGATGAACGCCACATCGGCACACATGAAATCGTACCAAAGCGGCGTCAGCGGCGCCGTCACGGCGTGCCACAGCGCGTGCGCATCCAGCAGGCCGCCGATGGGGGGGAAGTCCAGCACCTCGAGCGCCATGGCCGCGTGCACGGCGGCCACAAACTGGAACAGCCGCCGCCGCGCGGGGTGGCGGGAGGCCGCCGCCCAGACCACCCAGGCCGCGGCGGTGGCCACGCCCGCCGCGATGCAGACCTTCATGTTGTATCCGTAGTCAAACTTGACAAACGCCATGTAGCGCACGTGCCACGCGAGGCCGAGGCCGGCCGCGGCGGCGGGCGCGGCGGCCGCGGAGGGGCGCGCCAGCCGCGCGGCGCGGACGGCCACGACCAGCAGCCCCGCGGCGACGAGCGCGTCCGCGGAAAAGTAGTCCAGGCGCTCCGTGAGCCGCGTGTCGCGCGTGTGGAAGACCGCGCTCCAGACCCAGGCGTTGAGGCTGGCGGCGCCGTACAGCAGCCACGCCCAGGCGTAGGGGTAGGCAGCGGGGGCCGGCTTGCCGGCGGCGGCCTCGCCGCCGGGCGCGGCGGCGCGCAGCGCGGCGGCGAAGCGCCGCAGCCCCGCCGCGTGCGCCGCCAGGTTGGCGATGCTGAAGGCCACCGACGCGGCCTCCTGCATGCCGGCCACGCGGAGGAAGGGCCACTTGCCGCCATACTTCCATACCGTCAGCTCCCCCGCCGCGCGCCGCCGCGCCTCGATCGCCCACATGCAGTGGTAGGCGCAGTCCGCGGCGCAGTCCCAGCGGGCCAGCCGCAGCGCGAGCGGCGGCGCGTAGGCCGCGGCGTTTGCCGGGCACGCGATGCGGCAGGCGCCCTCGCCGCCGCCCTCGCCGCCGCCTGCGGTGGGGTTCCACCGCCGCAGCCGCGGCGGGAGGCAGCCGCTGTGCTCGCAGGAGGCCACGCAGTCGCGGTACTCCGGGGAGGCGTCCCCCTCGCTGGCGGCGGCGCAGCGCGCGAGCAGCAGCAGCGCGATCAGCCGGAGCAGTGGCCGCGTGGCGCGGTCGGGTGCGCGGCGCGGCGGCGACGTGGCGCCGCTGCTCCCGCCGCCGCCGCCACCGCTGCTGCCGTTGCAGCTGCAGCTGCAGGCTGTTCTTCTCCGCGTGATCATGCTGGTGCTGGGAGGGCAAAGATCGGGACGCAGAAAGCGAGCAGCAGCTTGTCCCGCAGATCAAGGCTTGAGCAGGTCGCCGCGCGGTTCGGGTGTACAATCAAAATCGAGACGCTTTGTGTTCAGACTGACCACCCGGAGCGGCGCCTCGGCGTCAGGGCGGGCCCGGGTAGCGGATAGAAACTCCTTCGACACTGCTGGCGAGGCTTGGGCGAAGCAACGCTGGCATATACCTCTTCCTGGAGCGTGGAACCGATCATCCCCCATCGTCTGTGCAGCACGCGCCACCCTGCGTGCAGCGCGCACACGCCGCTTGGCGCGCCGCGGCGCGCCCAGCAGCGGCTCCCCCCGGCTCGCCGGACGCCCACGAAATGCTTGCGCATGCAGGCGCGCCCCTCCTCTCGACCGACGCGCAGGCCGCGCTCGCGGCCGCGCCGCACGAGCGCCCCGACGCAGCGCTCGACGCGCTGGCGTCGCACCTGTCGGGCGTGCCTTTCTTTGCGCCGCTGGCGGCCGAGGCGAGGCGCTGCGTGGCGCGCAACACGCAGCTCACCGAGCTCTGCGGCAGCGGCGGCCCCGCCGCAGCTCATGGCGCTGACTTTGACCGCAGCGTTTACGCTATCGTGTCTGGCAGCGTCTGGCTGGTGCAGGGCGCGCGGGAAGAGGCGCTGCTGATCTTGCAGCATGAGGCGCGGCAGCTGCCTGATGAAGCTGACCCGGCAGCGGCAGCGCCCGCCGACGTCGGGGCGGCCCTGTGGCGCTGGCTGCAGGGCGCGGCAGCCACAGCCGCCAGCCAGGGCGGCACCAGGCGGCGGGCGGGGAGCGCGGGCGCCGGGAGGGGCGGCGGGCTGGCCGCAGTGCGCCTGGAGACGGGCGCGACCTTCAGCGGCGAGGGGGTGGAGTGGTCGGCGGCAGGCGCAGAGGCGCTCGCGCTGCTGCAGGACGCGGCCGCTTCCAGCGGCCAGCAGGCGTGCGACGGCGGCCAGCCGGGACTGCCGCCCAAAGGGCTGGCCGTGGTTGCCGACGGCGGCACGGCGGCGTGCCTGCTGAGGATCAGCGGGCCTGCCATCCTGGAGGTGAGGCTGCCGGCATGCAGTGTGAAGAAGATGCATTCATATATCTGCAACAATCCGCACGCCGCAGCTACTACAATGGGATTTGAGGGCAAGGATTGAAGCCTTGCCCCCCCACTGACGCGCGTCGCCCACAGGCCGTGCGCGCCAATGCCGAGGCAGCGGCGGCCGCCGCCGTCGACGCGTGCTGCGGCGTGCCAGCGCTGCGCCACACACCCGTGCGCGAGCTGCGGCGGCTGGCGCGCCACCTGAGGCGCGTTGAGTTTGCGCCGGGGGAGATGCTGCTCCACCAGGGCCGGGAGGTGGGCGGCGTGTTTATCCTGCTCGCCGGCACGGTGCGGCTGCAGGTCGCGCGGCAGCACGCCCAGCAGCCGCAGCCGGTCACGCCGTTTGCAGCACCCAAGGCCGCCGCCGACCCCGCCGGCTGCTTGGCGGGGGATGGGCCCGGCGGCGCCGGTGCCGCACACCAGGCCGGCTTGCCGCAGGAGCCGATTGTGCTGGGGACCAGGTGGGGCTGAACTGAGAATTGGGGCTGGGCAACATTTGCGTTTGCGCCCTGGCCATAGCCAGTCAAGGCATCCTGGGGAAACATTGTGCTCCCCTTGGCAGGCAAGCATCAACTGCCAATAATAATGCTGGCACCCCGCCACTGTGCCGTGAAGCTGGTTTCACTCACCGCTGTGGCCGCCGCCCGACCGCCCGCCGACCAGGGGCCCCGGCGCGCTGCTGGGGGACGACTTTGTGAGGGAGCGCCGCATGGCGTGCAGCGCCGTCGCCTCGACGCGCGTCGTGGCCTTCCGCCTGCCGCCCCACAAGCTGCCCCAGGTGCTCGACCCCCTGACCCTTCGGCTCCTCGCGCGGCTGCGGCCGCAGCTCGGGGCCGCGGCGGCGGCGGCGCTGCTGGAGGCGGCGGCGGCGGAGGAACGGGGGCGCGCAGCCGCTGAGCACCGGGCGGTCGTCCTCGCGGCCACATACGGCGGCGGCGCTGCCGGCAGCGGCGCGGAGACGCTACCATCAGCGGCGGGACGGCTGCAGCAGGAGCGGGCCGGGGGCGCTGCCGGTGACAGCGGGGGCGTGCCCGCCACCCTGATGAGGCCCGGTGCGGGAGGCGTGCCAGGGGATCACAGCGGCAGCGCCCTGGCCGCCTCTGCCTCTGCACTCAGTGTGGCCGGCGGCTCTCCACCTGCAACCCGGCCTTGCGGCGGCCGGCCCCTTTGGAGGGCGGCAGTCCGCTGCACCGGCAGGCGCCGCCGCCCCGGCTCCCCACCCGCACGGCCGGCCGGCTGCAGCAGCAGCAATGATGACGAGGCGGCGTGGGCCGCCGCGCTGCCTCGGGGTTTGACCGAGTCAAAGTGCGTTGACCTGGCGGCACGGGGCACCGCGTCCGTCCAGGCGTGGATCGCGGCGGTGCGCGCGGTCGAAGGCCAACGGCGCGCCGCGGCCGCGCACCCCGCCGATCGGCGCTCCCCGCCGCCGTCACCGCCAGCCGCCGCTGCGGCGGCGGACGCCGACGGCGACCCCGCCGCCCTCGCGGCGGCCGCCGCCGCGCAGCTCGACCCCTCCGCACCGCACACCGACGTTTTCGAGAGCGCCGCCGTCGCGGTCATCGACCTCTGCCCCGCCCCGCCCGGCCAGCAGCCGCTGGGCAGCGCGTCAGCGGCCGCCGCCTCGGCCGGCGAGGAGGACGGCGCCGCGGTCGTGCTGGCCTCGGCGGTGGACGACGCGGTTGCAAAGTTTGTGGCCGTCGCGCACGACGCCGGGCTGCGGCTGGTCCGGCTGGCCGCCACGCGCTACGTCCTCATCTGCGAGCTGCCGGTTTTGGGCGGCGGGGGCGACGGCGCGCCCGGGGAGGATGACGAGCCGGAGGGCGAGGAGGAGGGGGGAGACGGCGGCGGCGGCGCCGGCGGCGGCGGGCGCCGCGCCGCGGCCCGCTCGGTTGCCAACTCCCTGCTGGCTATGGGGCCGAGGCTCGCGGGCGTGGTGGCGCGCGCGGCGTGCCCCTACCTGCGGCTGTGTGCCGGCGCGGCCGTTGGCGCCTGCTTTCTGGAGTCCTGCTGTGAGTTGACTGCGGCGGCGGCGCGGGCGTTGACCCTGGCCTTGCGACCTGCTCTCGCAGCTGGCTTGCAGCTGGATTGAACGAGTGCCACCGCCCGCCTTGGCACACAGCAGCCTCACCCTGTCCCCACTCTCCACCCACTCTTTCTCCTGATCCCAAGCCGGCGATTTTGTGCGCGCCGTCTCCGGCCGCGCCTGGGACGCCGCCGCGCGCATGGCCGCGCTGGCCGCCGCCCGCCCCGGCTGCGGCGACGCCGTCGTCGTCACCGACGGACTGCGGCAGCTGCTGGCTCGCTCCCACGACCTGGCGGCGGTTGGGGGTGGGTTCCTCCTGCTCCGTGAGACGGCCAGATCTGGCGGCGGCGGCGGCGGCGGCGGCAGCACCGGACGCGCGCCTTCCACAGCGCCAGGCACGGTGCCTCCGCCGCCGCCGCACGCGCAGCAGCGCCGGGGCGGCGCCGCGCAGGCCCGGCGGCTCGCGGCGGCGGCGCGGCGGCAAATGATCCGCAAAAAGTACGAAGCCCTGGAGGTGCTGCTGGCCGCGGGCGAGGGGCTGCAGCGGGCCCCCGAGTACCTCCTCACGCAGCCGCCGCCGGCGCAGGGCGCCGCCGGCGCGGCCGCCGCCTCAGGCGAGGCGGAAGCTGCACGCAGCGGCGGGCCCGGCGCCGGCCAGGCGCGCCTCAGGCCGCGGCTCACGGTGCGGATAGAGGGCGGCGGCCAGGGGGAGGAGGCCGGCGAATCGCCCGCGCAGACGCCAGCGCCTGCGGGCGGGTCCGAGGCGTCCCTCCCGGCAAGCCCCATGCGAGCGCCCGCCCGCGCCCGCGCCGCGGGTGGCGTCGGGGCCGCCGGCCTGCTGGCCGCCGCCGAGCGCGGCGGCGGGGCCGCAGGCGGTGCGCAGCAGCGCGGCGCCGCCGGGACGACGGGCACGGCCATCCAGACGCGCCTGCAGGTCTGGGAGGAGGTGGAGCGAATGCGCGTGGCCGCAGGGGCGGGCGGCGGCTGGCCGGCGGCGCCGGCGGCCACAGCGACGACGCCCAAATCGACGCGCGCCGGCCGCAGCGCCATCGCCGCTCCGTGGGAGGCCGGCGCCGCCAGCGGCAGCGGCGCAGGCGCGGCCGAAGACGGGGCACCAGGCCCCCGTCAGCTGGCTGCCTGGGATGCGCCGGCGGCGGACGCGAGCGGCGCAGCCGCGGCCCCGCGGGAGACAAAAGCGGTGACGTTTGCTGCCGCAGAGCAGGGGCAGGGCGGCGTGCCATTTGCCTCGGAGCCGAGGCCGAAGACGGTGGCGGTTGCCTGGCCCGCTGGCGCCCTGCACCGGAGGGTCGGCGGCGGCGCAGCCAAAGCAGCGGCTGCCACTGCCGCGCAGCTGCCAGGCAGCGGCCAGCCGCCGCGCACCAGCGGCGGCAGCGGCAGCGGGACGCCCTCGCCGCGCCGCTGGGGCGCGGGCGGCGCGCTCAGGCGGTGCCTCGCTATCAACCCGCTGCGGCGCCCCAACCAGCGGGGCTTTGTTCCGTGGGGCAGCGGCTCCGGCAGCAGCGGCGGCGGCAGCCGGCCGGCCAGCGGTGGCTCTGCTGGATTCGGCCCGCCGCCGCCCCCGCGCGGTTGGGGGGCATTGGAAAGAGAGGGCGACAGCGACGGCCGCGACCGCGGCAGTGGCAGCGGCGGCGCGGCCGGCAGCAGCGCGCTGGGGTCGGAAGCGGTGCACGTCGACGCCGCGCGCGCGGCGATTGGCAGCGCGGCGGGCGCGGCACGGCTCGCGGCGGCGCTGCCTCTCGAGACTGCCGACGTCAACCTGTCGGCGTGCGGGCTGTACCGCCTGCCAGACCTGGTGCGTGGGGTCTCCTTCATTAATGACTGAACTTGTCGCGTAAATTGTCCTGCACAGCGGGCCCGCCGTTGCACCGTGACTGGTTTTGCATGCACATTGTCCTACGGTCAGCAGCGCCGCAAGCAGGCACGTGTCAAAAGCTAGCCAACCCCCTCACACCCCCAGGACCACCTGCCCCGCCTCGAGTCGCTGGCGGCGAGCTGCAACCACCTGTCCGGCCCAGCGCCTGCCCCCGCCAGTGCCCGCCGGCCGCCGGCCGCCCCGCTGCCGGCCGGCATCGGGCGGCTGCCGCCCCGGCTGGTGTCGCTCTGCCTCGCATTCAACGAGATCGAGGCTCTGCCGGGCTACTTGGTGGCGGCCCTCCCCCTTTTGGAGGAGCTCGATGTGAGCTTCAACAAGCTCACGGACCTGCCGCCCAACATCGGCGACTGGGGCGCCCTCCGCCGCCTCGCCGCCTCGGGCAATCGGCTGGGAAGGCTGCCCGACGGCGTGGCCGCGCTGGCGTCGCTTCGGGCGGTGGTGGTCGACGGCAACGAGCTCACGGAGCTGCCGCCGTCGCTGGGCGCCTCGGCGCCCCGCCTCGAGGTGCTGAGCGCCCGAGGCAACCGCCTCGTCGCCGCGCCCGCGGGGCTGGCGGCGTGCGGTTGCATGCTGGAGCTGGACCTGTCGTCAAACCACCTGGTGCCGGGCGGGCTCGATCCCCGCCTGCTGGGCGCGCTCAGCTCTCTGACCGCGCTGCGGCTAGCAGACAACCCCGCGCTCTTTGACGAGCGCGAGGGAGGCAGCGGCGGCGGGGGCGGGGGCGGCTTAGGCGGCGGCGGCGCCGACTGCAGCAGCACCGGTAGCAGGCAGTGGTTTGAGGCGTGGCTTGGAACGCAACAGCTGCAACAGCTGCAGCTGGGGGCCGCGAGCGGCCGCAGCCCCGCTGACGCCCCGGCCAGGCCGCTGCCCTCGCTCCGCGCGCTGGAACTCTCGCGCACCGGGCTGTCCCGCCTGCCCGCCTGGCTTCCGGCCGGGTTGCTCGAGCTCAGCGCCTCGGACTGCCGCCTCCAGGCGCTGCCCGCCTGGGCGTGCGCCCGGCTGTCCGGGGGGCTCTACTTCCTTGACCTGCGGTCAAACCCCATTGCGGCACTGCCCCGGGAGGTGTCGCATTTGGTAGCGCTGCGGGCGCTGGCGCTGGAAGGCTGCCCCTGCGCGAGCCCCGAGGCGTGCGCGCCGCTGCGCGGTTCAGAGGACCCCCCCGAAGGCTCCGCGGCCTGGGCGGCCGGCTGGCTCGCGGGCCGCAAGTTGGGGCGCCCCTGGCCGCCCGGGCCGCGGGCGCGGCGGCTGCCCGCGGCGCTGCTCGCGGCCGCGGGCGTGCCGCCGCAGGCACGGGAGGACGCCGAGCGGGCGACCCGGACGCCTGCCGCGGCAACCACCCCCGCACCCGCCCCGGCTGCCGCGCCCGCCCACGAGCAGCAGCGGCACGAGCAGCCGCCAGCAGGGGCGGCGCCAGGGCGGGACGCCTCGGCGCCCTCGCCCTCCCCGCCGCCTGCTGCAGTCACAACCGGGCGCCGACGCGCCGCGATCTTTGTTGCCCCCATTGCCGTGTAACGCAAGGAGTTCCCCTCTCTTTACAGGTTGGCCAAACGTGCTCAAAGTCCTAAATTTGGAGGTGCACTCTCATACGGCCAATGAAATGCGTGTGCATGGGGGTGCGATGCTGCCGGCAGCGGCTCGGCTTGCGCACGCTCTCTCGGTCTCTCTCGCTCCCCAAACGCCCAGGCCCCGCCTGACAGACCTGGCCGCCCCACAAGCAGCCGGCCACAGCGCGTGCGCGCGCCGCCTCGCGCCGCCTCGCGCCGCCTCGGGCCGTCGCCCTGCCCCCGCCCTCAGGACTGCGACTGCCGCAGGTGCCAGTCCCTGATCTGCCCGGCCAGGGCGTCGTCGGGGATGACCTCCTCCAGGGTGAGGGGGCTGCGGCTGAAGGGGTCGGTAGCCTGATAGGTCAGGTGCCTGGGGTGGGTGGGCGGGTGAGGGGTGTGTGTGGGTTGGGCGGGTGAGGGACTGGTTTGGGGGGGCAGGCCGCGTGCATTGGGCGAGGGCAAGGTGGTGCGTTGTGGCACCGCCCTGCAAAGGCCCCGCACGTGCCAGCAGTGCCCAGCCTCCCCCTCCCCCGCGCCCACCTGGCGATGGTGCTGCGGTCGACCACCATGCGGCTGGCGGGCAGGATGACTGGGTCCTCCATCACCGCGGCAGTCAGGGGGTCGTAAAAGGCATCAGGCACGGGCTCGGCCGCGCGCCCGGACGCGCCCGTCGCCGAGCCGGCGCCGCCGGCGCCGGCCGCGGCCGCGCGGCGCGCCTCAACGGCATCCAGCACGGCGTGCAGCTGCTCCAGCTGCCGCTGCAGCGCGGGGCCCGGCTCGGCGCCGCTGCCGGCGCCGGCGGCGTCGCCCCCGCTGCCGCCCTCGCCGGCCGCCGCCGCCTCCCAGGCGCGCCCCGTCTCCGCCTCCTCCTCCCCCTCCTCGCCCCAACCGCCGTCGACGTCCATCGGCCGCGGCGAGCCGCCCCGCCTGCCGCCCGCCTCGCCGCCCGCCGGCAGCCCCGCCGCCGGCGACGCGGCGTGCGAGCGGCGCCGCTCCTCGCGCAGCGCGTCGGCGCCGCTGCGGAGGTCGGCGCTGTCCTGCAGCAGCAGCCCCGCGACGGCGCCGGCGGTCCGCTCCGGCCGCAGCAGCTTCCGGGACGCCTCGAGCTGCAGCCAGTCCAGGGACAGCAGCTGCCGCAGCGACTCGACTGGGATGTCGCAGGCGGCCAGCT
This sequence comes from Raphidocelis subcapitata, assembly GCA_003203535.1. NCBI lineage: Eukaryota > Viridiplantae > Chlorophyta > Chlorophyceae > Sphaeropleales > Selenastraceae > Raphidocelis > Raphidocelis subcapitata. The sequence continues at coordinate 452,580 of BDRX01000015.1, forward strand.
GCTCCAGGAAGCCGCGGCGCCGGGGCGCGCCGCGCGGGCACAGCACGCCCCGGCCGCAGCCGCCGCCGTCCTCGTCGGGCAGCTGCTCCGCCGCCGCCAGGTGGACGATGACGCCCGCCACGGGCGCGAGCACCGCGGCGCGGGCGAGGCGCTCCACCGGCGACTGCGCCTCGCCGCCCAGCCCCGCCGTGGCGGCGGCCGCGGCGTCGTCCTCGTCCTCCTCGCCGGCGCCGGCGGCGGCGGCCGCCGCGTCGGGCTCGTCTATCTGCGCGTGCAGCAGGAACGTGAGGTTCCCAATCCCCGGTACGGGAACGTTGTAGTTCATGTGCGCCCCGCCCCCCATGGGCGCGGGGAACACCTGCCGATGCGCGCCGTCCCGCCCGCCCGCCGCCGCGCCGACGCCGCCGCGGCGCCGCTGGCGCGCGAGCGCAAGGCTGCGCTGGCGCAGCAGCTGGCCAAGGCGGCGCGCCTCGGCGCCGGAGCAGTAGTGACGCATGACGAATGACAGCAGCTCGATGAGCCGCGCCATGGCCAGCGGCGCGGTGGGGCCGCACATGAACACCGCGGGCGCGTCGCGCGCCGTCGCCTCGAGCAGCCGCAGCAGCGCGATGGAAACGTCCACCAGCGCGGCGGCGCGCTTGTAGCGCGCGGTCAGCTGCGAGTGCGACAGCCGCTCAGCCGGCGGCGCCTGTGGCACCGCGCCGGGCGCGCCCTCGGCGCCGCCGTCTGCGGGCGCCGCTGACTGGGGCGCCGCGCCCTCGCCCTCGCCCGCGGCGGCGGCGGGCGCGGCCGCGGCGGCGGCGGCGGCAGGCGGCAGCGCGGCGGCGCGGGAGGGTGCGAGGCCGACGGCGCGGTGCAGCTCCACCACCAGCGACGCGCTCTCCGTGAGCACGCTGCGCGGCGGCAGTGGCGGGCGGCGGGCGTTGCGATGAGATGGATGCGGGGTGGGAGATGGTTGGAATCGAGTGTGCGGGAGTTGGGGCTGCCCCCAGCTGCGCAGCAGCCCCCAGCTGCGCAAAGAGTGGCGCCCACGCCCACCCCCAACCAGCCCCCCAAGCCGCTCACGAGTTGAGCGAGTCGTACACCTTCCCCAGGAAGGCGGCCGCCGCCTCGAGGTTGGTCGTCGCGTAGCGCCCAAAAGAGGCGCGGAATTGGTCCGAGCCGGACGACGGCCGCCCCGCGGCGCGGGGCGCGCCGCTTTCCAGCTCCCCGGCGTCTGCGCTGTCCATCGCCCCGCCGCCGCGGCCGACGTGCGCGGCGACGGCCTCAACAACGGTGAGCGCCGCGCCGGCGGAGTCCGCGCGCTGAGCTGGCATCAGCCGCGCGCGCCAGTCGCCGCGGCGCGGCGGCGCCTCGGCCTGCTGCTGCTGCAGCTGCTGCAGCTGCTGCAGCTGCTGCTGCTGCTGCTGTGCAGGTGCCGGCGCCTCTGCGAGCTCCCCCATCCCCGCGCCGCCCACCAGCCGCAGCATCGCCAGCGCCACCTCCTGCCAGTGCTCCCCCGAGAAGCTGCCCATCAGCCGCGGCACCAGGCTGGCAATGGCGGCCGGGTGGCGCTCGATGGTGGCGAGGCAGCCGGGGGACTCCAGGAGGGTGGACAGGGCGCGCATGATCAGCTCGCGCACGTCTGAATTTTTTTGAAGGAGGTTGTGTGAATGAGTCAGCGTGTGTGTGCATGGGAAGGTGATGCATGTTTGCTGTGTGTGTTGGGTTGGGGTCAGGGGAGTCAAGCCAAGCAAGCCCAAGGCTCGGTTGCTGAAGGGCCTGCGCGGCGCGCCTGGGGGCAACCCACTCCGCGCCCGCGCCCGCGCCCGCGCACCCGGGTGGACGATCCTGCTCTCGCACAGGCACGCCACCACAAAGCCCACAAACGCCGACATCTGCTGCTCAGACAGCCGGCAGCTGGCGGCCGCGAAGGGGCTGCTGGCGCCCTGCAGCGCGAGCAGCAGCTCGAGGGGCGCAGAGACAAACGTCACGGGGACGTACAGCAGCAGGCGCGCAAGCGGGTCGTCCGCGCCGCCGCCGCCGCCGCCGCCGCCGCCGCCGCCGCCGCTGCCCTGTGTCGCCGCCCCCGCGCCCGCGCCGCCGCCGCCGCCGCCGCCGTCCGCCGCCGCGGCCGCGGCGGCGCCGCCGGCCGGCGCGCCCAGGTTTGCGAGCGCCGTGAGCATCGACACGACGTACGACGCCAGCGCCAGCAGCGCGCCCGCCTTCCACCCCGAGAAGAGCACCACCTGGGTGATGGCGACGTAGCGGGTGGACGACTCAACCTCCGACTGGACGGTGGAGCGCGCCGCGGCCATGGGGCCGGCGCCGGTCTGCGCGCCGGCGCCGCCGGCGATTTCCAGCATCCGTTCCAGCTCTGACAGCTCCTGCCGAGGTCGAGTTTGCGCGCGTTTAGGGGGGGCGCTTTAGTGATCAAGGGCACACTTGGTTTTTTTGGGTGTTTGGGGCAGCGCGCATCTGGTTGGTGGCTCCTGGAGCCAGGCATCTGCATCAAGCGGCGCACACGTGCACAATGCACAGCCACACACACGCCGCGCACGCGCACACGCAGCCGCACCTGCATGCCGCCGATGTTTGCCTCCATCACGCTCGCCATGGCCGTGCCGCTCGACACGCTGCCGCTGACGCGCCAATTGTACAGGATGATGGAGGCGGCGATCAGCTCGGGCAGCCACTCGTCGGCGAGGGCCGGCACCCCCTCGTCTTCCACAGACGCCGAGGCCGAAGCAGAGGCCGAGGCGAGCGACGCGCTCGGAGCCGCCGCCGCCGGCAGCGGCGCGCCGCGGCCGGGCCCGGGGGAGGCGCCGCGCCGCAACGGCACCGGCGCGGCCGCCGCGGGCGCGCACCACTCGGGCACCTCCACGCGGCCGCCATGGGCCGCGAGCGCCGCCTCGCTGACGGGCGCCTCCCGCTGCAGGTGGCTGACCAGGCCGCCGACGCGCACCAGGTCTGACAGCACTTCCCCCACCCCGTCGGGCCCGCCGCCGCCGCTGCCGCCGCCTCCGCCTCGCCGCGGCGACGCGAGCGCCCCCACACCGCCCGCCGGCGCGCCTCGCGGCGGCTGCGTGGCGGCGCCCTGCACGAACAGGCGCGCCGCGGGGAAGTGGCGGAGCGAGCGCGAGCCGCGCGCGCCTGAGACATAAGGTGCCAGCAGCCGCAGCAGCAGGTAGAAGAGGCTGGTGAGGACGGTGCCATCCGACATGCCCGGCGGCGGCGAGGTGCTGGAAATGAAGCGGTTGCGGCGCAGCACGTGCCGCACCAGCCGCAGCAGCGGCGGCGCCGCGGCGAGCGCCGCCGCCTCGGCCGGGGGCACCGGCCCCACGACGCCGCGCGGCGGCGGGGCCGCCTCGGAGGCCGCGGCGGCGAGCGCCATCTGGTTGGCCTCGATGCCGCGCATCGCCGCGGTCAGCTGCCGCACGTCCGCGCGGAAGGCTTCCCCCTCCTGCATGCGCACGCGCTGGCCTCCCGCGCCGGCGCCGGCGGAGAACTTGGGCACGCGCGGCATGAGGTCCCGCAGGTCGTCCAGGGTGGGAAGCTTCCGGGTCAGCACCGCCTCCATCTGCCCCAGCCACCCGCGGCCGTAGGCCCACGCCGACGCCGCGTCCGGCAGCGCGACGGCGGCGGCGAGCGCGGCCGTGAAGGGGTAGGCGCCGGAGTGCGCCAGCTCGCGGATGCCGCTGAAGCCCGTCGAGGCAAACACGCCCGGCGCGCCGCGGCCGGCGGCGGGGCACGGCGCGGCCGCAGCCGCAGCCGCAGCACCGTCGGCGTCGCCGTCGGCGTCGACAGGGCGCTGGGAGGGGGCCATTGAGGCGTAGTGCCCCAGCACGCGCCCCAGCGCTGCGACAAAGCGGCCAAAGCCCTCCGGCGGCAGCGCCAGCTGGCACAGCTTCACCAGCGCCCGCACCGCGCCGCCGGCGTGCGGCGGCTCGAGGCCGTGCACGCGCAGCACCAGCGGCAGCAGGTGCGCGTGGAGCCACCATTCGCTGTGCTCCAGCAGCCAGGCCAGGTGGTCCCCAAGGAGGCCCGCAAGCAGCGCGTAGGCATCGTCCCCGGGCCACGCCGGCGCGGCCGCCGCCGCCAGGCCCGCGGCCGCCGCCGCCGCGCCGTCCACCGCGGCGGCGCGCTGCTCCGCGGTGGCCCCCGCGGCGCGCGCGTGCGCCTCGGCCGCCCCCGCCGCGTCCGCAGCGCGCGCGTCCCGCAGCAGCTCAGACAGCCGCCCCGCCACCGCGTCCGCCTCGGCCGCCGGCACCGCCCCCGCCCCGCCGCCGCCCGCGCCCCAGCCGCCCGCGCTCGCGCCGCCGCCCGCGTCCCGCTGCAGCCGCAGCAGCAGCAGCCGCGCGAGGCCGCAGGCGACGGCGCGGTGGTAGGCCTCCGTCGCGTGCGTCGGCGGCGCCTGCAGCGCCGCGTGGCCCTCTACCGGGTAAATGAACGGCGTCTGCCCAAAGTTGACGTCGCAGCGCTCCCCCTGGGACAGGGACAGCCCAGGAAAGTAGGCCGCGCCGTGCTGCAGCATGCGCACGCTGGTGAAGGCCGTGCCCAGGGACACGCCGTTGCGGTAAAAAGTGATCGTGCCCATCGGCGCCGGCGCCGGCGGCGCGGACGGCGCGCGCAGCTCGGCTGGCGCCGCCGCCGCTGCCGCCGCTGCTGCCGGCGTCGCGGGCGTCGGTGCGCTGCTGCTGCCGCTCGCCCCGTCTGCAGCGGCTTGCGCCGGGGCTGCCTGCTGCTGCTGCTGCTGCTGCTGTTGCTGCTGCTGCTGCTGCGGCTGCGTCGGCGGTTGCTTGGCCTGCGGCTGCTGTTGCTGCTGCTGCTGCGCCTGCTGCTGGGCCGCCTGCTCCCCTGCCGACAGGTCAATGCAGCAGCCGATCACGTCGCCTGCTGCCCAGGGGCGGCCGTACGTCCGCGCCCGCACGTTCCACCGCTTCATGCGCTTGCCTGCAGAGGAGCAAGCGAGGGGTGGGGGGAGGGGGCACCGCAAACATGTTGTGAGCGCTGCACGGCAGCACTCACACCCGCTTCCTCCCGTATGTTCCTTCCCAGTTGCATCTCCCCTCTCCCCTGCAGCATGCAGTCGCTCCTTCCCCCCCAAAGCGCCGGGCGGCGCACCATCGTAGGCGTAGGTGTCTGGCGCGTCGCCGACGCCGTTGTTGACGGTGAATGGGGTGTCGCGCAGGCACCAGCCCAGCTGCAGGATGCCGTGGGACCGGAGGATGACCTGCCCGCGTCAGATGGGGGGTGGGGCGGCGGTTTGGAATGGGGTTGGGGCGGCGGTTTGGAATTTTTTGGGGGTGGCGTTGGGCAACGGAGAAGGTGCGCGTTCCCAATGCGTGTACGAGGCCAGGAGGGGTGCTAAGCAGGCGGCGCCTCTCGGAGGCTGGCTGGCACTGCTGTAAGGCCCCAAAAGCGCGTCCGCGTCCCGGGTGGCCGCGCCAGCCACGCCGCACCCCCGCACCTCGTACTGCCATTTCCCCGACACTACGGCGGTGTTGGCGCGGCACGACGAGAAGCCCTGCGCGCTCTCCAGCGTCAGCGGCGCGAGGCTCGTGTGGTCTGAAGGCCCCGACACAGTCAGGAAGGGCGTGGCGGAGGCGAGGTCCACGCCCACGTGCGGCGGGCCCGCGCGGCCGCGCGCGCCGCGGCCGCGCGCCTGCCGCGCGAGCGCGTCGCGCGCCTCGGCGTTGAGGTCGAACAGCCGGAAGTTTGCCGCGGCGAGGCGCTCGTCGTCCGAGGCGGCCGCGGGCGCGGCGGGCAGGGCGGGGCCCAGCACAAACTCCAGCGCCGCCTGCAGGGGGCTGGCGGCCGCCATCGACGCTGCTGCGGCTGCCGCTGCCGCTGCCGCTGCCGCTGCTGGCGCGGGCGCTGGCGGTGCGCCTGCGCCTGCGACGGACCCGCAGCGGCGCCGGCGCTGCTCCTGGGTTGCCTGGTGCGGCTGTCCCTGCTGCTGCTGCTCCTGCTGCTGTCCCTGCTGCTCCTGCTGCTGTCCCTGCTGCTGCAACTGCTGCTGCACCTGCTGCGCCTGCTCCTCCTGCAGACGCGCCGCCGCCTCGGGCTGCTGCGCCTGCTGCGGCGCGTCAAAGCCGCGCGCGCGCTTGCGCCGGCGCGCGCCCGCCGGCTCCGCCGGCCGCTCGATCGCGAGGTCTGCGGGCACCAGACCCGCGGGCTTTCACGCAAAGGTTTTCTGATTGTCCTCGCGTCCACGCTGGTGCTCCCCGGAGGACTGGAGGAGCCTGCGTGCGACGTCTGGCCTGGGCTAGAGAGGCTTGCTGCCCAGGACAATCGATCCTTGGATTTCAAAGGCTCCTTGTGCCGTGTGCCTCGACTCAGTCGGTTTCGCGCTGCGCGCTCAGCCTTTCTAGATCGCTCCTGATGAAAGGGCCGGGCGCGCTGCTCGCGCTTTATGAGCACTGAAGCACGCTTAGAATGGGTGGGCCGGGCACGTCCGTGTGTGCGCGCGCGGCGCGGGGCGGCGCACCCGCCCATGCGCCGCTGCCTCGAGCCTGCTCGTCCAGCCTCACCTCGGTGCTGCCGCACACGCCGTTGCTCGCAGCCGTTTCGGACCGTTGCGCGCCGTCGCGCGCGCACCAACACGGGGACATACGTTTCTTGAGTTACTGCTGAGGCAGAAGTCCTGCTGCACATCAACAGCGGTGTGGCATGCGCACGGTTTGCCGCCCGCTGTGCAGCGGGCCAGCTGGAAACAGGCACGAGGCTTCACACCCTCACATGACAAGCGATGGGGCAGCGGGGGCCGGCCCCAAGGCACTGCAGCGTCGGGGTGGGTGCAGAGCATAGCGAGCGGTGCAAAGAAGTCGAGGCGCGTCCGACACGTGGCGCCGCCCGCGCTGCGTGCGTGGGGCGGCTGCGTGTCGTGTCCGCGGGGCAGTGGTCTGAATGACAAGAATACCGTGCCGGGTGCCCGAGCGGTGGCGGACGCGCATCGGGCTGGGCAGCTAGGTGCAGAGGCATGTGAAGAAGGGGGGATTTGGTGTGGGGGGAGGGGGGGATCGTGCGCCCCTCCCCCAAGTGGATCACTGGGCGCGTCGTCGCGGCGCGCTAAGAAACTGAAAAATACTCATTTTGCGCGGCGAACCGCATGCGCAGGGCCGACGCGCGTGGAATGCGCGCAGCCGGTGGGCGTGCTGCGGCGGCCGCTGCCGGTCAGGATGCCTCAATGTTCGTTTGTATCGCGCCACGCGTTGCCGCGTGGTGAGCTTGCAGCGCCGAACTGGCGCATGGTGAAGAGTTTGGACTGAGTCTCGCACCAGGCAGGTGCAGACAAGTGCGGGTGCTATACGGCTCGTCCCTGCTTGGGGCCTGCAGCTGGGGCGCGCCAAGCAGGCCCGCCCGTGGCAGACGCGTGCGCGCCGAGGGCCGGCCGTCCTCAGTTGGCGAGCACCGTCAGCGACACGTGCGACGCCGGCCGCGTCTGCGTCTGCGCAAATGTCTTGATGCGCTGCACGGCGCGCTCCTCCGTGACCAGCGGCGCTATGAGCAGCATGGACTCGGACAGCATCAGGCCCACGCCCAGCGCGAGGCAGGCCAGCCCCAGGAGGAACGCCACCATGGCCGCCGTCTCCGCGCGCCGCTCAAACGTGGCGATGCCCAGCGCGACGCCAGAGGCCAGGAAGTGGAGGATGGCCGCGAGGACAGCCGCGACGGCGGCGCGGATGAGCGCGGCCTCGCGCCTCAGGTCGGCGATCTGGCCCTCCAGCGCGGCCGCCCACTCGGCGGCCGCGGGGTCGGCGCAGAGCGCCGCCGCGGCGGCGGGCGAGATCAAGGCGTCGGCGGCGGGCGAGATCGAGGCGTCGGCGGCGGCGGCCGCCGGCGGGGCGCAGGGGCCGCAGGCGCCGCCGGCGAAGGAGGGCCAGGAGCCGGACAGGCTGCCGCCGCGGCCGCCGCCGCAAGCGGACTTGCCGAGCGTGTCCTTGTTCAGCAGGTCCCGCAGCTCCCTACGGGCAGCAGGGTTTGTTCGGCGTTTGGTGGGTTTGCAGGTTTAGTGGGCTCTGCGGCCAGGCGTGCGGCTGGCTGGGTGGGAGTAAGTGCCGTGGGTGGCCGCGCAGCGCGGCTGCGCACGCCGCGCGCGGCGCGGCATGCAGCGCGCAGGTGCGCACCTGTGAAGCGCGCGCTGCCGCGTGAGCACCGCTACGATGCGGTTGTTTATGGTCAAGAGCAGCAGGCAGCACGCCGATATCAGCACCGCCGGGACGATAGCGGACGACATGAAGGCCGGGGCCGACAGCATGGCGCTGGCCGACATGGCGGCTGGCTGGCGGGCGGCGGCGGCGGCGCGTTGTTAGCGGCGCCACGCTGCGCTGCCACGCGGCCATGGCATGGATTGCACACCATTCCCGCCACGATTGCGGGCGTGGGCCAGGTTCGCGGGCTGCCAGAGGTCGGCATGCCGGCAACAATCTCGAGAGTCCGGCCACCGGGCCTCCCGCAACGCTGCTATCGGTTGATCCGCACCTTTTGCGGCTGTCGGGGGGGCTGTCGGTGTGGTTCAATCCAGCCTGGGGGCGCAGCCTGGGGGTTGCGGTCGAAACGTGAGGATAAGGTACGTAGTTGATGCGTAGTTGATTTGACGAAACGTTTTATGCCGCACCCCGAAACCGCCCGCCCCTTGAGAGCAGCGCGGCGCCGCCTGCTCGAGCGGCGCTTCTAAAGGCAGGTGATGCATCGCGCGCGTCTGTGTGCGCCGCCGTTTCCGTGCTGCCGATTGGGTCAGTCGGGACCGAATTGGGACCGGATTACATGAGCCGGGGGCTCCATTCGCGCGGGCGCCGCGGCGGGCCGCGCTCAGAGCGCAAACTCCTCAAACGCGCCCTGCGAGGACAGCTTGCCCTTGTCCACCGCGCTGAGCACCTGGTTGTCGGTCTTGCTGCTGAACAGCGCCTTGACCACCAGCGCGGCGGTGTCCTCGCGGGTGATCGCGCCGCACACGGAGGCGTCGGCGGTCAGCACGCCGTTGCCGGTGGCGGCCTCGGTCTGCAGCCCGCCGGGGCGGATGATGGTGTAGGCCATCTTGTCCGCGTGCGCCTGGAGGGGGGGCGGCAGGGGGGGCCCGCCGCAGGGAGAGGCGTCACGAGGGGCCGCGGGCAGGGCGCCGCTGCAAAGCGCGGCCCCGCTGCTGCCGCCCGCGCGGCGCACCGAGCCCGCTGCCGCGCCCGAGCTGCCACGAGCCGCGCACGCAGCCGCGCGCTTCCGTCCCCCCCTTGCTGCCCGTGCTCTGACCCCGTGCCAGCCGCCAGCGGCCCCCGCCCGCCCTACCCCCACCTTGAGCGCCGCCTCCGCCTTGTCCTTCTCCAGCAGCACGGGCTTGAGCACCTCGTACACCTTGTCGCCGGGGGCGGCCTTGCTGCTGCCGCAGCCAATGGAGGTCACCTGGGGGCGAGGGGGGGGGGGGGGGGGCGGCGGCGTTTGGATGCGGGCGGGTGCGTGCGACGGCGGTGCAGCGCGCCCCCGCTGCGGCGCGCCAAAGGGGCACAGCTCACGCCAATCAGAGCCCGCGCCGCGTGGCGTTGCTGCGCCAGCGTTGACCGCGCGGTCAACCCCGGGCAAGGCGACCCTGGTACACCCCCCCCCCCCCCCCCAAAAAGCGACGGGCCACAAACCCCCAGTCCCCCCCAAGCCCCCCCCACCAGGATGAACTTCTTCACGCCCTTCTTGGCGGCGGCCTCGATGATGTTGATGTTGCCGAAGGAGTCGGCGTTGGGGTCGGCCACGCTGCCGCCGATGGTGGACACCACCGCGTCAACCTCCTCAATGCCTGCGGTCGGTGCGTGCGTTCGGCAGCAGCATGAGCGGCCGGGGAGCGGCGGCGCGATGGGCTGCACCCCCCGTCTGTCGCCGCGCGCGCCACGCTGCCCTGCTCTGCCGCGCCAGCCCCCGCGTCCCTCCGCCCAAGCCGCCTGCTGCAGGTCCCGCACGCCCCCGCACGGGCCCCTGCGGCGGGCGCACCCACCGGCAAACACCTTCTCCACGTCCTCCTTGTTGAGGGCGTCCCCCTTGGCCACGATGGCCATCATGCCCTCGATGTCCTTGCGCCGGTCCTCCTTGCGCTGCAGCATCCACACCCACGAGCCCATGTCCTTGAGCTTGCGGGTCACGTGCAGCGCCACGCCGCCGCCGCCGCACACCAGGATGGAGGCGTTGTCGGGGTCCAGGTCGGCGGCGGCCACGACGGAGCGGCGGGGGGCGCTGCGCGGCGCGGGGTGTGGGTGAAGGCGGGGCGCGTGGGCGGTGGCTTGGGGCGGACACAGGGTTTGCCTGGCGAAGCGGACACAGGGCGCGGGCCGTGTCAGGCGGCGGGCCGTCGCCAACGCACCTGCCGACGGTGCGCATCGGGGCCGCAGCCGGGCTGAAGGGGCGCGGCGCTGCGGAGGGCGGTGGGGGGTTGGGCGGGTCGGTCGGTCAAGCTGCGAGCGGCGAAGCAGCGGTCGGCGCCGCCGCCGCCGGCGAGGGCAGGGGCCCACGCGACCGCGCGTGCTGCTCCTCCCAAGCCCCCATCTCGCTATCGAGCCCACCTGCAGCGCGGCTGCCGCAGGCCGCGGCCCTGCTGCCTGCGAGTCCGGGGCAGTGGGGCGGTGGGCAGGTTGAAACCGGGCGCTTCCGCAAGATCCAGGTTTCCGGCGTGCCGCCCTCCCCAATGAGCCTCACCCGGCGCGCGAAGGAGGCGCTGCTGAAGCATCCCGGGGGCGATGGATCTGCCTTCCTGCCGCTGCTGCTCCTGCTGCGTGGATGAGGGAAGGGCGCTGCCGCGGGGTGGTTGCAGACACGGCTTCGAAACCTGCTTGTTGTGACCGCGGGCTTGGAGGTGGGGGCAGGTTTTTTTCGGCGGCGCGCCGCCGCGGCGGTGACCGGGTGAGACCGAAGCCTGGGAGGTCGGCTGCCCGTTGCAGGGAGGGGACGAAGTGGCCCGCTGAAGCAGCGTTGCTTGGCTCAGGGCTCGGCGAGCCCAGCTGCAGCGAGCTCTCCGCGGGGGCGGCGCCGCCCAGCGGCGGCGCCGGTCAACGGGCGGCCGGGCAGGCGCGCCGCCAGCAGACGGGCCGATGTAGGCCAGCAGCCGGGCGCGGCGCAACTACCGTTTGCGACCTTCCTCGCCAATCACGGGCTCCCGGGACTTGCCGCGCTCGCCGAGATCAATCACGTCCCGCCTGTGTCACAGCGTTTACCGGGCCCCGCTCGGGTCGTAGACGGCGAAAATGGCGGGCGGCGAGCCTTCAGGCGCAGCCTCGACCTCGGGCAGCGGCAGCAGCGGCGGCAGCGGCAGCGGCAGCGGCAGCGGGGCCCCGTCGCGGCAGCAGCGTGTCGCCGCGCCCGCGCAGGCCCACCCCCTCGTCCAGTACGGTGCGCTGCACGGTGCACCGTGCCATCGGGACACCAGCGTGCGCGGTGCCTTGCAACTGAGAGGGCGCGGTGCCTCACAGCGGACTGGCACTGGACGGCAGCACCCCGCCACGCTGCCGCGCTGCCACCCCAAAACACCCGCCGACGCGCTGCATCGCGCGCGCTCGCAGGCTGCAGCGCCGGCTTTGCCGGCGTCGTGGGCACCATCGTGGTGGGCGTGTTTGGCACGATAACGGGGCGGCAGGCGCTGTACAGCCGAATGCTGCGCTACAGACTGGTGCTCGTGGTGGGTTTTTTTGGGGGCAGGGGGGCCGCCGCGGTTGTGCTTGGCCGCCGGCTGTCCGGGCCGGGAGGTTGTGGGCACTTGGGGCGCTGGCGCAGGCCGCTTCGGTATCGGCAGCCGTTTTGGCAGCCGCGCGCCGCGACGCACTGTGCCTGAACCCACGTCCGCAGCGCGCCCGCAGCCAATCCCCTTCCCCCCTAAACCCCACCCCGCCCCCCAATCGCAGGGCACCACCCTCGGGCTGTACACCACCGGGACCGGCTTCATACCCGTGCCCCCCCCGCTCGTGGCGCTCTTTGGTCCGCCCAAACGCGCGCCGCTGCAGTAATTACACCGCATCCCTGTTGGCAATGGCCAAAACGCAGCAGCAGCCTCAATGGGGCGCCTGCCCTAGAGTGTGTCCACTGGCGCCAGCAGCGCCCGCAAGGCGCAAGCAGTCCAGGAAAGGGAAGGAAAGGAAAGGAAAGGGCCGCCGCCTGCCGCGCCCCCTCACGCCGCGTCCTTGCGGAAAACGAAGAGGCTGCCGCTGTCCACGCCGCGCCCGACCCGGGTGTCGGGGTCGACGTAGGTGGTGCGGAAGTTGGGCCGCGCGTTTGGCGGGCGCCGCGGCACGCTCAGCGTGAGCTCCGGCAGCTGGATGGGCAGGCCCAGGACGCCCTGCAGCTGCACCCCCAGCCCATCGAACAGCACCTCAGAGGCCAGCCCCGGCCCGTCGGCGTCCCCGTCCGCGGGCCTGCCGCGCGGCGCCGGCGTGCCGGCGAAGCGCCAGCTCGGGTTGTGGCAGCTCTGCCAGTGGCCCATCACGCGGACCTGCCAGCTGCCCATGGGGCCCAGGTTGAGCCGCATCTGGTTGCTGCACTTGACGCCCGCGCCCGCCAGCGGCTGCGCCGGCTGGTTGCCTTTTTTTGGGGGGGTGGGGGTGAAGGACGGCAGGGCTGGGGGGTGCGGCGGCCATCGGACCCGCGAGAATGGGCCCCAAGATGCAGGGCGTCCCCACCAGGCGGTGGGCGCGCCGACCAGCCGCCACACACCTCCCGAGTCCCGGCCAGCCATGCAGACCGCTGCGGGTGCTGGCCTCAGCGGGCGTTCCACCCCCCGGCCCCCCCCCTCTGCAAAACAAGCCAACCTGCAGCGGGGTCCAGCGGGGTAGCGGGGTCCAGCTGCTGCCCTATGTTGGAAATGCCAAACCCCGGGAGCGCCGCCATCTGCGCCAGCAGCTGCGCCGCCGGCGAGCGGGTGACGACGGTGCCTGAGGACGCAAACGCCAGCGACCAGTTGCCCAGCAGCGACGCGGCGGCGCCGGGCGTGTCGGCGCGGAAGGGGGCGATGCGCTCCAGCTCCTCCACAATGGAGCACACGCGGGCCTTGGTCTGCGCGCGTATTGCGTGCGCCGCGCAAGGGCGGGAGTTTGTGGGGGGTGTGGCGCTGCGGCACATGCACTGCCCTGCTGAATCGACGAGGGGAGCTGCAGCCCGCCGGCTGCAGCACGGGCCCACCGCCGCCGCGCCGCCCTCAGCGGCCCGCCCCCGCGGCCGGCCAGGCCGGTCCCCCGCCCGCGCGTGGCGCACCTGCGCGTCTCCGGCGCCCGGGAAGAGGCCGTCGAGGCCGGGGAGCGCGGAGAGCGCCTCGGCCAGCTCGCGCTTCAGGCTCTGCTGCGCCTGCAGCGGCAGCGGCGTGCCCGACACCTGCGGGTGGGTCAGTATTGAGGGGAAGGTGTGGCTTCGCTTCGCCCTGTTGCCGCGGCCGCAATTCGTGGTCGGCACGCTCGTCGCGCCGCGTGCCGAGCCGGCACGGCGCTCGCGCGCGCGCACGCACCGCCCGAGCGCGCACGGCGGGGCGCGGCGGCGCGGCGCGGCCGCTGAAGGGCTGCCTGGAGGCGCCTTGCGCCGATTGGAGCCGCTGCATGGGCGCGGGCGCGGGCTGCGGGCAGTGCGGGACTGCGACAGTGACGCCGGAACCAATTTAGGGGGGTGATTGGCCGATTTGATGCCTGGATCAACACAAAATCTGTTTTGCGGATTTACCAACTGCGGAATTGCCGACCCCGACGCTGTGATCCACACTGTTCGAGCCCAGCTAGATCAGCCGCGCTGTCAGCAGGGGGAGCGCACAAAAGCGCAGCAGCAACTCTTCCTGTCGAAGTCCCGTTGCGCACCGTAGCGCAAGCAGAGCGCCGGCCAGCACAGGCGGCGCCGCTCCACCGCTCGCAGGCGCCGCACCGGCGCGCCGCAGCATGGGCGGCAAGACGTTCGTAGGCCCGGGCGTGGGCTTTGGTGAGTGCCTGTGGAGGTGGCGGTCCGCCCTGCGTCGCTGCCGGGGCCGCGCCGGCGCCCTGCACTGCGCGGCGCAGCGGGCGCGCAGCCGCAGCGGTTCCCGTGTGCACGGCTCGCCGGCGTCGCAAACTGCCGGTGCCGGCCCTCACCCCCGCCCCGCCTCGCCGCCCCGCTCTGCAGGCATGGGGGTGGGCTGTGGGTTTGGCATCGGCTGGGGCTTTGGAGGTGGGCGCGGGGCCCGGGGGGGCGGCGATGGCGGTGCGGCCGTGCCGAGGCGTTTGCATGCGCAACCCGGCGCCCGCTTGCAGCTGCTGTGCGCGGCCGTGCGGCGGCGCGGCCGCCGACCCCACGCACGCGCTCCGCACCCAACTCCACGAATTTGCCGCGGCGCAGGCGGGCCCGTGGGCTTTGGCGGCTTGGGAGCAGGTGCGCGATGCCGCTGGCGCGGCTGGTGGCACCAGGCTACCCTCGGCTGCCGGGCGAGCGCTTGGGCCTGCCGCCGGCGCGGCGGACGCGGTCGCACACGCTCCCGCCTCGCCCAACCCCGCGCCCTCCTCCCCCCCTCCGGCGCGCAGGCGGCGGCTGCGGCGTGGGCCTGGGCCTGGGCTGGGGCTGGGGCGGCGCGTGGGGCAGCAACTACATAATCGTCGACCCCGAGTTTGGGGACTCCGCCTCGGTGCCCGGCAAGCCCCGCTGGTTCTCGCAGCTGCAGCAGCAGCTGCGCATTGCCAAGTTTGAGCACTCCCACCACCACGAGCCGCGGTGACGGGGTCGGGTTGTGGAGTTGGCGGCGGCGCGAGCGCCAGCGTGTAATGAGTCTTCAGGGCCTCGCTGGGTTGGGCTGGCTGGAGCTGCAGTTTGGGGGGGAGCCGCTCCGCCAGCGGATGAGACATGGACGAGACGGTTTGCGCGCACCTGCTGGCCGCTGGCGGCAACAGCGGCGGCGCAGCTGCGCAGAAGTCTCTACGAAGCGACCTGTCGCCGGTCAAGCTTTGTTTTTGCCTTGCAGCTACGTACGCTACCGTTGTTGTTCGCGCTTCACAGGCTCCACGACCGCTGCCCCCCGCCACTCCTTCAAGGCGCGCCGTCGCCGGCCCGCCTGGGACTCATCTGAATCATGCTGGCGAACAGTCAGGCGGCGCGAGGCCGTGCGCTGGGCCGCGGAGGGGGCGGGAGGGGCAGCAGCAGCAGCGGAACGCCTGCGCCCGCGCCCAAACGGCGCGAAACCCGTCCAGCGCGGCGTACTCGCATCAGCACACACGCAGCAGCCAACGACGAGGTGCGCGGGGGCTGGGGGAGGGTGGTGGTGCGGGGGCGGCACGCCGTGGCAGCGCTGCTGTGTGCCGTCAGCGTCGCCGCCGCCGCCCCCCGTGCCAAGCCCGCGCGCCCCGGCTCGCCCACCAGGCCCGGGGAGCCGTCCCCGACTTTGCGCCCATCGTGTCCCTCGGCGACGGCGCCTACATACTGCGCTCGTTCGGTGAGCAGCGGGCTGGGGACGTCGCAGAGCGGCGGCGGCGCTTCCGCTGCCTCCGCCGCCGCCGCCTCCGCTGCCGCCGCCTCCGCCGCTGCCGCCCTGCGCGACGCCCGCTTAGCTGGCCTGCCTCTCCACCTCCCCGCATTCACCCACCCCAACCACCCTCCCCCGGGTCGGCCCCCCCTCCAAACCTCGCCCCCAGTGCGCCCCGCCCACGCGGCCGCGCCGCGCTTTGACCTCGACCTCGAGGGCGCGCTGCAGCTGCAGCTGGACGCGCTGCAGCGCAACAACAGCCCCTACCCAGACCACGGGGTGGAGGTGATGTACCGCTTCGCCGCGTTCGACCCATTTGAGCGCAGCAAGTACTTCGGGTGAGCGGATGCGGCAGGGGCAGCGGCAGCGGCGGCGTCGCCTGTCGGCGTGCGGCGGCCTCGCGGGGGCGCGCTGCCAGGTGCCCGCGCCGCCCCCCGCCCACCGTGGCTGGCAGCCTGCCGGCCCAGCTTTCCGAACGCCCCCCCCCCCGCCCAGCCCCGCTCCCCGCCCTTCCCCTCCCCCGCACGCGCAGGCGCAGCTTCGACCTGGGCCAGTTTGAGCGCTTCCGACGCGTGTGGCACACGCCCGCGTTCAAGACGCTGCTCAACCACGACAGCGCCGACGTAATCGGGCGCTTTCAGATGGGCGAGGGCAAGTGCGCGCTGCGCGTGCTGGCGCGGCACGACGCGCCGCTGGAGGAGCGCACCTTCACCGTCACCATGGTGCAGCGGCAGGGCGGGCCCTATGACGGGTACTGGCTGACAGATTCTGTCATATGCGACAGCGTGTGCTGGGACGACCCATCGGTCATCATCTCCTGGTGATGCGGCCGCCGCGCCGCGCCCCCCGCAGCCGGCGCCCCACCCCCCACACCCCGTAGCGCCGCCTCCCGAATCCAATGCTCCCCGGCCCCGGCCCGCGCCGCACAGCCGCACGGCCAGGGGGGCCTCGCCCCCGCGCTCTGCGCGGGGAGGGCTGCCATTTTGTACAACTCCGACCCGAGGGGGCCGCACGCACGCGCAGACCCGCCCGACGCGCGCGCGCGCGCGCGGGCCGGACGCAATTCGCTGGCCGCGCGCGCGCGCGCCCGCGCCCGCTCCAGATGAGCTTGGCGGCGCGCGCCGCCCCTTTGTACGACCAACCCCGCGCCGTGGAGGCCCCTCTCCCGTACCAAAGCTCTCGCTGTACCGATAGACGCGGGAGGGCGCCCGCGCCCGCGCCCGGGCGGCGGCTGCCGCCGTGGCGCAGCTGCCGGCGGCGCCTTCCCTGTACCCTCCCCCCCCATTGTAGGCCCGATCTGATCTGGTCAGATCCCCCCTGTTCCCGCACAACCGCGCCGCACCGCGCTTGCCTTTTGCGCCTTCCCCGTTCGAAACTGAATTTGTGAGCTGCCGGCGGCCGGCGCGCGCGCTCGTGCGCCCGCCGCGCCTCGGCGCGCGTCGAGCCCTGCCCGCCTGTGCCAAAGCGCAACCCCCAACCCGCAAAGCGCGGCCGCCGCCCTATCGCGAGCGCCGCGCCTGACCGCTGCTGAGCGCTGCACCACACGCCCTCCCACAGCCCAACGGTAACAGAGGAGTTGAACCACAGCGTTGCCTGCGGTCGCGGTTTCGTTTCGCAGCCGGGCATGCCGGCGAAATACAATGCGCACAGCCTGCGACCTGGCAAGCGGCGCAGGCAGTCGCGCACGCGTGCAGCAGCAGCAGCCCGCGGGCACGAGCCAAGGGGTGTCCGACAGGGGGAGGCGGGCGCGACCCGCCGCCGCCGCCGCCGCCGCCCCCCCTCCCCTGCTCAGTCAAAGTCGCTGCTCTCGTCGTCGTCGTCCCGCGGGAGGTGCACAACGCCGCGGCGCAGCGCGGTGGCGGCCTCCCCCCGCCGCCCGTCCTCGTCGTCGCTGCTGTGGTCGCCGCCGCGACCGCCGCGTCGCTGCGTGGTGACGACGTCTGCCGCCTTTAGCCGCGCCTCGAATGCCTGCGGCGTGGGGGTTTTGCGCGCGCGTCGGCGGGCCGCGCGCGGGCAGCAGCACTGTGCCGCCTCTTTCGCCTCCTCCGGTGGGGCCTCATGGCGCCGGCACACGCCCGGCGCGGCGGCCACGCTGCGCCTCCCTGCCCCCAGTTCCACCCTGAGCCCCTTCCGCCCAGTCGGGAGGGCCCTCCCCCCCCTCGCGCCGCACCGCTGTTGGGAAGTCGTCCTTGCCGCCGAGCTGCTCAAAGCCCACCACCCGGTCCACGCTGCGGCCGTGCTTGAACAGCACCACGCAGGGCAGCACCTTGATGCCCAGCTTGACGGTGAAGAACGGCGAGTCCTGCGGGCGCGAGGGCACGCGCGCGTTTGGGGGAAGCGGTGGGGGAGGGGCCGTGCTCTGAAGTCTTGGCCCCTTGCCCATGGGTCCCTTTGTTCCGGCGGCGCCGGCGAAGCGCGCTACGCGCTCGCGACCGCCGCCGCACAGCCCCCATTACGCTTGCAGCAACAGGCAGCACGATGGCGCCCCAACAGCGCACTCCCCCCCCCCCCCCCCCCCCGGCCCCCCACCGGTGCTGAGAGCTTGATGAAGCGCGTCTCCATGTACTTTTTGGCCAGCAGCGCCAGGTGCTTGTCCACGATCTTGCAGCGCTCAAAGTCCTTGTGAAAGAAGTGGCACACCACGTTCTCAGTGTCCGTGGTGATCTGGACGGGGTGGAGGGGTGGGGGTTTTGGGGGTGGGGGTTTTGAGGGTTTGGGGGGCGGAGGAATTGAGGCGGAGCCTGCCAGGCCGCACCAGCGTGCGCCCCACCCCCCAGCCGGCACAAGCACGCGGCGCCCCACCCGCAGCCGCAGTGGGTCCAGGCGCCTGGCAACGCCAGCTCTGCCCCAGCTGTGCTGGCGGCAGGGTGGGCGCAAAATGCAAATAGGCACCGCCCCCGCCCCCCCTCCGGCGCACCTCCAGAAAGTCCCCCTCTGTGACCTCGTCGTAGGTGCCGTGCCCCTTGCGCTCCAGCTCCACGCGCCGCTCCGCCTCCTTCTTCATCGCCGCGATGCGGTCGGCGTGCAGCTTCTCAAGCTCTGGGGGTGGGCGTGTGGGTGTGTGCGTGTTGGGCCGCAACACGGGTCAGAAGGCCGTCGCATCGGCGGCTGGTGCGGTCGCAGAGGGCGCCCCCGGCCATGGCCGGCTGGCCCGCGAGCGCGCGCGTGCTGGCGGGCCGCCGCGTGCCGGCTGCTGAGGCGCCTGGATGGGCGCTTGCCCTGTCGCATGGGCCACGCAGGCGGCCCCCTTCGGCCCCCTTTGCCCCGCACCAGGGTCGTCCAGCAGGTCGTCCACGTCCACAGCGCGCACAGCGTCGCCGCTGCCGCGCTCCTGATCCCCCACCTCCTGCGGTTGCGTCGCAGGCGGCACGCGTGCGCGCGCGCGGGCGCGGTCGGCGATTGCGGCGAGGGCCGCGGGCTGGGCGGCGCGCGCAGCATGGCGCAGGCGCGGAGCAGCAGAGCACGCGCAGGGCGGGCGGGCGGCGCACCTTGACGTAGTCCCGCACGGCCGCCTTCATCACCTCGCCATAGGCGATGGTGTTGAGGGCCGAACCCAGCTGTTTCGCGTCCTGTGGGGGCGCGCGGGGGCTGCGTGAGGGGCGGGAGGATGCGGGCGCGGCCCCCTCGTTTGGCGGGAGCCCCCACCCGGACCTCACCAGCGCCATGGCGACCCCTGGTTGCGCGCAAGGCGTCCTTGCAAGCACTGTACGCCCGTGGGCGAGCTGCGAGAGCGCGCGCCGAGCGATCTGGTGCCCTTTGAACGTCGCTTTTCCTGCAGCAGCTATAATCGGCCTCGGCTTCGGGCGCGGATGAGTACTTGGCGTTTGTAGAATACAGACCGCGCGTCCAAGAGCTTGATAGTAGCCCGAGCAGGGGCCGTTCCTCTGCCCCCGCGTTTGCGGGTCAGGAACCCCGACCCCGCAGCTGGGCGAGGCCCACCGCCGCAACCGTGGAGCCGTCAGCGATCAGGGCGCGCCAGCGCGGCCGCGCGCCGCGGCGCGGCGGCGGCGCCGCGCTTCGCACCGCTGTCGGGACCGCGCCGCCGACCTCGCCCCCGACGCTCCGACACGTGTGAGGGCCCCCAACTGCCGCCCCCGGCCGGCCCCCGCCGCCGTCGCCATGCTGTCGGGCAGCGACGCCAGCAGCAGCGCGCGCGCGAGCGCGAGCCCCCCCGCGCCGCAGCTGGGCTCCTCGTCCCGCTCGGTGTCGCCGCCCGCCGGCCCCGCCGCCGCGCGCGCGAGCTCGGCGTTCATAAACGTGGGCTACGCCGGCCGCGCCGCGCTGGTGGACTCGCTGCTGCAGGTGGGCTTTGGGGGTTTGGGCGGCGGGTGCTGCTGCTGCTGGCGGCGCGGGGTTGGGAGGGAGACGGCAGCGAGGGCGCGCATCCAGCCCGCGCCCCCCCCTCAACCACCACCAAACCACCGCCGCCGCAGCCCCTAAAGGCGGAGATGCGCACCGCCGTGACCGACCGCGGCAAGGCCGAGGCGCTGCGCGACGCCTTTTGCCTGCCGCCGGGGCAGCTGCTGCTGGGGCACTTTCTGTGCACGCGCCGCAAGCCGGGCGGATGGTGCGTGTTTGGGGGTCCGGCACGGTCGGGGCCGGCCTGGGGCGCATGTGCGCGCGCGCCACGAGCGAGGCAGGCGCCCCTGCGCCCCACTCCAACGGCAATCGGGCGCTGCCGCCGCCGCCGCCGCTGCCCATCCTGTGCACCCTGCACAGCCCTTGAACCAGCTCCCCCGCGCACCCACTGCACCCCCTAAAACCCTAAAACCCCCCCCCCCTCCCCCCAAAGGGACTCTGGCGTGGTGATGCAGGGCGCGCTGTTCATTTTCAGCGGCTGCATGGTCTTCCAGCACAACATTCTCGGCCACATCAAGTTCAAGGTGAACCCTGGAAACCCTGGCTGGGAGGGGCGGCGGTGGTGGTTTGGGGGGGGGGGGGGAGAGCGGCGGCGGGAGCAGGGGCGGGCGGAGGCAGCGACCGGCACAGGGGCCCCGCTGTCTGTGATTAGTAATGACCGGCAGCTGGTCAGCTGCAGCAAAGCACTGGCCTGGCAAAAACCCAATGCTACAACCCCCAACCCCCCGCCCCTCGCCCCCCGCCCCCGCCCCCGCCCCCGCCCCCACCCCCGCCCCCACCCGCGCCCCCCAGTCCATATGGTTTGAGAACATCACCGCGCTGCGCAAGAAGAAGGCGCTGGGCGTGGGCGCCATCCTGGTGCGCCACAACGACGCGGCGGCGGGGCTGCAGCGGGAGGACCTCTTCATCAGCTTCCGGCTGGCCAGCCGCCAGCAGGCCTTCGCGCTGCTCGCGCAGCAGTGGGCCTGCGCCCGCCCCGAGCTCGCGCGCGCGCAGCTGCAGGCGTCGGCGTCCGGCGGCGCCGCCGGGGCCGGCGCGGGCGCGGGCGCGGGCGCGGGCGCGGGGCCGGCGGTGGCGTTTTCCTTCGGCGACGCCGTCGGCGCCTGGGCGGGCCCGCCCTCGCCGCCGTCGCTGCGCGGCCCGCGCGCGTCCGCGAGCGGCTCGGGCGCGGCGGCGGCGCCGCTGGCGTGGGCGCCGGCGCCGCGCGCGGCGCCGCTGCCCGTGCCCGCCGCCGACATGCGGCTGGTGGCGGATGCGGAGATTGAATGCGGCGACGCGCGCGAGTTTGCAGAGGCAAGCACGGGGCTGAGACGCGCGCGCGTTGGCGAGCCGCGCAGCGGCGCGTGGCGCTTTGACTGTGGCGGTCGATCAGGGTTGCCACGCGCAGTGCTTTGCCTGCCGTGCAGGGCTCCAGCTCCCCGCGCGGCCCCTGTGCGCCCCCCCCTCTCCCACCCCCTGCAAGCCTCAAACCTGCCCCACCCCTGTCGCCCCCGCCCCGCCCCGCGCAGCTGCTGCTGTCCGACGGCTCCGGCTTCTTCGCCGAGGTGCTGCGCGCGCAGGGCAACACGCCGCTGACGCAGACGCAATGGACCCCGCCGCCGCCGGGCGCGGCGGCGTCGCCCGTGTGCGGCGTCGCGGGGGGCGGGCTCGCGTGCCGGCGGGTGACCTACCTGTTCCAGCCCCCACCCGGCTCTGGCGCCTACAAGTCTAGCTGCATACAGGTGGCTGATTTCTGCAAACACCCCTCGTGGCCGGCTTTTTTGCGCCATGTGCATCCGCGTGCATAGCCTGCACGCATCGTTTGCTCCCGGCGGCGCCCTCAACGCTCCATTGGGCCTGCCAACTCGCGCGTGCCACTCATGCCGCCGCTCCCCCCCAATCCCTCCACCCTACCCAGGAGCAAATCTATACCGTGTTTTCGGGCGATGGGCCCCCCTCCCTGGCTTTTGAATACACACAGCGCATGCCGGAGCTGCCAATGGGAATCGGCCGGATTTTGAACCTAGCAGTGATGTGGCTGGTCACACCCATAGAGGCACAGCAGCAGCCCCAGCAGCAGGACCATCAGCAGCAGTACCCCACGCCGCAGCCGCACCAGGCGGCGCGCTCGGTCGCGGCCAGCGACGCCGACGCCGGCGACGCCGACGCCGCCGCGCGCGCGGCGGGCGCGGGGGTCGCGCGTGGCGCGTCGCCGGCGCCGTCCTGGGAGACCTACACCTACGGGGTGGGCGCGTCGGGCAGCGACGGCGGGGAGCCCGTGAGCGGCGGCTCCTCCCCGCGCACCCCCGGGGGCCGGCTGGCCCGCTGGTCTAGCAAGGGCCTCACCGCGCTGTCTGGCAGCAGCAAGCGCCGCAGCCACGCGCAGGCGCCGCCGCCCGCGCAGCAGCAGGCGCAGGCGCAGCCGGACGACGGCGCGCCCGCCACGCCAAAGGCGGGGGCCGACGGCGGCACGCCGCGCTCCGGGGGCAGCGCGCTGCGGCTGGCGTCGTCGGGCCCCGTGCCCGGCCTGGCGGAGCCGCCGGCCAGCCGCTCCCCCCTGCTGGCGTCCAGCCCCTCGTGGCCGCGGCGGCGCGGGGGCACCGGCGGCGGCGTCGACGGCCCCGCCCTGCCCTCGGCGGCGGCGGTGTCGCCGCTGCTGCGGGGCAGCGCCGGCGCCGGGGCGCCCGACGATGCGCTGCCCCCCAGCGCCTTCCTGCAGCAGCGGCCGCAGCGGCAGGCGTCCCCCGCCGGCGACGACGCGCGGCTCGTGGCCTGCCGCAGCGGCAGCGCCAATGGCAGCGCCAGCGGCGGCGGCAGCGGCGGCGGCACGCCGACCCCGGTGCTGCTGCCGCCAGGCCAGCCCCTCCCGCAGCTCCGAATCTCCCCAACCCCCTCTGCTGGGACCGCGTCCAAGCAGCCCGCTGCGACGGCGGGGGCCGCGGCGGCCGCCGCTGCCGCGGCCGGCAGCGCCTCCGGCTCGCCGCCGGGCGCGCCTGCCATGGAGGCCCCCGCGCCCGGCGCGGCGGCGCCGGCGGCGCCGGGTGCGGGGGCGCCGGCCGGCCGCTGCCGCTGGCGCGTGTGGGTGGCCGTGCGGCTGGACAAGTTCCACGTGGCCCGCAGCGGCATAGAGAGCGGGACCTACGCCCAAACCATCCCCGCGCTGGCCGCGCTCGTGGCAACCGGCCAGGCCTGGGCGCGCGACCCGTCCGCGCGCCGCACGCTGGCGCAGGCGCTGCCGTCGGCGGCGCTGGCGCTGGCGCCGCGGCACCGGCGCGGGGGGTCGCACGGCTCTGCCAGCGCCGCGCTGAAGCTGGCGGCCGCGGGCGGCGTCCACCACAGGCGCACCGGCAGCGCGGGCAGCCTGGGCTCGGCCGGCGCGGGGCCCGGCGCCGGCGGCCTGGGCGGCGGCGCCGGCCGCCTCAGCGGGGCGGGCGGCGGCCTGGGGCCGAGCCGGCTCAGCGGCGCCGGCGGCGCCGGCGGAGGCGCCGGCCGCGGCGGCGCGCTGCGGGCGCTGCTGTCGGCGGTCCTCGCGCCGCTGTCTGCCCTGCGCCCCCGCGGCGCGGCGGCCGCGGCCTGGCTGCTGGTGGCGGTCCTGATCGCGCTGGCGGCGGCGCAGGCGGTCGCGCTGTGGCGGCTGGCGCGGCGGCTCGACGACCTCGCAGCCGCGGCCGCGGCCGCGCAGCAGCAGCAGACCGAGCTGCTGCGGGCGCTGCTGTCCGTGGTGGCGGCCGTGCCGCGCGCGGCTGCAGGCGGCGACGGCGTAGCTGCTGCGGCTGCGGCGCTGGAGTGCGGTTTATCACCGGCAGCCGCGCTTTGAGTTTTGTTCCTGCCCTCCAGGGCGGGTAGGTCGCCAGCTTTTTCCCAGACATCCCCAGCGTTGAGCAGCAGCGCCATCCATCCAACAGATTACATCTGCTTTGGTGTGTCCCGTGCGATCTTCCTTCCATGCTTTGTGCCCTTTTGGCAGTCAACCCCGCAGCACAGAGCCCAGCAGCTTCTTCCTTGGCAGCAGCCGCCTGCCACAATACGCTCCAAACGCAGGCAGCAGGGGTAGTGTTGACCCGAGTCGGCGCGCCCACTGCTGGCGCCTGAATGCCACAAGCTGTAACCCCCAACCCAGGCCCCGCAGCATGGCAATCACTCGTGCGTTTACTCTGCTCGCTTTGCGCGTACCGCACTCTCTAAGCGGCAGCTGCAGCCGCTGGCGGGTCGCGGGGCGCGGGGTGTGTCAGCCACAGACAGCGGTGAACGAACTAACGGCGGCGTGGCCGGCGGCGGCGGCGAGGCGCGGCGCTGATGGCCGCCGTTTGCGCCTCGGCCCGCCGCGCGCCGGCCCTGGGGCTCAGTTTTCAAATTTGGTGAAGGCATTGCCCGTGCGTGCGTGTGTGTGTGTGTTAATAGGAACTTGATCGCAGCTCCTGTACCCAGCCCACGAAGACAGCACGCATCAACCGACGCGGCTTGCGCGCGCGCGCCCGGGGGCGCTCCTCAGAGCACGCGCGCGTGCGTCCCCCCGCCCTGGCGCGCGCGGGCTCGGCCGCATCGGGCTGCGGCAGCGGCGGCCACGCCTGCGCCTGCGCTCAGCCGCGCACCAGGAAGGGGTCCAGCGGCTTGCCCAGCGCGTACACCACAAACCCGATCTTGCGCAGCGCGTCGTGGTCCAGGATGTTGCGGCCGTCGAAGACAAAGGCGGGCTTGACCATGGAGTCGTACATCTTGGCGTAGTCCAGGCCCTTGAACTCGTCCCACTCGGTCAGCACGCAGATGGCGTGGGAGCCGGCGGCGCAGGAGTAGGGGTCGCTCACGGCCTGGGGGGAGGGGGGGGGTTGGGGTGGGGTGTTTAGGGGGCCTCAGCGGCGGATTCCAGGCGTCTCCTAAAGGGGGGGAGCGGGCCTTGCGCAGCGGGCTGCCAACAAGTCGCCGTTGAACCCCCCGCCCCCCCCGCTGAAGGCACCCCCCCTTACCCCCGCTCCCCCCTTATACCCCTCCCTCCCCCACCTGCACGCTCTCCATGATGTGGTTCTCGCTCTTGGTCCAGCCGTGGGGCCGGTCCCAGGCGTACTTGGGGGCCGACAGGTCGCGGAACATCTGGATGGGCGCCACCTGGGGGTCGTACACCGCGCACTTGGCGCCGTCGGCCAGCAGCCCGCGGCACACGTCGATCGCGGGCGTCTCGCGCGTGTCGCCGGTGTCCTTCTTGAACGCAAAGCCGAAGATGGCGATGCGCTTGCCGGCGACGGTGTTGAACATGCCGGAGATGACGCGCTCCACAAAGCGCTGCTTCTGGTAGTCGTTCATCGCAACCACCGTGTACCAGTAGTCAGACACCTTTTGTGTGTGGGGGGGGGGGGGAGAGGAAGGAGGGTGTTGAGCCGTGCTGGCGCGCGATACGCGGCACGAGCCTTTGGCAACCGCTGCTGAGCGGTTTCAGGCAGCTGCCGCAACGCTGCTGCCCCAGCAGCCCCTCGGCGGTGACCACACACCCCCGTCGCAGTCCCTTGCACCCCCCACCCAAACCTCCCCCCCCCCAAGCGCACCTCCTTGAGCCCCACGCTCTCGCAGACGTAGCAGAGGTTGAGGATGTCCTTCTGGAAGCAGCTGCCGCCAAAGCCCACCGAGGCCTGCAGGAACTTGGGGCCGATGCGGCTGTCCATGCCGATGGCGTAGGACACCTGCGACACGTCGGCGCCGGTGGCCTCGCACAGCGCGGAGATGGCGTTGACGCTGGAGATGCGCTGCGCCAGCATGGCGTTGGCGGTGAGCTTGGCCAGCTCCGCGCTCCACAGGTTGGTCATCAGGATGCGGTTGTCGGGGACCCAGTGGGCGTACACCCACTTGAGCTTCTCCAGGGCCTGGGGAAAGGGGGGGTGGGGGTGGCAGGGGTGGGGGTGGGGCTGTGGGGGTGGGAGGGCAGCAGCGCACCGCGGGGGCTGAGGGGCACGTGCCATGCGGCGGCAGCGGCAGGCCGGCAGCGGCAGCTGCGCATGCCGCAAGAACGCCGCGTGCGTGCGCACCGCGCGGCCGGTGGGGGTCTCCTGTCCGCCGATGAGCACGCGGTCGGGCTTGGTGAGGTCGGAGATGGCGGTGCCCTCGGCCAGGAACTCGGGGTTGGAGAGGATCTCAAACTTGACGTTGGGGTCCACGCA
The DNA here is from genome assembly GCA_003203535.1 of Raphidocelis subcapitata. NCBI lineage: Eukaryota > Viridiplantae > Chlorophyta > Chlorophyceae > Sphaeropleales > Selenastraceae > Raphidocelis > Raphidocelis subcapitata. The sequence continues at coordinate 478,470 of BDRX01000015.1, forward strand.
GTTGCGGGTCAGCACCTGGGGTGTTGAGTGAGCAGGGTGTGTGTGAGGGCGGCGGCGCGGGCTGAGCAGGGGGAACGCTCAAGTGCTTCCGCGGCCCGGGGGCTGCCGACCTCCCGGGGGGAGCAGCTGGGACGGCAAGCAAGCTGCAGAAGCTGCCTCCCAACCACCACCTCCCTTCCGCGCGCTGCCGCCGCCCCGCCGCCGCCGGCCCCCGTCCCCCGCCCACCTTGGCGATGGCCTCTGCGGTCTTGACGGGCACCGTGCTCTTCTCCACCACGATCTTGCTGCTCTTGGAGACGGCGGCAATCATGCGCGCGGCGCCCTCCCAGTAGGTCAGGTCGGCGGCGCGGCCGGCGCCGATGCCGCTCATCTTGGTGGGCGTGTTGACGCTGGGCAGGGGGGGCGAAGGGGCGGGGCGGGTGAGCAGGCAGGTACCGCATGCCGAGCCGCCGCCGAGCGCTGCGGCCGAGGCGCGGGACGGCGCCCGGGGCCTTGTGTGCTGTCTGGGCAGCGGCCTGCATGGGGCCGCAAGGCTCACCTCACGAAGATCACGTCGGCCTCGCCGAGGTGCTTGGTGGTGTCGGTGGAGAAGAAGAGGTTGCGGCCGCGGGCGGCAAACACAACCTCCTCCAGCCCAGGCTCGTAGATGGGCAGCTTGTCGCTGTTCCAGGCCTTGATGCGCTCTGCGGGGAAGGGGGGCCGTCAGCGGGCCAGGCTTGTCGGCGACAGCAGGGCCCCGGTCTGCCCGCGTCAAGCCGGCAGCGCGCAGCGCGCGGGGGCGGCTGCAGCGCTGCAGGCCCGGGGCGCCCCTGCGCCCACCCCGCGCACGCGCCGCTCGCGGGATCGCGCACCCTCATTGATGTCGAGCACCACAACCTCGATGTTCGGGCACTGGAGGGCGATGACCGCCATCGAGGGGCTGCGGGGCGCGGCGGGGTCCCAACGACGTCTTGGTCCACCCCGGTCCACTACGGGCCCGAGGCCGCTGGCGCGCCCGCCGATCTCTCGTACACGATGCCGCTATGCCTCTCTGTCGATAGGCCGCGTCCCGGCTGCCGCAGAGCCCCGCTCGGCGCCACCGAGCTGTTGCCCCGTCCAGATCGGTGCCAACGCCCGGCCCCCCGCCCTCCCCGCCCGGTGAAAAGCCTACTCACCCGCCCACATAGCCAGCCCCGATACAGGCGATCTTCTTCACCGTGTTGGTCGACATGTCGATGCTGCTGCGGGGCCGCTGCGCGTCAGCGCCGGGTGAGAACACCGCCGATGAAAGAGGCGGTAGCTGTTATTCCTTTAAGACCGTGCGCGCAGGCGCGGTCTCTCCGTCAGGGGGTGGTTGGACTAGGGGCAACCGAAGCGTTCGGTTGGGGGAGCTAAAACGGGGGTGCCGGAGGCGGTAGAGTGGATACGAAGCTATCCCTGGTATAGCAGCAGTGGCCGAGCGAAGAGTGGGGCCTCGCAGAAGCCTCGCCTCGTGGCAGCGCGCGGGGCACTGCTGCCCTTCCGGCCAGCCCCAGCTGCATAACAGCCGCAGGATGCAAGCTATAAGCTGCGCGCGTGCTGGTTGGATTCCGACGTGATGCTGAATCTGCTCTGCCCGCCGCCGTTGACCTGCAGAGGCGTCCCGCCCGAGCCGCCGCCGGCCCACCACCCGCAGCCCGTGTCCTGAATTGTCTGCGACCCGCAGGCCCCCGCACGCTGAACGTGTGTGTGGGAAACGTTACTCCATGCCAAACCGGGGCGAATAGATTACCGTATGAACGAATCGCTGCCTGCTAGCCCTACTTGTCCTTTCTGCTGTCGGGGGCCTCAGCGGCGGCCTCGGAGGGCTTGCCGTCAGCCTGCTCCTCGCTGCTGCCGGCCGCGGCCGCGGCCTTGCGCCGCCGCGCGCCCTCCGCCGGCGGGCCTTCGATCGCGCCCGCCGCCCCCGCCGTCGCCGCCGCGCCGCCCTCGCCGCCGCCGGCCGTGCCGTCCGCCTCCAACAGCTGCCGCTTCTCCCGCTCCTCCGCCATCTCCCCGCTGAAGCCAAACTCGTTGACGCGCGACTTGTCGACGCGGTAGATCCAGCGCTGCGGGGGGGAGGGGGGAGGAGGGGCGTGTTGACTCGGACCGCGCGTGCATGGCGAGGCGGAGGCGCGCGCCGGCCCGCACGCAGCGCGCCGCCCCAGCACGGCGCGGCGCCTGCCCCGCCCGGCCACGACCGCGCTGCCTCGGCCCCCCGCGCCTCCCAGGCGCCCCTCCGTCCGACTGCAGCTGCAGCGCCAGGCGGGCCGCGCAGCCCCCCCCTTTCGCCCCCACCTGGTAGAGGAAGATCATGAAGATGATGTCATCGCGGAAGACCGACAGCCGGTGCAGCGTGGGCATCTTGATGACAAAGGCGAAGAGGTCGTCGATGATGGTGTTGAGGAACTTGTAGGTCATCTGGCGCCAGGGCAGGTGCGCCACCGACTTGAGCTTGTAGTTGAGGTAGAGCTGCGGGCACATGAGGATGAAGCCAAAGGTGTAGACCGCGCCCACCAGGCTGCCCAGCACCCAGGAGTACCAGCTGCGGTGGGTCTCGTACTTGAGGGTGTACAGGGAGTAGCCTTTTTTGGGCGGGTGGGGTGGGGTGGGGGGTGGAGGGGGTTGGGTGGAGGGCAGGGGTTGAAGGGGCCGCGGCGTTGGCGGGCGGGCAGGGCTGGGGCTGTGGCAGGGCGCATGCGGGGGAGCATGAGCGGGGCAGCCCCTCCCCGCCGGGCGCAGCACCGCGGCGCGGCGCAGGCCACCGCAAAACGACGCAGCCGGCGCGGCCGTCGGCGCGCACCTATGACGCATGGGTATAGTGCGTAGGAGAGGTAGCGCATGGCGTCCTTGTCGTGCATGTTGGTGTTGTGGCGCGCGTCGGTGTAGGAGGCCTTGTCGCGCACGCTGATGAAGGGGAAGGTCCGCGTGGTGGACACGTCAAAGGCCTTTGTCACCTTCCAAAACTCGATGGCGGTGCCGACGCCCGAGCTGATTAGCACCACCGTGCTGGTCTCGTTGTCCAGCAGGTAGAAGAAGATGACGGCCTGGCAAAAGGCGTTGACCATCACGGACCGTGCGGACAGGCCCTCCATGGAGCGGTTGTCCTTCCAAAAGGCGACGTCGTTCTTGAACGCCATGAAGTCAAAGACCGAGTGGAACAGGGACACGACCTGGGGGGGGGGGAGGGGTTGGGGGTTGGGGGGAGGGGGGTAGGCGAGGCGAGGTGAGGCGCGGCAAGGTTTGCAGCAGCCAATGAAGGCGCCCATGCAGGTTGCAGCGCGGGGGACCAGGGCAGACGCGGCAAGCGCAGGCTAACGGCATGAGCAGCGCATCAGCGCCGCCCTGCCACCCACAGGTCCCAGCCCCCCCCCCCCCGCGCACCATGGTGATTGCCAGCAGCACGGGGTTGCCCTCGAGGAAGATGCGCTTCACCTCATCGCTCTCGCCGTCGCCCGCCACGCCCATGTTGACCTGCATGGAGAACGACTGGTCCATCTGGGGGGGGAGGGGGGCAGGGGGAGGGCGGCGTTGCAGGGCGAGCTGAGCGGGGCTGCAGGCGGCGGCCTGCAGGGGGCCCCAAAGAGGCTCCGGCACGGCAGCAAACAGCGGCGCTCCCACCGCAACCTGAGTGGCCGTCCACATGCACGCACGCCCGCGCGCGCGCAAAGCCCCTCCCCCTCCCCCTCCCCCACCTGCTGCTGCAGCTGCATCCACCATATGCTCGCCGTCTTGAGCACCAGGTGCAGCGGCAGCTCGGTGACGGTGTCGTTGACCGGCAGCAGCCTGTCCCTCAGCAGCCAGAACTCGTCAAAGTAGGCGATGGGCAGGTAGCGCTCACCACTGCCGTCCGCGTACGCAAACATGTCGCGCATCTGGGGGGGTGTCGGTGGGGTGGGCGGGTGGGCGGGCGGGTGGGTGGGGTGGTTGGCTGCGGGAGCGGTGGGCGGGCAGGGCTGCGCACACGGCTGCTGCGGGACTGCGCTCCGCTGCCTGCTGTGGGTCAAACATGTGCGTGCGCGCGCGCGCGCGCGCAGGCGCCACACCTGCGGCGGCACCGCCCCCTGTTGGTATGCGTTGAAGTGGTCCGCGACAGCGATGGTGGCGTTGGGCTTCCAAAAGCTGACCCACTTGGACGGCTCCGCGGCGGTGACGGTCTGGGGTGCAGAGGGGGTGTGGGGCGCGGGCGGCTCAGGGAGTGGGGGCTGGAACATGGCCGCTTTGCTGTGGGCTTGGAAGCGGGCAACGCCACCAGCAACTCGGCCGCGGCGCGGCGACGGAGCGCAAGCCCTGCCCCTCAGAGTTTTGGGGGGGCGTGCCAGACGCCCTCAAGGCCGGGCCCCGCACCTTGGGCGTCGTCACGGGGCCGCCCTCGGCGGACAGCAGGTTGACTCCGGTCTTGTTCTTGGGGCGGGGCATGTAGCGGATGAGGCCTGGGGTGGGGGGGTGGGGGGCCGGGGGTGAGAAGATTGGGGTGGGGGCCAAGGGAGCTTTGCCAATGGGCGGTTCGCCAAACCCCACAGCACAGCGCGCCGCAGCGCCCCGCGCCACCCCCGCCGCCGGCCGCTCACTCAGGGTTTTGGTGAACACGGCGCCTGGCGGCAGCTCCTCGCGCGCCTCGGGGTTTGAGCCCGCAATGGAGAACACCGCGTGCAGGTAGACGCTGCCGTTGTTCTTGACAGCCTTGGTTGTTTGATTGGGGGGCAGAGGCGGGGAAAAAGGGCGCGCAGGCCTGCGTCAGCGCGCCGGTGGTGCAAGCTCGCCTGCATTGCGACGGCGACGCGGTGACAGGGAGCCGCCCGCAGACGCGGGCAGCGCGCGGCGGGCCGGCAGGCTCGCGCCGCGGCGCCGAGGCACGAGGCGCGCACGCACCTCGCTGGGCGTGTACGTGTAGGTGAACTTGCTCTCCGGGGCCGTTCCCAGCGGCACGTTGTTTTGCTGCCAGATCAGCTGCCCGTCCTTGAACGACTCCAGCCGGGGGGCCTCGGACAGGAACACGCGCAGGTCCAGCAGCTCGCCGCGCACGTAGAGCGGGCGCACCGTGCCGACCGCGCCGGCCCCGCCGGCCGTCTTCGTCTGCCCGCCGGGCTTGAACATGTTGAACAGGTACCACATGACCGCCATGCGCAGCAGGCCGCTCAGGAAGCTCCCACCGGCGGCCTGCGGCTGCTGTTGCCCCTCGGCAGGGCCGCCCGGCGGCCCAGCGGCCGCGACGGCTCCGCGTGGCGGCATTTTGATGCCGTTCAGTGCGCGTATGCCCGCGTATCGGGTCTGGGCGGTGATCTGGGGATGCTCTCGTGGGCAGGAGAAGGGCAGCCCCCGCTGCTTGGCGGCTTTTTTTAGGTGGAGGCGAGTGGAGGCGTAATGGCGCGGGCGGACCCGGTCGCAACGTGCCATCACCTGCGGGCGGCTGCACTTTCAAGCGGCGGCGTGCTGTGCAGCTGCCAAGTGCCGGCGGGTGTCGACATCGCGCCGGCCGGCAGGCGCACTGCCGCGTTCACAGGGCACCGGTGCGCAGGGTGGCAATGCAAGCGCCGTAGCCATCTGCATGCAGGTACGTCGGCCTCGTGGGGCGCGGTCCTGGAACTCCTTCGCGTTTCGCCACAAACGGCGCGGAGTGCATCGACCAAACCGGCCAGCCGTTCGGCTGAGCTAGCACAGCGTGCAGGCCGGTGCAGTAGCCGCGTTTGAGGCCAGGGCAGCGCGGCCGAGGTCGAGGCAGCGGTGCGGTGCGATGCGGCGTGATGCCCAAACCTAGGCAAACTTCGCAGCAAAGTCAAGCGGACCGGTTTTGACCCGCCATTCCAGAGGTGTCCCAGGCTCTCCCCCCACGTCATAGCCTCCTCTACCCCTCAGCTCGCGCGTCGCCTGCCAATGGGGCTGCGCCGTTGGCACGGGGAGGCTGCGCGGCCCTGGCAGCGCGCAGGCGGCGCGAGCGCGCCCCAGCCGCCCGCTCGTGCGCCGCACACGGGCCGCAGGGCATCGCGGGCGCAGGCCAGCGCTGACAAAAGAAGTGGGCTCTTCAACGGACGTTGGATCTCACGCAGCGTGCCTGTTGCCGCAGTTTCCAGGTCTCTTCCGCGACAGCCACCCTCTCGCGCGGCCCCTAGGTGCGAAACGCAGGTGCGCAGATCCCGGGATGGTTTGAGGCCAGCTGGGGAGAGCAGGCACACTGCAGTGGAGCGGCCGGGGCCGGCATGCGTGCCGCCGCTGGCCCGCTGCGCGACGCGGAGATTGTGGCATCCCGCCAGGCACACACATTGCCCCCCAACCCCACCCAGGGATGCTGGACGTCGCGATCGTTGGGGGCGGCCCGGGAGGGCTCGCCCTAGCCCGTGCGCTGCAGGTCAAGGCGCCCGCGCTGCGCGTGCAGGTGCGGTTGCCGCGCGCGCGCGCGCGCGGCTGGCCGCCACCGCCTCGCGCGCCCCGCCCCGTCACGCCGCATGCCCCTGCATGCAGCCTTTGATCGCCGCCAGCGCTGTCCCCGTTCCGCCAGGTCTTCGAGCGCGCCTCTGGCCTGCACAAGCGCGGCGCCGGCGTGGCCATCGCGCCAAACGGCACCGCAGCGCTGCGCGCCATCGACCCCCCGCTGGCCGATAAGATCCTGGCCACCTCCCTGGAGCGCAACCTGGTGGTGGTGGAGGACGCGCAGGTGGGCAGCTGCCCCGCTGCCCAGGGGCAGCGGCCGGGCAGCTGCCCTGCACCCGTGCACCGCGGCTCGGCTGCATGCGCGCCAGCGGAGCGCGCGCCCTTTGCCCGCCGCCCCCGCCCCCAACCCCCTCGGCTTCCCACCTTCCCGTGTGCCCCCGCGTCTCAGAGTGTCAGCGACATGCGCCAGCGACACCCAGAGCTGTGCAAGCGCGTACAGAGCCCCCCCTCCCTTCAAAAACAGGGCCGCGAGATGAGCCGGCAGCTGATGACGTTTGGCGCGCTGGGCAAGGCGCCTGGGCAGGCCATGGATGGGCTCATACCATGGTGGGGGCGGGGGGTTGCGGTTGTGTGCGGTTGTGGTTGCGTGGGGGGGAGGGCATGCACGCGCAGCACTGCTAGCCGGCCGCCGGCTGGGCCCACGCCAAACCCGTGCCCGCACGTGCATGCAAACCCCGCGCAGCACACCCATCCCCCGCTCCCTCCCCGGACCCGCGCGTGCCCTTCCCCCCCCCCAAAAAACCCACCAGGCATGCCATGCAGCGGCTGCTGGCCGAGTCTCTAGGGGAGGGCGCCGTCGCCTACCGCAAGGCATTCGCGGGGCTGGACCTCGCGCCGGCCGGCGGCGGCGCCGTCGTGCGCTTCGCCGACGGCAGCAGCGCCGCGGCGCGCCTCGTGGTGGGCGCAGACGGGCTGCTGTCGCAGGTCAGGGAGGCCTGGCTCGGCGACGGCGGCCCCACCTTTGACAACCGAGTCATCTTCCGCGGCCAGGCGCGCAGCGCGGACGTGGCCGCGCTGGCGGCGTGGGCGGCCGGCGTGGGCGGCGGCGAGGGCGGGGGCGTGCCGGACTCGCGGATCTGCCCGACGGGGCAGGATCTGATGGCGATGGTGTACATGCTTTCTGAGGGGGTGACTGTTTGGGCGGTCAACGCGGGTTACGGCGTGGTCAAGGTGCGTTTGGGGTTTTTGGCGTGCGCGCGTGCAGGGTGGGCCCTCGCTTTTCGGGGCTGGAGGCAGGGGACGCGCGCGCGCGAGACGTGGCGGCGCTGCGCACGCGTCTGCAGGGCGCAGCCGCCGGGAAAGCAGCCAGGTCCCAAATGCCCCTTCCCCAACCGCCGCGCCAATGCTCTGAGGATGGCCAGCCCCCCGGTAAACAAACCCACCCGAAACGCCCCCCCTCCACCCCCAGGACTGCGGCGTTGACTACGCCCCCTACGCGCGCAGCGGCGAGACGCGCGCCAGCCTGATGGAGCCCGAGGCGGCGGGGGCGGCCTGCTTTGAAGAGGCGCTCAAGCTCGCAGACAAGCTGCCGGCGACGGTGCAGCAGGCGAGGGGGGCGCGGGGCGGGCGCGGGGGGGGGGGGGGCGTGTGCACGGTGGCGCTTCGGCTTGCGCAAGGCCGCCTCATGGCTGTGCGCCGGCCCGCAGCCGGTCAGCTTAGCCACCCCCACTCGCCAGCCTCCCAGCCCGTCCGGCCCCCAATGGCCGCCCAAAACCCCCTCCCCGGCCCCTCCACAGAAAAACCTCACCCCTCCCATCCACACACACCCCAGGTCCTGCGTGTGGCTGACCCCTCCACCACCACCATCCACGGTGACTACGTGCGCTACCCCAAAGACTACCCCGACACAGCACTCGGCGCGGGGCCCGTCACTCTGGGTGCGCCGGCTTGGGGGGGGGGGAGGGCTGGGGCTGGCGCGGAGGGCGGGGCGGGGGCTGCGACAGCGGGCGGGCGGGCGTCGACGGCGGTGGCGAGGGCAGCGCTCCGCAGGTCGCGGCCAATCCGACCCCCTCAGCTCATGGGCTCGCCTCCTCACCTCCTCAACCCCGCCCCTCCCCCCGCACCCCGCAGTCGGGGATGCCTTCCACCCCCTCAAAGTGGCAGGCCAGGGCGCCAACCTGGCCTTCGAGGTGCGCGCCCCCCTCTGCCCCGCGCGACGCGCCACATCTGCCGCGCGCACGACCCGGCCTGCCCCCTCAACCCCAGAAGGCGCCACCCCGCAAACCTCCCCGCCTCCCAAACCTCCCCCCAAACCCACGAAGCCCCACCACACCCCACCAAACCCCCCACAACCCCCACCAACCCCCACCAACCCCCACCAACCCCCGCAGGACGCGGCCGTGCTGGCCCACCACCTCGCCGCCGCCGGCCCCACCGAGGCGGCGCTGCGCGCGTACGAGGCGGAGCGCCTGCCCCGCCTGCGCACGCTGGCGGAGTTCAACATAACAACCATGAACAGCGCCGCAAAGGCGGCGGGGCAGGACTACCAGGAGCTCAAGAGGCGGCAGGCTGAGTTTGAGGAGGCGGTGGTGCACGCATTCCCGCCGCCGGGCAGCGCGCCCAGGGCCGCGCCCGTGTCGTGCTGAGGCCGACCCCCCCGCGCCGCGCTGGTCCCCCGCGCTGTGCTGATCCCCCACCGCCGGACTGTCACGCGCGCGCGTGCGCCTGGACTGCCCCTAGGACCGCCGTCCGCCCGGCCCGGCCCCTCCCCCAAGCAGCAGTGCCGCAGTCCGCACAGCAAAGTAGCCACGCAGCTCAATCGCCGGCCCCCTCCTTTTCCCACAGCCGCAGCTTGCCTTTCTTTGGCGCGCCCTTGCATTCGGCCCGCCCCTTCCCTTTGAGCGCCTGCGCGCGCGCCGCGCCGCACCGCGCCTCGCCCCTACTAGCCCCTCGCATCCGCCCCATTCTCGGGTGCGCCCTGCATCCGCCCCCCCAACCCAGAAACTGCAATTGCGCCCGCACCGCCCCTGGCACTGCCTGTTGCGCTGCCGTCCAATACCATCACCGCCGAGTTACCAGGGTGCAAGAAGGGGGCGCAGAAGAGAGCGCGTGTGCAGCGACCGGGGGGGTTCAGAGGCCCCGCCGGCGCGTGAGTCAGCGACAGATCATCCAGTAGACCCAGCGGCAGCACAAGTCTACAGGGGGGTTTGGAGGACGGGGCGGGAAAAGGCCGAGGGAAGGAGAGACCGGCACTCGGCTCGCAGCAACTTTCTTCGCTCTCAGACGGCGGCGGCGCCTTGGCCCCGCCGCGGCAAGCCACGGGCGCGGCGGGACGCAAGCGCGCCGAGCGCCGGGCGGCGGCGGCGCCGCCGCCGCCGTCCCGGCGCCCGAGTTCGTTCAAAGGCTGCCAAAACCCCGCCTTGACGCGACACTCACGCGGCAAAACACGCCACCCATGGGCACGCGGGCTGATTATACTGAATGCGTTCGGCGGCAGGCGGGTCCGCGCGGCGCGCTGCGCAAATGTGCGCTTTGCTCTGCGCGCCGGTGCGTTGCGGCCCGGAAAAGAGAGAGAGAGGGGGGGGGGGCAAAGGCCCGCCGCGGCGCCGGCTCGAAAAGACGGGGCCGCTCGATAAGCGGCAGCAAGGGGGGGGGGGGCACGGGACCTAGCCAAGGGGCCGGCGCGCGCGCGCCGCGGATGCGGCCGCCGCGGGGGGGGGGGGGGGGGGGGGGGGGGGGGGGGGGGGGGGGGGGGGGGGGGGGGGGGGGGGGGGGGGGGGGCGGGGTGGGGCGCGCATGCCGCCGCGCCGCGCGCCGGCATTGGGTTTGGGTAGAGGGTGGGGCTGCGGCGGGGCCGGGGCCGGGGGGGCATACGGGGGGGCCGCCCGCCCGCGGGTGCGTGTGTCGGGATGGGGTCGTTTCCAGCGGTTCGTGTGCACTGTGTGGGGGCACCAAACGCGGACGGCGGGCGCGGCGCGGCGCGCCCCGCCTGCCGGCGCCTCGGCATTCGAAGCGCTCTGCCGCGGGCGGGCCGGGGCGGGGACTGGGCGACGAAAGCTGTCTTCAAAACGCTCTCAGGAAAAATCAAACGCGGGCGCCTTGGGGCGGCGCCGCGCGGGTGCGCCCGGCGCGCGTGCGGCGCGGGCGGGGGCGGGGGCGGGGCTGGGGGCGGGGGCCGGTGGCTGTGGTGGGTTGTTTTGCGGGGGGTTTCCCGGGCGCGCCGCCTCTCCGCGCCGCGGGGACGCGAATAGGGGCCGCCCCGCGGCGCGGCGGGGGGCGGCGGCCCCGCGGGAAGCGCGGCGCAGGGTTTAGTGCTACACGGAGTCGTGGTCGGCTCCCCGCCGGCCGGCCTGGCGCGGCGGCCGGCGGCCGGCGGCGCCCGCGGCCCTGGGGGCCGCGCGCCCCGCCGCCTCACCGCCCGCGCTTGCTGCCGCCCGCCTCGGCCGCCGTCGCGCGCGCCGCGTCCGCCGCGCTGAGCACGCCCGCCTCGACCGCCGCCGCGCGCTCGGCCGCGGGCACGTACGGCACCGCGGCGGCCACAAACGCGGCCGGCAGGGACGCGAACTTGCGCCACTTTGGCACGAACGCGCGGCGCGTGAAGTTGTCGTAGTCGTTGGCCTCGATGGCGTCGAGGATCTGGCGGTACAGGATGAGCGCGCTCCAAACGGGCCACCGCGCGTTGCCCTGCAGCAGGTTGACGCCCGCCTCCGCCTCGGCGAACACCGTCCGCGCGCGCTCGATCTGGAACGCCATGAAGCGGCGCCACCTGTCGTCCGTCTTGCCCGAGGAGGGCGCGTGCAGGCCGTTGACCACCTCGCGCTCGCTGATGCCAAACGCGTCGAGCTCGTCGGTGGGCACGTAGATGCGGTTGCGGCTGGAGATGTCCTCCCCGACGTCCCGCAGGATGTTTGTCAGCTGGTTGGCGGTGCCCAGGGCCAGGGCGGCGCGGTACACGGGCTCGAGGGGGCCCTGGGGGGGGAAGGGGGGGGTGTTGGGGGGTGGGTGGGCGGGTTGCGTTGGGTGGTGCGCCGGCCGAAAGTTTTGGGGTCGGCGTGCGAGCATGTGGGTGTGGGTGCGCAGTGCAGCGGCTGTCCAAGAGCTTACAAACTGCCAGAACCACACCCTGGGTCCTTCGGCCCCGACCCCCCCCCCCCCCCCCCCCCACCTTGTACGCGGGGTCCACCCCCATGACCGGCACGCTCATGAGCGCGACCGTACCGGCGACCTTGTAGCAGTACTCGTACAGCTCGTCGTAGTTGCGGTACCGCGACTTGACCAGGTCCATGCGCATGCCATCGATCATGTCGCGGAAGGGCTGGATGTCGACAGGGAACTCTGGGGGGTGGGTGGGTGGATGGGTGGGTGGAGGGATTGTGAGAGGGGGGTGCGCCGGGCTGGGTTTCTTGGGCTGTGGCGTAGAAGGACGGGCGACGCAGCAACTCCCGCAGCTGCCGGGCACCACCTGCCCCGCATGCTCGGCCACGCCTGCCGCCGCTGCGCCATGCGCCGCTGAGTCCGCGGAGGGACACAGCCAGGCGCAAACGGACCCCGACAAAAAAAAACCACGCAACCCCCCTCCCTCCCCTCCCCTCCCCCCCGCTCACGTGCGATGGTGTCCGTGAGCGCCGCGTCCAGCATGTCGTAGGGCCGCCCCTCGAACAGCGCCTCGAGCCGCTCCTCCCAGCGGTCCAGCGCCTGGGGCGTGATGCGGCTGGCGTTGGGGCCGTCGACCAGCTCGTCCGTGCGGCGGCACCAGACGTAGATAGCCCAGATCGCGCGCGCCTGCTTGGGCGTCATGAGCTGGGTGCCCAGGTAGAAGGTCTTGGCGTACTCGCTGGTCACGTCCCCGCAGCGCTCGTAGGCCTCGTCCAGCAGCTGGCCGCCCCACACGCGCTGCTGCATCGGCGCGCCGCCGGGGTGGCGCAGCTGCAGGTCGATGCAGCGGCGCATCGCGGCCTCCTCAATCTCCTTGCTCGCGAGCTTCTGCTTCTGCTTCTGCTGCTGCTGCTGCTGGCCGCGCGCGGCGGCGGCGGCGGCGGCGACGGCCGCGCTGCCGCCGTTGAGGAGCACGCCGCCGCTGCTGCTGCTGGCCGCCTCCGCGGACGGGCCAATTGTGCTAACGGCGGCCGGCACGCGGCCGTTGCTGCTGCTGCTGCCGCTGGCGCTGCTGCTCGAGGGCGAGGGACCGCCCCGCGAGCTCGCCGAGATGATCTGCGACCGCACCCTGGGGGCGCCCGCTGACCGCTGCCGCATGGCCATTGCACCGACCACGGGCTGCGCTTGCCGGCCTGCCTCAGCGCGGGCGCTGCGGGCCTCGGGCCTGGGAGGGGAGGGCGACCGGGGGGCGATTTGAGGCTCTGCCGCGCGCCGCATGCCCCACTGGGCACGGCAGGCATCCCGGCAAAGCGTCGATCTTGATAGGATTCATACGAGCCCCCGGCGCGGGACCGCTGCGGCCCAGTGGCGCCCGCACCTTGTGCGCATCGCCATCCTCCCCTCCGGACGGCGCGCAGGCCCTACTGCTGCCAATGCGCGCTGACAGATGCAATACGCCGGGCTCGCGGCGCTGGGCTGTGCGGTCCTCCAGGGGATTCGCAGACTGCAGGTGCAAACGCGCTGCCTTTCTTCTCGCAGGGCAGCGGGGGTTCCAATAACGGCGATTTAGTCAGAAACAATTGTATGTTGGGGCCGCCGGCCAAAAACACCCTCCCTCTAGTTGAGGCCCGCTCGCTTTCCACTTTTTGCCGGCTGTCTGCACGCCCGTGCGGGTCGGGGGCTCGAGTTTTTGTCTCTCCTGTCTCTATACCCAGGGGCGGGGTGGGGTTGGGGGGTGGGGGGATTGGGATGGGGCGCCGGCGCCTGGCGGCGCGGCGGCCCGGCTTGCGGTGTTTGGGTGGGACACCTCGACCCCGCGTGCCCCGCTGTCCGCGGTCAACCCGGCCCGCCCTCCGCATCTCCAGCCCGCGCTCCGGCCTCGTTCGCAGCGGGTTTCGCAGCGGGTTACAGCGGCCGGGCCGTCAGCTGTTGGCGCCGGAAACCTCCCCGATGCGCTGCAGCAGCCGGGCGTTGCGCTCCCGCGCCGCCGCGAGCGCCGCGCTGCCAACCCCGACCTGGGGGTGCGGGCGGCAGGGGGCGCGGTCGGCCAGGGGCGCTTGGCAAAGCTGCCCCCCCGCATCCAACAGCCCCTCCGAGCTCCGCTGGCCGGTGACACGCGCGCCTGCCCCGCGTTTGACCGGGTTTGACACAACCCCACGCCTGCGCCTCCCACGCTCCACGCCTCCCCCTTCCCCCACCCCTCCCCCCCACCACCCCCACCTTGTCAGCCAGCTCTCGTAGCTCTGAGAGCAGCGCGCCGCACACCGCCTCTGCCGCGTCCCCCCCGCCGCCGCCCGCCGCGTCGCGCAGCCGCCGCTCCACCGCCGACGGCAGCGGCCCCGCGGCGAGCGCGGCGGCGAGCGCGGGCGCCTCGAACGGCGCGCAGCCGTGCGCGGCGCTGAGCACCCTGCCCAGGTTGAGCACGCGCACCTCGAGCGGCTCCAGGCAGGCGCCGCCCAGGGCCGCCGCCTCGGCCGCCGCGGCCCCGGGCAGCTGGAAGGCGCGGTACGTGAGGTGCAGCGTCGCGCCGCCGTGGCCCTCGCCGCTGCTCAGCAGCAGGAACACCGCCGCCCGGTCGGCAGCCCCCGCCGCCGCCGCGGGGGCCGCCCGCTGCTGCTGCTGGTTGGCGTGGCGCAGCGACGCGCTGCGCGCCCAGATGCCGCTGCTGCTGCCCCCGCCGCCGCCGCCGCCGCTTGTGCCAGCCCCGCTGCCGCCGCCGCTGCTCGAGGCGAGGTGGCACTGCAGCGCCGCGGTGACGGCGGCCTCCCGCGTGGAGGGCTGCTCCAGGGTGCCCGGGCGGTAGGAGAACCAGCCAAGCAGCTCCCCGGAGCCCGCGCTGCGGCAGAGGGCGTCCAGCTTGGCGGCTGCGCGCGCGTCGAGGGGGATTTGGCGTGGTGGGAGGGCCCGCCTGCCAGTCGAGCCCAGGTGCTTGCGCCCGCAAGCAGCGGCGGTCGCAGCCAACCGCGGCAGCAGACAGGCGCCTCCCTCGCCGCCCGCCCGCCCGCCCCACCGTCTATGGCGCCCGCGCCGTCGTAGAAGCTGCCAGTGGCGGCGCACGCCAGGGTGCACGAAACCAGCGCAGTGCGCTCCTCAACGGCGACGGCGTCTGCGCGTGCGCGGGAGGGCGCGGGAGGGCACGCCGGCGTTCGGCGGCGCGGGCGGAGGCGCGTGGCAAGGCGTGGCCGCCTTGAGGGGCGGGTCGCAAGGCACTGCGCCGGGTGCACGTGAGCACAGCGGCACGGCGCAGCGCGAGTGCGCACGCGCCATGCAAGCGCGCATGCAGGCGCGCAGCCGCCCCACCGAGCGTGTCCTCTGCCTGCACCGACGTGGTCGTCACCGCGCTGCCCAGCAGCACGCCATCGCAGGCGCGCTCCGACGTGAGCACCGACTGCAGCAGCACCGCGAGCGTGGGCCCGTGGATGTCGAGCCGGTGGAGGGGCGCCATTCGGCGCGGCGCCGCGGGGGGAGCGGCGCGGCGCGGCAGCGCGGTGCAGCCGGCGGGAGGCTCGGGTATGGGGCGCTGATATCTCCCGTTTGTTTTGTTCGGGTCTTCGGGACGCGCAGGGGTTCGTGCAGGGCGGGCAGGAACGCGCAGATCTAGGCTTCCTGCGGCGTGTAGGCAGCTGGATGTTGCGCTGAAGCTGGCGGGGTGCGGTGCAAAATGGGCGACCGGGAGGGCGCGCGGAGTGGAAGCGGCACGGCGGCGGCGACGAGTGCCGCGCCGGCCGCGCCGCGGGCACATGCGGGGCTGCGTCAACCCTTGCCACGCCTTCAAGCCAGGCCCTGCCGCGACAGGCTGCTGGTGAGCGAGGGCAGCACGAACTAGACCTGAGAAGTGCGCTGAAATGGGCCCCGACCGCTTGCAGTTCGGGGGCGGGCGTGAGGGCAGCGTGCACAGCACGCAGTCGCTGCGGCTGCCGACCTGCCGCGGTGCCTCTTGCAAGGGTCCAGCGCTGCCGTGGCGCAAATTCTATCAAAGCCAGAGAGCATACGGTACGCCTGTGCAGTGCCCTCTCCCCACCGCCCCGCGGCCTGCGCGCTTTCAAAATGCCATCCCGCGCTGCGCGCGCGACAGCCCTGCCGTTCCGCCACTGACGGAAGCCACTGAATCATGGGTATGGTAGCGGATTTGCTGGCGGCGGCCGGACGCGGCGCCGCTGCTCAGGCCGGCGCCGGCGCCGTGCGGCAGCAGCTCGCGCAGGCCGACGCAGAGGCGGTGTGCTCCGAGCTGCAGGAGCTCCTGGCCGGGCCGCAGGGCAAGGTGCGCGCTGGCTGGGCGCGCGCACATTGCGAAGAGCGCAACGGTCGAGGCCATGCGGCGCGGGGGGCCACTGTCGGGCTTGTCGGCGGGCGGCTCCCATATGACGCCGTGGCGCGCGCAAAACACGCGTCCGCCCCGCGCAGGAGGCGCTCTCTGCGCTGCTGCACGCGACCCGCCCCGCCGAGCGCGACGCGCCCGCCGCCCAGTCGGCCTGCGCCGCGCTGCGCCGCTGCGTCGCGGCGCGGCTGCCGGGCTGGCTGGGCGGCATGCCGGCGGGCGCCGCCCCCGCGGTGCGCGACTGCGTGCTCGTGGCCATGGCCGAGCTGGAGCACCTCGCGCCCGCGGATCACGTGGGCCTCTATAGCGGCTGCCTGTCCGCGCTGGCCGAGGGCCGCCCCCACGCCACCGCCGTGCTCGAGCTCGTCCCGCCCTGCCTGCTGCTGATCCCGCCCGGCGCGCCCGAGTCGGCCAGCCAGGGCGACGGCGGCGGCCGCAGCGCGGCGGACGCGGTGGACGGCGGCGACGGCGCGCCGCAGGGCACGCCGCCAACGGAGGCCAGCGCCTGCCACAGGCAGGCCGCCGTGCACCGGCTGCTGCATGCGGAGTGGCGGCCCGAGCAGGTCGGCGCGCTGCTGTCGGTGGTGAGGGAGATCCGGCTGAGGCCTCCAGAGGCGCGGGAGGCGGTCCGGAAGGCCATCAGCTGCGTCAGGTGCGCCGGCGTGGGGGTGGGGTTGTGCATGGCTCGCTCTGGCACAGGCTGCATGGGTGACGCCGCTGCCGCATGCCCAGCATGTGCACCCGGGCGGCATGGGCGGTCATGATGCAGCTGCGCCATGCGCCCATGCGCGCCCTTGACCCGCCCCTCTGCCCGATGCCCCAGGACCGCGGAGCTGCAGCAGCTGCCGCCCGTGCTGTACCAGGTCCTGCTCGTGTCGGCCGCCGGCGCGCGCGTCTACGCGCTGGGCAAAATCACAGAGCTGTTTGACCAGCTGGCGCGCGGCGCTGGGGGCAGGGGGGGCGGCGGGCCGAGCAGCGTGCTGCTGCAGGTGCGGGCGCGCGCGCCTGCGGGATTGCCGCGAAGCGCCTTGTTGCCAGGTTTGCCTTGCGCCCAGGTTTGGACAGTGCCGGTCCAACACAGCCACCGGCCCCAACCCTGCAGGTCCAGGGCACGGTGCTGATGCACATCTCCACCCTGCTGAAATACGATGCCGCGCTGGGCACCGAGTGGATCAAGCACCTGCGGACGGGCGGCCTGCGGCCGTCGCCCTTCCTGCTGCAGGCGCGCAGCGGCTCTGGCAACGCGACGCGGCAGCGGCCGCCGCGTGCCGCAGCGCAGTGTTGGGTTCGTCGGGAGTGTGTCACTCAAAGCGCGTGGGTGCCAAGCGGGTGCCAAGCGCAGCTCCCTTTCTTATGGCGAGCGCTCCCCACTTCCCCCTCTCCGCGCACAGGTTGCTCTGGCGATGTGCGGCGTCGCGCGGCTTGAGGGCCAGATGCTGCAGCTGCTGCGGCGCGCGGTGGTGGCGGGCTACGCATCGGAGCAGGTCGGCACGGGGTGCGCGTGGCTGGAGCCGGAGCGGAGCGGAGAGGGCGCCCCAACTGGCAGCAGCGCAGAGGGGCGGCACGCCAGCGGCGCCAGCCTCGAGGCGGCGCTGCTGCAGGCAATCAGGTGCGTGTGGTGTTTTAGCAGCGCCTGCGATCCGGGAACATGTTGCTTTGCATGCGCTGTGCAATTCGCTGTGGCGCAACCTTCGTATTCATCCACCGAAGGAAAACTCGTCGCTTAACAAAAACAGGCAGAGCAAGTTTGCCGGCGAGCTCGTAGTGCCGGGTGCCATCACGCTGGCGCGGCAGCTGCTGTCGTGCCCCGTCACCAGCCCGCTGCACCTGGTGCTCGCCTGCGCCGCAGACGGCGGCGCCGTCGGCGCCGCGGCCGGTGGCGGCCGCGTGCCGTCCCAGGCGCCGCCCAACACGCGCGCCGTGCGGCTGGGGCTGCTGCTGCTTGGTTGCGTGTTTGAGCACCACGCAGAGGCGCGGGACGAGGTGCTGCGCTCCTGCCAGGTGGGTGGACACCGGGCCTGCGTGGACTCGGGTGCGCTGGCTGGGCGGCCGGAGTGGCTGCCACTGTGGAGGGGGGTCGAGCCCTCGGCACGTGCCTCGCCAGACGCCAGCCCCCCCCCCCGCCGCACGCCAAAACCCCCCAGCTCGGCGCCACCAAGCTGGAGGCCTGCCTGCCGCACGTGCTGCTGCTGTCGCGGCTCTGCGCCGCGCAGCCGGCGCTGCTGGCGGCCCACACGCAGCCGCTGAAGGACTGCCTCTCGCACTTTGCGGCGCTGCCGCCCGAGGCGGCGATGGCGCTGCTGCGGGCGCTGTGGCCGCTGTGCCGAGTGCGGCGCGAGCTGCAGGATCACGGTGGGGGGGCAGAGGGCTCGAAAGGGGGGTTGCTCGCCTCACCACACCGGGCGAAACCGAACGCTGTCGCTTTGCCAGTGCCACCGCACGCTGCGGCTGCCCCGTGACGGGGCCGCCAAACGCCCCCCCCCCCGCCGCAGTGATAATGCTGCTGCGCAAGGTCATGTACGGCCGCGACCCCAACAGCAGGTGGGTGGGACACAGGGCCGCAAGGGCTGATTGGGGCGCAGGCCCGGGCCGCACATGGCCCTGCCCAAAGCTTTTTGCGCACCGCGACCCTCCCCTTGAAGCGCACTCGCAAAGCCCCAGCCGACCCCGCACACGCCCCCAATCCCAAGCCCCAACCCCCCAAACCGCTGCCACCCAAACCCAACGCACACCACGCAGGGTGGTGGCCATCCGGGGGTTCATCCACCTCATCGTGGAGCAGCTCAAAAGCGCGCCCCCCTCCCCCCCGGGCAGCTCCGACGAGGCGGGGCCCAGCCAGGCCAGCTGCAGCCAGGTGCGCGGCGCGCCGCCGCCGGCCGCAATCCCCACATCTGAATTGGGGCCAAGGGGCGAGAAGTTTGACCCAGCACCCAGCGTGCCGCAAGGTGCCAGGAAGCCGCGCCTCCCACCTCACTCCTCTCAGCCATCAGCCAGCGCCCCTCAGCAGCTGTGCGCGCAACCGCCCCCTCCCTCCCCCTCGAGCAGGAGCCCCTCAGCCAGATGTCTGCGCTGGCATCGGGGGGCGGCGTCAACCTGCTGCAGGAGCTGGCGGGCATGCTGCGGCGCGCGCTGACGCAGCAGGCGCCCGTGCGGGAGGCCCTTTACTCGGGGGTCACCCAGGTGGGCGCGGCGGCGCGCGGCGGCGCGCGGCGGCGCGCGGCGGCGCCGGGCGCGCCCGCTGGTGGCGGGCCGCGCTCGCTGCACGTGGGGATGCTCCGGTCCCAGCTGGCCTGGACCTTGGCCCCCAGACCATCCTTCCCCCAGCCCTCTGCCCTTTCTGAGACATCCCTGACGCCCCCAACTCACCCCCATCCCACCCCAAACCCCGCCCCCTGCCTGTCCTCTCGCCCCCCACCCCCAGATCCTGGCGGCCGACCCCCGCTGCCACGAGCTGCTGTCGGAGCTGCTGCTGCCCCACCTGGAGCGCTACATCACACCCGGTGACGCGGTGCCGCCGCTCGCGCTGGAGCGGTGCGTGGCGGTTCACCAGCTGGGGGGCGATCCCTCCCTGGTGGAGCCGCTGCCCGCGCTGCTGGCCTGCGCGCGGCGGCTCGCGGCGCTGCAGCCGGAGGAGGGCGAGGCGCCGCCGGGCAGCAGCGAGGCGTCTGCGGGCGCGGCGACGCAGCCGCCGGCGCTGCGGGCGGAGCGGGGCTGCGAGAGCTCCCTGGCGCTGCAGGTGGGGCGGCGCGGAATGGGTTGGGTGGGGGGTGGGTGGCAGGGGCTGTCGGGCCTGTCTGGTCCGCCGCGCGCCGCGGCAACGCGCTCCCAAAGCCTGCAACCCAGCCGAAGCCCCCCCTCTGGCGCGAAACCGCCCCCTCCCCCGCCGCCGCAGCGCCTGCTTTCGGGGCTGCGCTCGCGCCTGCTGCGCGGCTGCCCCGAGGACTTTGGAGTCAGCAACGCCCTCGACCTCGCGCCAGGGTCCGCGGCGGGGCGGCTGAACCAGGTGCGGCGCCGGGCGCTCGCCTCGGCCTTGCACGTTGGCGTGCCGCGCATGCTTGCGTGTGTGTGCGCACGCCTGCATGTGGCCGCACGCGTGCATGCGCGCGTCCGCAGCGCGGCCGCCTCACCACACCGAGCTCATCCCCCCCCCTGCCGCCCCCAGATGCGCGTGTCTGCCCTGCTGGGCGCCATCGAGGTGGCTGTGGAGGACGTAGTGGCGGACTGCCAGCTGCTCAACCTGCGGCTGGCCCAGGACGGCGCGCCCCCGCCCGGCGGCGCGCGCCACGCGGCGCGCTGCCTGCACCAGCTGTCTGCCGCGCTGGCCATGCACCAGCGGCTGTCGGACCTGGCGCGGGGCGGCGCCAAGCCAGGCGGCAGCAAGGGCAAGAGGGGCACGGCGACCAGCGGCGGCGGCAGCGGCGGGCAGCAGGGCGGCGCGGCGGCCAAGGCCGCCGCCGCCAAGGCGGGCGCCGAGGGCGGCTACGTTCCCGTCACCGCGCGCGCCCCCCAGCTGAGCGCCGCCTGCCTCGCCGCGCTGTGCAACGCCATCCGGCGCGACGGCCTGCTGGCGTCGCCGCCCGGCGGCTGGGAGGCCGCCGCCGACGAGGACGCCGACGCCGACGGCGGCGCGGGCGAGCCGACC
Organism: Raphidocelis subcapitata; assembly: GCA_003203535.1. NCBI lineage: Eukaryota > Viridiplantae > Chlorophyta > Chlorophyceae > Sphaeropleales > Selenastraceae > Raphidocelis > Raphidocelis subcapitata. The sequence continues at coordinate 498,890 of BDRX01000015.1, forward strand.
CCCGCCGCCAGCGTGCTCACCGGCCTCGCGGGCGGCGGCGGCGGCGGCGGGGGCGGGGGCGGGAGGGACATAGCGGCCGCGCTGTCGGAGCACACCCAGCTCGTGAGGGACGACCGGTTCCGCGCCTTTGTGCTGTCTGCGGCGGCCAACCACCTCGAGGCGGCGCGGCGCGACGCGGCGGGGGCGGCGCTGATGGGCGGGGGCGCGGCGGGCGGCGGGTGGCTCGTGCTGTGCGGGCCGCTGTACAAGCTGGCAAAGGTTTGGGGGGGGGAGGGTTTGGTTGTGGCGGGGTGTGCGCCCCTCAACGCGCTCAAGGCGCAGCAGCTGGACGGCCAGCCGGGCCTGCTTGGGGCCTCGGTGGCCTGCCTCGCTCCGCGGCGGGGCGCGCGGTTCTCAGCGCCCTCGCGCTCGTCGCGCGCCTCCAACCCACCACCCCCAACCGACGGCCCCTGTCCGGCCCACCACCCCCAACCCACCAACCCCAAACACAGGCCACCACCGCCCACTCACCAACCCCCAACCGACGCCCACCACCGCCCACCCGCAGACGATCATGGACACGGCCACGCCGGGCGGCCGCCACGTCGGCCCCCGCAGCATGGGCGCCCCCGCCGCCAAGGCCCCCAAGGGCGGCAAGGGCGGCAAGGGCAGCAAGCCCGCCGCGACCGCGAGCGCCAGCGCGGCGAGCGGCGGCGACGCCGGCGGCGCCGACGGCGGCGGCGGCGCGGGGGGCGGGGAGACGCTCGAGTGGCTGGCGGTGCGGGCGCTGCACGAGGCGGTGCTCCTTGCGGACGCGTCCCAGCAGCTCGGCGCGCTGGCCCGCGCGCTGCTGCCGCGCGCCGGAGGCGGCGGCGGCGGCGGCGGTGGGGAGGGGGCGGGGGAGGCCCGAGGGCAGGACGCGGCCGGCCAGGGCGGCGGGGGGCTCACGCAGGGCGGCGGCTCCCAGCGGCGAGACCAGGGGGCGCCTGCCGGCGGCGACGCCGGGCTGGTGGCCGCGGTGGCGCCGCTGCTGAGGCAGCTGCAGGGGGGCGTGGACAGCCTCATGCGCACGGGCTGCTTCAAGCCGGCCGCGGCGGCGGCGCAGACGCTGCTGCTGCTCGGCCGCTGCCTGGCGGCCGCGGAAACGTCACTCGCCAACGCGGCCGCAGCCGCACCCGCGCCGCGCAGCGCGCAGCAGCAGGCGACGCAGGCCCCAGCGCAGCCACAGCCGCGGCAGCCCCAGGCCCAGGCGCAGCCCCAGGCGGCAGAGGCGCGCGCCGCGGCGGCGGCGGCGCGCGATGCCTCGCAGGCCCTGTCTGACTGGGCGGCGCTCGCCTGCCAGCAGCAGGAGCCAGAGGTGACTCATTTGGGGCTGATCAAAACGCTGCTGGAGGTGCACATCCGCTTCAGCCGTGAGCGGGGGTTGGAGTGGGGGCTCGGTCGCGCAGGGTGCGGCGCAAAGGGAAGGGCGCATGCCGCACGCAGAAGCCTGCCGCCCGCCGACGGCTCCAGTGCTGCCAAGGCACCAAAGCGCCCCCTCTGACCCCTCAGCCTGCATCCCCCCCCTTCCCCCCCCCAGGTGCGCGCGACGACGTGGCGTCGCTTGCGCTCGTGGCCAGCGACATCCAGCGCGTGGTGGGGCAGGCGGACACGGAGACGCAGCCCACACAGGTTTGGGGGGCGCCTTGGGGGCCAGGGGCGACTGCCTGTGGGTGGGTTTTTTGCAGGGCAGGGGGGGCAGCCCTGCTGCTCCCAGGGCTGGTGCGGGCTCTGTCACTTCCCAACCCCCCAGGCTGTCGGCAGTGCGCACACTCACCAGGTGCGCGCGCCGCCCTCACCCCTCCGCAACGGGCCTGCCTCGTCGCCACCCGCCCCCCCCCTCCCCCAGACCCAGGGCCGCGCGTTCCCCGCGCTGACCGCGAAGCGCACGGGCCAGCCCTCGGGCGCGTTTGTGCTGGCCTACCTGGAGGAGGCCCTGGCAGAGGTGGAGCGGGCCATCGCGGGGCTGGCGCGCGGCCCGGGTGAGCGGCGGGGACCCGCCGGCAGGCCTGGGGGAACGGGGCGTTGCCCGTGCGCCGAGGGGGGGCCTGCGGCGGCGCCAAAGCGCGCGCGCGCCTTTGTCTTGTTGAGCCGTGTCAGACCTATGCACCGCCTCCCCAGAGTCTACCTGGCACGCGCCGACGCCGCCCCCCCACCAACGCCCGTCCCCGCAGACGAGGGCGGCGCGCCCGCGGGCGCGGCCGCGCAGCAGCGCATGCGCGCGGCGGTGTGCCGCCGGCTGGAAGCGGCCGCGGGTGTGCTGGACGTTGTGGTCAACACCGTCTTCGCGGCGGCCCCGATCGTGGATGCAACGGTGCGGGCCCGGGGCCATGGGGCACGCGCCGCTCACTCACAAATCACGTCGCATCCCCGCACCAGCCTTTGCGGATGCTCCCTGCATGAAGCGCGCTTACGTTTCCGGCGCGGCGCGGAGCCCGCTCCAACCGCGCCCACCAACGGCCGCCGGTCAACGCCGGTCAACCGCAGGTCAAAGTCCTCACCCGCGCGTACAGGACGCTCCTCGCCGCCGCCAAGCTCCACACCCCGCCCCGCCCCGAACGGGGCGCCGCGGCGGCCGGCGCCGGCGGCGGCGGCAGCGGCCGGGGCGTCGCGTCGTCGGCGGCGGCGGCGGCGGTGACCCCCGAGTTTGTCAAGCTGGCGGCCTTTGTCAACGGCGGGCTCACGCCCCACGTGTATGCCTTCATCCACGACAGCCACGAGGTGGGGCGTGGGGTCGGTTGAGAGCATGCCAAAACAAACAGCCGCTTTCTGCTGCCTGAGGCCACCCCAGCCCCTTCCCCATTGCTCCAAAGGCAGGCCTGCTCACGCGCCGCAGCCGCGTCCCTCCGGCATCGGGCACCCGCCCAATCAGCGACACCGCCAACCCCCCCAACCCCTCCACCCCTCAGCAGCCCAAGGACTCCGACGGAGAGGAGGCCGCGGCGCGCACCACGCTCGCGGCGCGCATCAGCCGCGCACGGCGGGACGCGCGGTCCATCCCCAACCTGGTGTTCGGGCTGGAGGCGTGGGAGCGGCAGCTGGTGGTGGCGGGCAAGGCGGCCAAGGTGGGGAGGGGGGGAGTGGGGCGGCCCCGCCTTGTTGGCGCGGCTTGGGGGCGCCAGTGGCACCGGCAGCCGGCGTGCGGCCGACCGCGGGGCCGTGCCTCCCGCGCTCGCAACCCAAGCCAGGCCTTTCCTCCACGGCTGCGCCCCCGCACTCACTCACTCCCACCCACGCCGGCCCCCGCCCAGGTCAACCTGCTGCGCAACGCAAAGCGCAGCACCAACCGGGACTTCAAAATCAAATCTGCCCACATCGGCGGCCAACCGGCGCCCCGCGCCGCCGCGGGCGGCCTCGCGCACAGCAAGTGCGGGGGCCTGGCTGGGGCGGGGCTCGGTGACGCGCGCGCGCGCGCCGCTGCACGGGAAACGGGGCCGGCAAGCGTTTGGGCGGTTCAGTCAATCCATGTGCTCATTCAAATTTCTGCTTTTGCCTGCCAAACCCCCACCTGCAGGGGCGCAAAGCGCCGCGCCGAGCAGGAGGCCGCCGCCCCCAGCGGCCGGCCCCCCAAGGTGCCGGCGCACGCCGGCGCCGGCGGCCCGCGGCGTGCTGCTGCGGCGTACGGCGAGGCGGAGGGGGAGGCGGAGGCCGAGGGGGAGGGGGAGGGGGAGGGGGAGACGTATGCAGACGGCGAAGAGGCGTATGGGGAGGGGGAGGGGGAGGACGAGCAGGAGGAGGGGGAGGAGGAGGGGGAGGAGGACGACATGATGCAGGAGGGGGGTGATGGCGAGGAGGAGGAGGAGGAGGAGGAGGGGGAGGAGGGCGGCGGCGCGTACGATGCCGAAGGCGAGGAGGACCAGGACTGAAGCCGCAGCCGCGCCAGGCGGCGCGGCCGGCCCGCGCAGCCCGGTGCGCGAGCCGCTGCCAAAGCGGGGCAGGGCGCTCGGGAGTTGGCGCTGCAGCATGCTGCCCAAGCACTGCAAGCCAGTATAATGATCTTTGGCAACGTGTGGGGTCTCTACTGTTTACAACAGATGGTGCCGGCCTGCATCGGCTGGGCAGCGCTTTGAAATGACGCACGCGTGCGAGTCATGTTCTAAACGGAGGCGGGTGGCAGCTGCCACATGCCAGGCCACGGCCGCCGTGGAAAGGGGGGCAAAGAAAGGGGGGCAGTGATAGAACCGCGGCAACGAATGCTTTGGCGATTGCGCCTCGGCCGGGTTGGGCGCCCGGAGGGAGGGAGGGGGGGGGGGGTGCGGCATCAGCGCCCCGTCAGGCGCATCACTATCCTGCGCCGCAGCAGCGGCACCGTGTGCCACAGGAGGCCCGCCGACACCTGCACAAACTGCGCCAGCCGCAGCCCGTAGCGCGGCCTGTACCTCCCCATTGCCGCGAGGGCCAGCAGGTTGGAGAAGGCCTTAACGTGGGCGGGGTCGTCCCAGTCCACGATGTCATCACCCTGCCCATCTGACGAGCCCTCGAGCCTGCTGGCCGTGGTGGCGGCCCAGGCGAGCGGGCGCCACGCGCCGGCGGCGGCGGCCGCGCGGCCGGCGGCGGCGGCGGAGGGGCGCGCGCGCGCGAGCAGCACGGTGGCCGGGGCGGCCAGGAGCGCCGAGGCGGCTGCGACCTGCAACAGCTGGGACCTGCTGGGGCCGGCATCGGTGGCCGAGCCGGCGGCGGCGCCGGGCGCCGCCGTGGGGGGCCGCGGCGGGTCGCAGGCCGGCGGCGGGCACTCCCCAGGGACCGCCAGGCGCAGGGCCCTCCGGCGGGAGACCGCGACGGCGGCGGTGACGGCCACTGCTGCTACGCCGATCGCCGGCAGGGCGCGGAGGCTGCTCATTGCTGCCCAGGGAGGGGGAGGGGCCCTGGCTGGTGGTCGCCGGGTCGGGCGGCGGGTCGGCCCCGGGCTGGCGGGGCGCGGGGCTGGCCGCGTGGGACGCCGTGAGCGCCTCTACTGGGGTTTTTTGAAGCCTTCTAGTACGTGAAAAACGCCGTGTGGGGCCTTGACGGGGCTTGGGAGTCCTCCCGGTTCCCGCCTGCCGTCGCGACGACCCGTCCATTTTGGCGCCCCCCGGCCCAGCCCAAGCTGTCAGAGGATATTTCGGAGAGATTAATGAAATTGAAGCCCCCAAACGGAGCTCTCACACCTCAGAGTAGGGCCCGGCGGCGCTGCCCCCCCTCTCCCGCACGGCGCATGCAGCGGGAGACGATGCCCGCGCGGAGAAGCTGCTCATACCAGTGTCCCGCCCTCACACGCCCCTGGAAGAAGCTGCAGGATGAAAACTGGGCAGGGGCTGCAGTTGAAACAGGCTTCAAGTCCGACGACGTAGGAAGCCGGGGGTCAAGAGTGTCTTACCGTTGCACGCATGCGGTCGCCCGCATGCCCCCGCAAGATAGAGCGTGGTGCATGCGGCGCCGGCGCGCCGCCGACCGACGCTCGCCGGGCGCCCTGCGGCGCCACTGACTGCTCGCGAACCCACCCCGCGCCGCCGCCCGCCCGCCCGCCCGCCGCCGCTTTGTCTCCACGCCCCTCTTGACACGCGCAATACACGCAGCACCAAATAGCTACGTCTGGGCTGCCAGACGCTGGTGCGCTGCGTGAGATCTGGCCCTTTCCCCCGCCCCCGCGAGCTGAGAAGCCCGTGAGCGCAGCGGCTTCTTCGATGATCGGATAGTATCCTGACGGCCGGCCAAATATGGCGGAAACCGCGGCCGTCGCTGCCGCTGCGCTGCGCCGCCAGCGCTTGGCGGCGCAGCTCCAGCACGTGGACGCTGCGCTGCGCGGGCAGGCCCAGTCGCCCGGCTTGCCGCCCGAGGTGCAGGAGCTCGCCAGCAGCTGGGACGTCCGCGCTCGGGCGGTGCTGGATGCGGCCGGCAGCGCAGAGGGCGGCCTGCAGGGCGTGGCGGCGACGGCGGTGGCAGAGTTGCTGCAGCCCCTGCTGGGCGGGGCCTTTGCCGCAGCGTGCCCCGAGTTGTGCGAAGCTGCCATCAAGGCTGCATCCACCATCATGTCACAGTGCTGCAGCACCGAGGTTGGGGCCGCAGGCAGCAAGCGTACCGCTCCCGCGCCGACCCCTGTCTTCCGCTGCCTCGTCCCACCCACCCCGAAGCCCAGACGGCCCGCACACGCCCCCATCCAACACACGCCCTGTGCAGGGACTGCCCAGTCTGTTTGGACCTGTGGCGGCCAGCTTGCTGGACCTCGTCCTCAACGAACAGCTGAGCTGGCAGACCCGCAACGCAGCCGCAGAGCCGCTGGCGGAGCTTTCCCAGCCGGGCTGCGCCGCTGCGCTGCTCGCGGCGCCCGGAGCTGAGGGCGCCGTGGAAGCCCTTATCGCAGCCGCCCAGCGCGAGGGGGACGGCGAGGGGGACCAGGAAGACATCGCATTTGCGGTGCTCGCCTCGCTCGCCGAGGCCGACGACGCCACGGCGGAGCGCGTCGGCAGCGCGGCCGCGGCGCTGCTGCCCGCTGCGGCGGAGCGCGTCCGCGGCGTTGCGGCCGACGGCCCCCCAACCGACATCCTGCTCCCCTGCCCTTTTCACGCAGTGCGGCTGTTGGGGGCCCTCACAAGCGCTGCGTCCGACGCCGTGCGCCTGCCTGCGCGGGCGGTGCCAGGCCTGGCCGACGCAGCCGCCGGCCTGCTCATGGCGCTCGCCGCTGTGGAGGCCAGGGCGCTGCAGGACGTGTGGCACCACGATGCAATAGAGGAGAGGAGCCTTTCTGTGCTGTCAAACGTGATGGGTGGAGCCCCATCCATCTGCGCCACGGCTTGCGACGCGCTGACCTCGCGCGGCGCGCTGCCACGGGTGGTGGCGCTGCTGCGCAGCTCCAGCGAGGCGACGCGCATGCGTGCGAGTTGCGTCCTTGCCTTGTTTGTGCATGAGGAGGAGGGCACTGCCGCGCTTTTGCAGGTGCCGCGCGCCGCATCGGAGCTTGCGGCAGCGCTGCGGCGCGCGTATGCGGCCGGCGAGGACCCCGCGATGACGCAGTGCTATGCAGCCCTGGCGCTGTCGGGCCTGCTCGGCCACAGCGGCGGCCAGCGCGTCGCCGCCGGGCTCGCGCGCGCCGCCGCGGCGGAGGGCAGCGCCGGCTCGCTGCTGGGGGCGCTGGCCGGCCTGATCGTGGCCAGCGTGGCGGAGGGCAGCGCCGGCTCCCCGGACCTGGACACGCGGTGGCGGATGTGCGTTGGCGGCGCAGCTGTGCTCAATTACGTTTTGCTTGTCAGCATTGGTACTTCTCAGCAGCTGCGGCTGCTGCGGCAGGTGCCGCGGCTGGCCGAGGCGTGCGCGCGCGCTCTGGAGCATTGGGTGGAGATAGGGGGCAGCGATGAGCGCCTGGAAGTGGCCGCTCACCTGGCGTTTGTCCTTGCCGCCGTGGCCGGGCTCGGCGTGAACCAGACGGCGCGCGGGAACTTTCAGCCGCCCGCGCCAACCGCAGACACGGCTGCCGCGCGCGCCGCGCTGAGGAGGGCACCCGGCCTGGCCGGCACGCTGCAGCGGTTCGTGGAGTGGCATCGGAGGCAGCATCCAGAGGCAGAGCCTGTCAAAAAAGTTGGGGTGATGGGTGCCATGTGGCTGCTGCGTCTGCCGGAATTCGGCGGGTTGGCAGCTGCTCCACCAACACCGGCGGCGGCAGCAGTGGCGTCGGCGGCGGCGGCGGTGGCAGCGCCGGCACCAGCGGCGGCGGCGCCGGCAACCTCGACCGAAGCGGGCCTGGGATCGACGCCCGCAACGGCGGCGCTGGTTCAGGCGCCGGCCACGGCAGCAGCAGCGCTAGAGCTTGCAGCGGCAGGCGGCCGCTCGGCAGCCGCGCAGCCGCTGGCGCCGGAGGCTGGCAGCCGTGGCAGCAGGGCAGACGTTGCCAGCAGCAGCAGTGGCGACCGTGGGGGCGGCAGCAGCAGCGGCGGCGGCGGCGGCGGCGGCGGTGAGGCTGCTGAGCGGCCGCGTGAGTGCGGCGCGTGCGGCAGGAGCGCGGCTGAGGTGGCGCTGCTGCGCTGCGTGGGCTGCAAGGCGCGGCACTACTGCGGCGACGCGTGCGCCAAAGCCGACTGGTCGGCCCACCGCGCAGCGTGCAAAGCGGCCCGTCGCGCTGCGTCAAAGCCCGGCTGATTTGCTCTATTGTTTAACCTGTTTGCTGCCTTTGCTGCGTGCGATCATCCCCGTTACAAGCATTGGGTCCCGCAGTGGTCTCAGCCCGCAATGCCTCCTCGCTCCAGCCACCCCTCCACGTCCTCATCGCCGCCTGAGGGAGCACCGTGCTCTCTCCCCTGTAAACCCCACACCTTTGCAGCAGGAAAACTGGCAGGTTTTTACTTACAGTTATGCAGGCTTCAAGTCCGACGACGTAGGAAGCCGGGGGTCAAGAGTGTCTTACCGTTGCACGCATGCGGTCGCCCGCATGCCCCCGCAAGATAGAGCGTGGTGCATGCGGCGCCGGCGCGCCGCCGACCGACGCTCGCCGGGCGCCCTGCGGCGCCACTGACTGCTCGCGAACCCACCCCGCGCCGCCGCCCGCCCGCCCGCCCGCCGCCGCTTTGTCTCCACGCCCCTCCTGACACGCGCAATACACGCAGCACCAAATAGCTACGTCTGGGCTGCCAGACGCTGGTGCGCTGCGTGAGATCTGGCCCTTTCCCCCGCCCCCGCGAGCTGAGAAGCCCGTGAGCGCAGCGCAGCGGCTTCTTCGATGATCGGATAGTATCCTGAAGGACGGCCAAATATGGCGGAAACCGCGGCCGTCGCTGCCGCTGCGCTGCGCCGCCAGTGCTTGGCGTCGGAGCTGCAGCTGCTGGGCGCTGCGCTGCGCGGGCAGGCCCAGTCGCCCGGCTTGCCGCCCGAGGTGCAGGAGCTCGCCAGCAGCTGGGACGTCCGCGCTCGGGCGGTGCTGGATGCGGCCGGCAGCGCAGAGGGCGGCCTGCAGGGCGTGGCGGCGACGGCGGTGGCAGAGTTGCTGCAGCCCCTGCTGGGCGGGGCCTTTGCCGCAGCGTGCCCCGAGTTGTGCGAAGCTGCCATCAAGGCTGCATCCACCATCATGTCACAGTGCTGCAGCACCGAGGTTGGGGCCGCAGGCAGCAAGCGTACCGCCCCCGCGCCGACCCCTGTCTTCCGCTGCCTCGTCCC
>BDRX01000015.1:509412-519855 GCA_003203535.1 Raphidocelis subcapitata
CACAGCGGCGGCCAGCGCGTCGCCGCCGGGCTCGCGCGCGCCGCCGCGGCGGAGGGCAGCGCCGGCTCGCTGCTGGGGGCGCTGGCCGGCCTGATCGTGGCCAGCGTGGCGGAGGGCCGTGCCGGCTCCCCAGACCTGGACACGCGGTGGCGGATGTGCGTTGGCGGCGCAGCTGTGCTGAAGGACATGTTCCTCGCCAGCATGGCCGCGGCTGAGCAGCTGCGGCTGCTGCGGCGGGCGCCGCGGCTGGCCGAGGCGTGCGTGCGCGCGCTGGAGCGTTGGGTGGAGATAGGGGGCAGCGATGAGCGCCTGGAAGTGGCCACCCACCTGGCGTTTGTCCTTGCCGCCCTGGCCGGGTTTGGCTTGAGCCAGATTGGGCGCGGGGGCTTTGAGCTCCCCGCGGCAACCGCAGACACGGCTGCCGCGCGCATGGCGCTGCGGGCGGCACCCGGCATGGCCGGCACGCTGCAGCGGTTGCTGGACTGGCATCAGAGGCAGCATCCAGAGACAGAGCATTTCATAAACGTTGAGGTGATGGGTGCACTGTGGCTGCTGCGTCTGCCGGAAGTCGGTGTGTCGGCAGCCGCTCCACCTGCACCAGCAGCAGCAGCGGCAGCAGTGGCGTCGGCGGCGGCGGCGGTGGCAGTGCCGGCACCAGCGTCGGCGGCCCCGGCAACATCGACCGAAACGGGCCTGGCATTGACGCCCCCAACGGCGGCGCTGGCTCAGGCGCCGGCTGTGGCAGCAGCGGCGCCACGGCTTGCAGCGGCAGCAGGCGGCCGCTCGGCAGCCGCGCAGCCGCCGGTGCCGGAGGCTGGCAGCCGTGGCAGCAGGGCAGACGTTGCCAGCAGCAGCAGTGGCGACCGTGGGGGCGGCAGCAGCAGCGGCGGCAGCTGTGGCGCTGAGGCTGCTGAGCGGCCGCGGGCGTGCGGCGCGTGCGGCAGGAGCGCGGCTGAGGTGGCGCTGCTGCGCTGTGTGGGCTGCAAGGCGCGGCACTACTGCGGCGACGCGTGCGCCAAAGCGGACTGGTCGGCCCACCGCGCAGCGTGCAAAGCGGCCCGTCGCGCTGCGTCAAAGCCCGGCTGATTTGCTCTATTGTTTAACCTGTTTGCTGCCTGTGCTGCGTGCGATCATCCCCGTTGCAAGCATTGGGTCCCGCAGTGGTCTCAGCCCGCAATGCCTGCTCGCTCCAGCCACCCTTCCACGTCCTCATCGCCGCCTGAGGGAGCACCGTGCTCTCTCCCCTGTAAACCCCACACCTTTGCGGCAGGAAAACTGGCAGGTTTTTACTTACAGTTATGCAGGCTTCAAGTCCCGACGATGTAGGAAGCCGGGGGTCAAGAGTGTCTCACCGTTGCACGCATGCGTTCCCGCCGCCCCGCACGGCAGCCGGGTCCGAGTGCCAATTCCCGCGGCATCGGCGCAGCGGGCTAAAGGGGTCGGGCGCAGCGGCGGCGGCGCCGCTCGCGCCCCGCACCGCCGCGCGCCGCCGCCCGCCGCCGCGCAGCACGCCCGCGCCGGCAGGCCCCCTGCTCGCGCCCCGCGGCCGCTCGCGCAGCCGTCCCCCTGCCCTCACGCCCTGTCAGCCAGCTCGATGTCCTCCGCCTCCAGTTTGAAGTACGCGTTTTCGCGGTGGGGCCTGAAGGCCACGCCCACCCAGGTGTAGAACACCAGCGCGGCCAGCTCGTTGGCCAGGTCCGTTGTCCAGGCATACCTTGGGTGTGGGTGGGGGTTTGGGGGTTGGGTTGAGTTGGGTTGGGTGGGGCTGGGCTGCGTTGGGTTGGGCTGGGGGAGGGGCCGACAAGGCCAGACCCGCCGCTGAAACCCGCCTCAGCCCCCCCCCCTCAAAACCACCTGCCAGCCACCACCCTCTCCCCCCACCCCCGAAACCAAAAAAACCGTAAACCCCCCCCACCTGTAGTCCACCGTGTTTTTGAGGAGGTACACCACGATGCGCGTAAAGTAGATGAAGACGACCACGGTTATGTAAAAGGAGCGGAACAGGCGCAGCTTGGCCAGGCTGCGCGCCGCCTTGCCGTCGATCTCCGCAGCCTCGCTCAGTTGCTGTTTTGGGGGGGGGGGCGTTGTATTGGGCGGGGTGGGGGTGCGGGGGAGTGTCGGTTCGATAGTGGCTGTGGCACAGGGGAGTTTTGGTTAAAGCACATGCACGCGCACGGCACAAGCGTGGGTCGATGGGTGTGTGCTGCGCCGGCCCGCACCTTCATCTGCCAGACGATGGGGAACAGCACCGCGCAGCAGCAGGCGATGTCGACGAGGTGGAACAGGTCCTGGGGGGTGGGGGTGGGGTGTGTTTGGTTTGGGGGGCGCGGTTTAGGGGAGGGGAGGGGGTCATGTTTTGGGGGATGGAGGGTCCGGGGACGGAGGGTGTGGCCTCAAGCCCCTCCTCAGTCCCTCTCTCCCCTTCAACCGCCCCTCACCCCCCCTTCACACCGCCCTTCAACCGCCCCCCCTCAACCGCCCCCCCTCACCCTCCAGGTCAGCCAGTCCCTCATCGCGGGGCTCTCCTCGTCGATGAAAATCAGCGCAATGTTGGCACACACCTTTGGGGGGGGGGCGTTTTTGGGGTTTGGGGGGCATTGGAGGGGTGTCGCGGGGCGCGGGTTTCCCGGCTTGCTGCCTGCCAAGACAAAGCGAGGCGACCCCCCCCCCCAATCAGCGGGTGCGCGCCGCCAGAACGCTCCCCTCCTCTGCAGGCCGCCCCCTCCCCCAGCCCCCCCACCCCAACCCCCCCTCTACCCCCCGTGCCTGCAGCGGTATGACCACGAGCAGCGTCTTGCGGGTACAGAGGGGGGGAGGATTCGATTGGAGGAGGGGCGGCAGCGGGGCTGCTCAGCGGCGCGCGCGGGGCGGGGGCGGCGGCGGCGGGCGTTGATTGGCAGCGGGGCCGGCGCGCCGATCAGCGGCCCGCCTCCTTCCCCCGCTCAGTCCCCCACTTCCCCTGGGGCCAGCCCCACCTTCCAAACCCCCCACCCCAGCCAAAACCCAGCCCCTCCCCCCCCACCGATGAGGATGACCACCGTGAAGAACAGCAGGCCGCGCGCGGTGGTCGCCATGTAGTAAAGCACGTTCCAGCCGTGGGGCTCGCCCACAGCCTCGACGCGCGCAGTCATGAACGCCTGGGGGGGGGGGTGGGGTTGTTGGTGGAGGGTGGGTGGGTGGGTGTGTTGGTGGGGGGGTGGGAGGGAGGGTGAGGGTTTGCTGAGCGAGGGGGCCCAGAGGCCGCCGCCTGGTGAGGCCGGGTGGGGTCCAGCCCTGCCCCCCAAACCCAAACCGTCGGGCCAGCAGCCGCCGCGGCCGCGGCCACACCAGCCAGGGACGCAACCCGCCCCACCCACACCCCACACCCCACACCCACACCCCACACCCCACACCCCACACCCCACACCCCACACCCCACACCCCACACCCCACCCCCACACCCCCCCCAAAGCGCGCGCCTGCGCCAGCAGCGTGAGCGTCTTGCACACCACCAGCGCCGCCATGACGTGGTGCACCCGGTGCGCGCACTCGCGCCGCCGCCACAGCACCGCCAGCCACGCGCCGCTCAGCGCGGCAAAGAGGGCGGCCATGATCCAATAGAGGACGTCCAGCTCGGTCTCCCCTATTGAGAGGTAGTCGCGCCCCCCGTCCGGTTTGAGGTTGTACTCCGATATGCGCGCGCGGAAGGACACGGCGGCGCCCTCCTCGCAGTTTATGAAGTAGAGGAAGTCCTTTGGGGGGGTGGGGGGGTGGGGCGCCCCACCGCTGAGCTCAATCTCCACGCGCCCCCGCGCCCCGAACGCAAAGTCCGGCGCTATCGGGATGATGGAGCGGTCGTCCCGCAGCAGGTGCGTGTACACCACCTGGGGTTGGGTGTGGGTTGGGGAGGGTTGGGGGCGTTGGGGCCGTTTGGGGGAGGGTTGGGGTGGGTTTTGGGGGGTTTGGGGGGTTTTGGGAGGCCGTGGGGTCTGGCGCCCTGGCGGGCGCTGGCATGGGGTTTGCATGTGTGTTGTCGGGGGGCGGTCCAGGCTGCACAAGGGCCCCTCGCCTTGAGAAAGGCCGCGCATGCGCCGCACGCCGGGTGATGCGCTGCCTGCGCGAGCGCAGGCGCCCGGCGCTGCAGCTGCGGGGGCGCGGCTGCAGGGGCGCGCGCGCTCACCTTTGCGACGGCGGGCGCAGGCAGCAGGCAGAACAGCAGCGCCGCGAGCAGCGCGGCGCTGCAGCGGCATTGGCGCCCGGCGCTGCGGGCGCGAGCCCCGCAGCGCGCAGGCGGCGCGCCGGGCGCTGGCATGGCGCGTGAATGGCAGCCGCTTGCCCCCTGCAACTCGCTGGTCTCAGAACGCGCGCTGCCACGCCAAGCTGGGTCCGCGCGGCCACCTTCACCACGGGTGATCCGGCTTTCGAGCGCGGAAGCGCAAAATTAGGCAAGAAAATTCGCGGAATGCGCTCGCGAGTCCATTGCGCCGCTTGGCCTGGCCGCGCGAACTGTCCCGCCGTCCCCGGCGCGCTGCCCGGTGACGTTGCAGCGAATGCTGCGCTGCATGCCTGGAGCACCGCAGGCCCCCGCTGTTCGCACTCGATCGCTGCTTATTCAAAGGCAACATGCGCTGGGCGCGCGACGCCATGCAGGCGGCCGGAGCCATGCACAAGTCAAAACACGACTTGCGCAAATGAGGATTTACACGCCAGCGCTTTGCAGGCCCCTTCAAATGTAACGCAGCCCTTCCATTGCAGCAGAGAATAGAATAGGCACCATGGTTTGAATCAAGTTGCTGCAGTGTCAGTGTGGGGGATCGAGCCAGGGCTGATAGACTCCCAAGCCAAGTGCCTTGATGGCTGCCCAAGCGCCACGTTTGGGAAACGGGCGATTGAACGCCGGCGCCAGAACCCCGGCATTCCAACCCATAACGCGAGCCCCAAAGCACGAGCACCTCAGCGGCCCCCGCCGCCGGCGTCACTCCGCGGCCGCCGCCCGCGCGGCGGCGGCGCGGCCGAAGAATGCGCCCAGCTCGGCGGCCAGCTCCGCGCCGCCCCCCACCTCCAGGGGGTCCAGCCCGTATGAGGCCTGCACCACGGGCCGGCCCCCGAGGCGGGCCGCCCCCAGCGCGCGCGCCAAGTCGATCGGGCTGCCGCAGAGGATGGCGTCGGCGGGCACGGCGGCCAGGGTCGTGGCCAGGTCCGCTGCCTGGTGGGGGGTTGCGCGCGCGTTCTGGTTTGGCGTTGTCGCGCGCATGCAGGCAGGGATTTTCAAATGCCGACCTAGCGGCGCAAACACCAGCCAATTTGTCTAGGCAGCTTTCAACTGAGCCAAACGCAGCAGCACGCACACCCCCTGCCGCCCCCGTCGGGCAGCCGACCGCCCCACTGCCAACCGCAATCCGCGCCCGCCCGCCCCCCAGCCCGCCCCCCCCTGGCCCCCCGCCTGCCTGCTGCTCCGAGTAGCCCATGGCTGGCACCACGGGCCCGATGTGGGGGAAGGCCTTGAGCGTCGCCGCCAGCGCGCCCACAAAGTGGGGGCGGGGGTCCACCACCTGCGCGCCGTACTTGGAGGCCGCGATGAAGCCCGCACCTGGCCGCGGCGGCGCGGTTTGGTGCGCGGTTCTGTGAGGGTTTCGCCATGCGCGCACGGAACATGCATGTGTGCCTAGACGTGTGCGTCGACTGTCCAACGAGGCAGCTGTTGCAATGCATGGGCAGGCTGAGCAGGCCAAGCAGGCCCCAGGCGCGCCGCTAGCTGCCGCAGTCACCCGTCGCGAGGCCGCCGTGGGTGAGCGTGGGCCCGTCCTCCAGCACCACCACCCGCCTGCCCCTCAGCGCCGCGGGGCACGCCACCGTCACCTCGCTGGCGGTGGCGATGAGCCGCGCGGACGGGTTGAGGCGCGCGGCCGAGGCGGCGACGGCCGCGAGACCCTCCTGCGCGCGGTGCGGTGCGGCGGGCCAGCCGGCGTTTGTCAGGCTGCCGCCCCCCCCCCCCCTAGCGGCGTTGGGCCGTTTCGATGCCACGCAGTCGATCGTTCTATGGGTCACGCACCGCACCGCTTGCAAAGAGCCGCCCTGCCCGCCCGCCCTGCCGCCTCATTCCCCTTCCCCCTCATCCCCCCCATTGCCCGCGCGCGCGCTTGCGCGCCTTTGGTGCCGTGTTTGCCTTGTTGACCACGATGACCCCCGCCCGCCTGAAGTTGGCGTCGCCGGGGTAGTGGGTCTCCTGGGCGCGCGGGCGGAAGGGGTCCGCCACGCAAACCCACAGGTCTGGGGGGCCGCGCAGCAGGGGGTGGGGCGGGTGCGGCTGTGCCTCAGGCCGGGCGGCGGGGCGGGCGAGCTCGCCCCTGGCGCTGCCGACTGCCCGTGCTGCACAGTGCGTCTGCCCATCGCCGTGCGTGCACTGCGCACTTCACCGCCACTGGCCTCGGCCTGTGCCCCACCACCCCCTCATCCCCGTGCGCGCCCACCCGGCTTGAAAAAGGGCACGTCGTTGTTCCCGCCGTCTGCGATGACAACGTCGCACTCCGCCTCTGCGGCCGCCAGAATGGCGGCGTAGTCAACGCCGGCGTACACCACCACGCCTGGCGGTTGGATTTTGGCGGTTTCAGATCTTAGTCGGGTGCATGCGCTCAGGGCAGCCCCGCCCTGCGCACCCTTTCCTGCTGCATCCGCCCGCAAACAGAACCCCTGCCCTCAGCCACTAACCGCGCGCCAAGTGCTGCTCGTATCTGCGCAAGGGAGAAAGGGGGCGGCGGAGGTTTGCGGGCGTTGGATGGTCGGGGTTTGAAGGTGCGCAAGCAAGCAACCAAGATGGCTTTCACCACGCAGCGGGCCGCGCCCGCACCCACAGCTGGCCGGTGGCTCCCACTGCCGCCTGCAGCCCCTGCCAATAGTAAACAGTCTGCTTCCCCCCTGCTCCGCTCACTCCTCTCGCTCTTCCAGCGTCACGTTGTGTCGCTCCAGGTCGGCGGCTGGGGCGGGGGTTCAGTTTGGGGGGTTTGGCGTGCGAAGCGTCTGGACTGCTCAGGGTTTAGCCCAGCGGGCTCGCTGGCCCACTGCTGCTGGGCTGGAAAGCGTCAGCCGCCCCGCCCTCCCGCACTCAAACAACCCCAGCCGCGCAACAAGCTGCATGCACAGCCCAGGCCGAGCGCCTAGCACCCGGGGCAACTCACGCGTCTCAAAGCGCTGCACCGCCTGCTCCTCCAGCACGCCGTAGGGCATCGGGTGGCGGATGACTACCGGCACCAGGCCGGCCGCGCGCGCCGCCTCGATGGCCAGGCCGCAAACCTGGGGGCCGGGCGCGCGCAGCGGGCGCTGTTGCTCGTGCGAAAAGGCTGCTGCCCCCCAAAAATAGTGCATGCCTGGTGCCTGGTGCCCGCAGCAGGGCGCGTCCGCAAGCAAACGAAACCCCCCGCTGCCGTCCATCAGTCCCCCATGCATCGCGCGCGTACCTGGCTCTTGCCGCAGCCGGTGCGCGTGGCCGTGACGGCCAGGACGGGGCGCTGGCTGCGCAGCATGCCCGCCTCTGGCCGCAGCAGTTCGAAGCTCGCGGCGGCGGCGCGCGCGCGCGCGGCGAGGGCCATCACGTCAGAGTATGACAGGTCGCTGCGCGGTTTTGTGCATTTGTGTGTGCTTTTGTGTGTTTGAGCGTGCGTGTGCCATACTTGTGCGCGCCTGGCCAATGCCAACGACTGCGTGCCGCGTGACCGGGCTGTGCCAGGCTGGTAGGCAACCAACCAACCCCGCAAACCGCCAAGCCGCGCGCCTGTAGGCCAGGACCGCGCGCGTGACGCCCTCCCTCGCCACCACCGCCTCCAGCTCTCCCTCCCCCCAAATGGGCAGGCCCCGCGGGTAGCGGGGGCCGGCCAGGCTGGGGGGGTAGCGGGTGGAGGCGATGACGGGGATCTGCGAGGCGGCGTGGGTGAAGCCCACCACGGTGTCGGGGCCGGCGCTGGCCCTGTAGAGGGTGTTGAAGGTGTGGTAGTCCTGCGCGTGCGCGGGGGCAGGGGCGGGGGCGGCGAGGGCGGGGCGGTCGCCGCTTCATCGCACCGTGTAAGGTGGCAATAGGTGCCGCATGCGTGTCCACCATAGGCCACTACTGGCTGATCTACACGTGACACACCGGCCGCGCTGGCGCGCGTGCGGCCTGATGAGAGCCCAGCTCGCCGCCCCGTCGTCGCAGCGCCGCAGCGCGGCACCCACCCGCCCCGCGGCTCCCAGAATGAGAATGCGCTCTCCGTGATCCATCTCCGGATCCATCGCGGCTGTTCCTCGCTTGCGCAGTGGCGTGCGCGAGCTCGATGACGGTTCCGACACGCTCCGGACGCGGTTTTCGGTTGATTGCGTAGGCGTATGTTTGACGGAATGCGGCAACGAATTGTTTGAGCCCGCTGCAGGCGCCGATGGGGGTCTGAATGGGGGTGCGGGCCAGCGGCGCAGCGCGCGCGCGGCCGGCTGAGGTGGCCGCCCGGGCCCCGTCGCCGCCCGGTCGCCGGCGCCCGCGCCACCCCATTCGTGGGGCGCTTGGCGGACCGCATGCGCATGGCCTGCATGTGCCCAGTGCATACGGTACGCTGCCGGCTGATGAGGGCGAGGTTGGAAGACAGCCTGGTCAGCTTGGTCTTCGCGGCGCGTTTGCAGTCCACGATCAAACATCCCGGCCAGTTGGCAGCCCCCGCATGCCGTGCAATTGCCCTGGTCATCCTTCACAGCCGCCGACAGCCGCGGCACGGCGGCGCGCTCTGCAGCGCGCAGCAGCGGCGGGGCGCAGCTGCCGGTGCGGGTGGGAGCGCGCAGGCCTAGCGGTGCAGCGGGCGAATTCCACGTGACTCGCATCCGGCATTCAATCGTGGCGCTGAGGCTCTTGGTTAGACAGGACAGCGCGAGGCGGCTGCAGATCAGTGCAGCCCATCGAGGCCGGCACCTCGCACGACCGAGCGGCCTGGGCGTCGCATTGCAATGGCTGCGGCCGACATCGAGGCCGCGCTGCTCAAGCAGCTGGGCGCGGACGGGGCGATCGCCGACTCCTGGGACTTTGCCGCGGCCAATGGCTGGGAGCACGGCGCCGTGGTGGGCGTCATCAAGAGCCTGGAGGCCGCTGAGATGCTGACCACCAAGGTGCGCGCCCGCCCGCCCCGCCTGCGGAGGCCCGCGGCCCGCCGCGCCCCGCGCCCTCGCGCGCTGCGTGCTGCGCTGCTCCCGCTTCTGCTCCCGCTCCCCCGCAGCGGGTGCCCACGCGCCCCCTCCGCCCCGCCCCTCCCCCCCCCGCAGGACATCACCCACTCAAGCTACACGGTGCGCCCCGAGGCCGAGCCCTACGCGACGCAGGGCTCCCCCGAGGCGCAGGTCTTTGCCGCGGTGCCGCCGGGCGGCATCTCCCTGGCGGCGCTCAAGGAGGCAGTGGCGGGGGATGCGGGGGAGATCGGGTTCCGCCAGGCCATGCAGATGAGGTGGGTGCTTTGTTCTTGGGGGGGAAGGGGTGGAGGGGGTGCGCGCTGGCTGCGGCTTGGGATTGGGGGGGGGGGGGGGGTGCCGCTCGAGGAGGGTGGGGCCGGTCTGGCCGCGGGTGTGCCGCGTCCGCGGGCCGCTGAGCCAGCTCCGTCGAGTTGCTGCTGTGGCCCCCATCCCCGCTCCCCCGCCCCCCCACCCTCCGCCCCCGTCAACCCCCCCCCCCAGGTGGGTTGCCACCGACAAGTCCAGCGGTGAGCCGCTGGTGGTGCGCAGGGTGGAGGCGGTGGAGGACGCAGTCAAGGAGCAGCTCAAAACGGTGGGTGCGGGGGGTTTGGGGGTGGCCGGGGTTGGGTTTGGAGGGGCGCTTTTCGCGTGTTGCACGCGCGCATGTCGCACGCGTGTCGACTGTTGCATGCACATCGCACGAATGCCTTGTGCGCGAGCAAGTTTGCCGCATGGCGCCCGCGCCTTCAAAGCCTTGCCCCGCGCCCCAACCTTTCCTGCCCCCCCCCCCCCCCCCCGCAGCTGCTGGAGGGCGGGCAGCTGCCCCAGGCCGACCTGGAGGCGCTCTGCAAGAAGCGCAAGTTCCTGCAGTACAGGTGGGCACGTGTTTTGCTATTTGGGGGGAGGTCGGGTTTAGGTTCGTCGCGGTTGGGAGTGGGCAGGCGGGGCGGGCTGTGCCCCCCCCCTCCCCGGCGCCTCAGCGGGCGGTTGAAGCGCGCCGGCTGCCGCGCCGCCCTCAGGCCTGCAGCCCAAGCGCAGCCCCAAAGCTAGGCGCCGCGCCCGACGGCCCCTCCCCCAACCCCCCTCCCCCAACCCCCCTCCCCCAACCCCCCTCCCCCAACCCCCCTCCCCCAACCCCCCTCCCTCAACCCCCCCCCCCCAACACCCCAACACCCCCCCCCCAGCACGTGGAAGACGTTTGGGCTGTCCAGGGGCCCCCAATTTGCGCTGCAGCGCCGCAAGCAGGCCACAGAGCTCACCGCCGAGATGCTTGCAAAGGGGGGGGGG
>BDRX01000015.1:543075-560735 GCA_003203535.1 Raphidocelis subcapitata
GGGGGGGGGGGGGGGGGGGGGGGGGGGGGGGGGGGGGGGGGGGGGGGGGGGGGGGGGGGGGGGGGGGGGGGGGGGGGGGGGGGGGGGTTGCGAGGGGGTGGTCGCGGCTGAGCGCGGGCTGGAGCTGCGCCGCACCACATGCAGCCCGACCAGGGCGCTTCGTTCCCGCTTCAATGCGAGCGCCTGCAGCGGGCCTGCCGTGGCCCTCCCACTGGGCATGCCAACCCGCCCCCCCGCCCCTTTGCGCACCTTCAATGAACATCTGCACCTGCTCCTCGGTCGCGTCCACGCCCCTGCTGACCAGCGCGTGCGCAACCTCCGCGGCAGACAGCTTGCCGTCGTTGTCGGCGTCAAACTGGGGGTTCAAAGGGCAAGCGGGGTGCACGGTGGGTTGGGCAGAACGCACGCGCGCGGCGAAGCAGCAGAGCGCATCCAAGCCGGTGCGCGCAGCCCGCGCCGCCGCCCCAGCCCTGCCGCCCCGCGATCTGCCACTCTAACCACCCCTCCCTCCTTCCGAAACGTGTGCGCGCGCGCGCACCTCTGTGAAGATGTGGTCGAGGGGGTCGCTGTAGGTCTGGCTGGGGATGCGGCGCCGCCGCTCCCAGATGGAGGCGGCAAACTCCTGCATGCCCGGGATGCGCATGGCGCGGGGCCGGGCGGCCTCCATGGCGTGCATGAAGGCCTCGTGGCTCACGTCCTTCTCCTCCTGGGGCCCGGGGTAGAGGGGCGCCGCGGGGTCGGGGTGGAGGTCGCTGCGCCCGCTCGAGTGCGGCACGACGGCGACCGTCGCGCGGCGCGCCGACGGCGCCGCCACGGCGCGCCCCGGCGCGCGGGACGGCGCGGCCGGGCCCGCGAGGGCGTAGGAGGTGCTGCAGGCGGCGCGGCGCGGGGCCAGCGCCGCGAGGGTGGCCGGCATGGCTGCTGGGGGGCGCGTGCGCGCGGCTGCGGCTGCGGTGCTGCTTGCGGGGTGCGGCGCAGTCCGACCGGGCGGCGGCCTGAGCTGCGGAGGGGGGAGGGGCGGGCGGCGGCGGCGGACGAGGTGGTTTGTGGTCGAACCGCGCCGTGCCGGCGCGCCCCGACCCGCGCTGCGCATGCCCGCGCGCTCGCGCGCATGCCGGCGCGCGCCACGTCGCCACGTCGCCGCGCGGGCGGCGGGCGCCAGGGCGGCCTCCGCGCATGCAGGCGACTCCCGGGAGCAACCAATGCGAATCATTTGCGCGTTTGCCGCTGGATTCGCGGCCGCTGGCGGCGTTCTCAACCGGCAGGACGCCCGCAGGCAGGGGTGGGCTCCGCTTCCGGGCTCCCGACAGCGCCGCAGCTTCCTCTAAGAGACCCTTGGCTCACCTTGAGGCTTGAGCGGCTGGTGCGGGGCTGCCAAAGGCCGCGGGGCGAGCGCGACGCTGCTTCGGATCCGGGGCGCTTGCTCCTCAGCTGGGCTGTTCACTGGGTTCCGCTGGTTCGAACGGTCGAACGTGTTTGAACCCGTGAACCCGTGAACCTCTGCTCGACTGGTGGCCCGCTCAGGGTGACGCACCCGCCGCGGCGGCGGCGGGTGCTACCACGGCGCGGGCCGCCGCCGCTGGCGATCGCTGCCAGCGCGCGTGCAAGGGCGGGGGGCACGGGTATTTTACTGAGGCATTGCATTGAGGTTGGAGGGGGGAGGCAAGCATTCGCTACTGGGGTTGGGGGCTGGTCGTTGTGCTCGCAAGTCGCAGCTTGACCAGCATGCTCAAGCGCGGATGATGGAGGCTGCGGATGGAGATGGAAGACAGCCATTTGCTAGGGGCCGCCCGCCTCTGCCCGCTCACTGGTCCTTGACCAGCACGTATGCGTCCTGGTTGTCCTGCTCGCAGCCGGCGCACCAGTGCTTTATGCGGAAGCGCCCCGCGACCGCCGCCTCGAGCCACGCCGGCGTGAGGTAGCTGTGGCCCCAGCCCTTGCTGACGACGCCCCAGTCGCCGGCGCTGCCGAAAAAGTCGTCGAAGTGGAAGCCGCGGTCCCGCAGGTCCGCGGTGACGGCGGCGATGTTGTGCTCGGGCAGCGCGCGGCGGGAGGAGTAGTAGCGCAGCGACTGGTAGCCGTGGGCGGTGAAGTACAGCGCGCCGCCCTGGCGCAGCACGCGATGCACCTCGGCCAGCCACGCGGCCGCGGACGCCTCGGCGTAGTGGCTCCAGATCGAAACCGCGTAGACCGCGTCGTAGGCGCCCGCGTCGATGCCCGGCAGCGGGGGGTCGGAGCCCGACACAAAGGCGCGAATGCGCGGCGCGTGCGCGGCGGCCCACTCGATGGACTTGGGGTTGGGGTCGCACAGCGAGAAGCTGCTGTCGGGGAAGGCCGCCGACAAGACGCGCGCGACGCGGCCGGAGCTGCCGCCAAAGTCCAGCACGGAGCGGGGCGCCGGGCCGCCCAGCGGGTGGCCGGTGGCGGCCTGGAGGGAGGCGGTGATCAGGTCTGCCTCGTAGAGCCCTGCGCGCGTTGAGGGGGTTGGTTTTTATTTGGCAGCAGGACCCGCGCTTCAGTGCCGGTTGGATTCCAGGCTGGCTAGGTGCGGCGGCGGGTGTGTGTGCATGGGGGTTGAGGGCGGCCTGCATGGCGCACGCGGGGTGCAGGCACCCCCCGTGCACCATGCATGGCAGGGCAGCATGCGACCGTGGGCTGCATGCTGGGTCCCAGGCCGCATGCGCAGCTCCCACGCCCGCATGCGCGCCGAGACCCCATGCTGTGCCCCCTCACCGCCCGTGATGAAGCCTGCGCCGCGGCTCATCGCATGCGTGTCGATCGGGGGCTGTGCCGCGGACAGCCCGATTTCCGCGCTCAAGTTGGCCAGGCCGGCGCCGGCGGCCAGCATGGCCCGCCGGAATTCCAGCGCGCTGTCGGGGTCGGCGGGCGGCTCGGGGGGGCAGGCGGGGCACACGGCGCGCGCGGCGCGCTGCGCCTCGATGTATTGAGCAGGCATGCGCGCGTACAGCACGTCCGTCACCGCACTCGCATGCTTCTGGTTGAAGCTCGCCACGCGCAGAGCGGCGTCAGCCGCGAGGGCGGTGTTTCCGCCGCCGCCGCGCCCCGCGCCGCGCCGCGCCGCGACCCCGCCCAGTAGCGCGCCGACCAGCAACGCGGACAAGAGGGCCAGCAGCGCCGGGATTTGAGCGGATGGGGCGCGCCGCCGTCCCGCCGGCGTGCCGCCGGCGCCGTGCGCGGCCAGCAGCGGAACATGGGGTAGCGACGTCATCAGCGCTGGAGCTGGAGGGTATAATAACGGGTTTGAGCTTTCCCGATTGGATCGAAGTGCAGGCACGGCCGGCGGGGCCGTGTTGAAGAGGGCGGAGCAGCCTGGGAGCAGCTTCCCGCCTTTCCCGTCAACCTGAGGGGCGGCCCAGTTTCAAAGGGCGATCGGGCCCTATTTGGATCTGTTTCGTGAATTTCTTCGTGCCCTCGCGCCCTGCTTCGATCCAGATCGCGTCCTGCGTGGCGAGCACCGCAGCGTGCCTCTGCCCCAGGTCCCCACACCGCCATTTTCGAGGGCCGGGGGCCTTGATACCGGTACCGCCGAACCAGAAGCGGCGGCGGGCGTCAACGGTGGCGACAGCGGCGGCGGCAGCGCATGGCGCGGCGCGCGGCGCGCGGCGCGGCGGTCGCCGCCGCAGCGGCAGGCAGCAGCGGCGACCCCACGCTCTACAGTATCATCGCCCCGACCTACAATGAGGCCCAGAACATGCCGCTGCTTGCCGCGCTGCTGGATGAGGCCTGCGCGGCTGCCGGCTTGACGTATGAGCTGGTGGTGGTGGACGACGGCAGCCCCGACGGCACGGCAGACGTGAGGCCGGGGGCTGGGTGGGGGTGGGGCCCTTGCATGGGCTTTTTGAGAGCAAGAGAGGCAGGCACAGCATGAGGAGGGGCGGTGCATGCATGCACAAAGGGGCACAGCACCTGCATGCGCAGCAGCCGAATGCGCGGCAGCAGCTGCACGCGCAGCAGCTGCACGCGCCCTGCCCCGCCTCTTGCTGCGCTCGGCCGCCCACGGCGCGCCCCCTCAACACCCGCAACAACCCGCCGCGCCAGGTCGTGCGGGCGCTGCAGGCAGTCTACGGCGCCCAGCGGCTGCGCCTCGTCAGCCGCCCGCGCAAGCTGGGCCTGGGCAGCGCGTACGCCGCGGGGCTGGCGGCCAGCTCCGGCGGCTGGGTGGTCCTGATGGACGCCGACCTCTCCCACCACCCCAAGCACATCCCCGCGCTGGTGGCGCGCCAGGCGGCCACGGGCGCGGACGTGGTGTGCGGCAGCCGCTACCTGCCGGACGGCGGCGTCGCAGGCTGGGGCCTCGCGCGCAAGCTCACCAGCCGCGGCGCCAACGTGCTGGCGCGCACCGCGCTGGGGCTGGCGCCGAGCGACCTCACGGGCGCGTTCCGGCTGTACCGCCGCGCCCTGCTGGCGCGCCTGCTGCCCGCGGCGCGGTGCACCGGCTACGCCTTCCAGATGGAGGTCGTCGCGCGCGCGGCCGCAGCGGGCGCGCGCATCGAGGAGGTGCCCATCGTGTTCGTGGACCGCCTTTACGGCGCCAGCAAGCTCGGGCCCCACGAGTTTGCGCAGTTCCTGTCAGGCCTGGCGCGCCTGCTGCTGGAGCTATGACGGAAGCTGCGGCAGGCAGCGCGGCGGCGCGGCGGCGCCGCAGCGCGGCAGCGCGGCGGCCGCCCCGTGCTGTGTCCCGTCGCCAAGGCGCGGTGCTGCCGTGCTGTGTGGGCGCGCCGCCCCAAAGCCGTGTGCACTTGAGCGTATGCGGACTGTGAGCGCGTGGACTGCTGTACTTCCTTTGACGCCCCAATGTGTCCCGTGACACCCCTTCTGCCCTGTTCTTTAAATGACCGTTTTGGCCTTACCCAATCCTCCGCGTGGCGCGCCGCAATGCGCGCGGCCGTGGCCCCCCTGCCTGCGTCCGAGCAGCAGCACTGCTCAGTGCTGTAATCCAAGCAATCCCGCAGTCAAGCCGTGCCGCTAGTCGCCGTCCCGCGAGAGGCGAAGCCGTGCGCTGCTGGCGCGGCCGGGCGTGAGTGGCCGCTGCCATTGCGCGCGCCCCTGCTGCCCCTCCTCCAGTCCCTGATGCTGCTGCGGCGGCGGCGGCTGCTGCTGCTGCGGCGGGGGCGCCTGCTGGGCGGGCCGAACCCAGCTCACGAGGCTCACCCTGTCCAGGCAGCGCCCCGCGCGCCCCGCGGCCTGCGGCGACTGCGCAGCAGAATGCGGCAGCATCTCGCCGCTACCCGCGCCGTCCGGGGGCTCTTCGCCGCCGCCGCCATCGCCGCTGCGCGCAGCGGCCGCCGGTTGCCCGCTGGCGCTGCTCTCCGCTTCGTCCCCAAAGCCGGCGAGCAGCGCGTCCAGCTCCCCCGCCAGCTCGGGCCATTTCGCGAGCAGCGCCTCCAGGTCGCCGCGCGTCAGCGAGAACAGCTCCGAAAAGTCCGCCGCCACCACGCTGGCGGCGCGCGGCTCGCCCGCCAAAGCGCTGTACGCTCCAAAGTGATGCCCCGCCGTGAGGAAGCCCAGGCGTGAGTAGCGCCCCGTCAGCCGACGCACGCGCCTCCAGGCGCGCACCACGCGGCCAGCAGGGCCGTTGGTGGCCCGTGGCGGCTGCACCCGCTCAATGGTGGCGATGGCGTCCGCCTGCCCAGCTTCTGCAGTGCAGGCCAGATTGCCGCTGCCGCTGCTGCCGCTGCCGCCGCCGCTGCCGCCGCTGCCGCCGCTGCCGCCGCTGCCACCGCCGCTACCGCCGAGGCCCTTTTCGCCGTGGCGGGCGCCCTCCCCCTCGGTCCCACCGCCAGCGACCTGCAGGTCGTCAAAGCTCTGCACGCGCGGCGTCGCCCCGCCAGCGTAAAACTGCGCCACAGCCGAGCCAGCATCGCCCCCTATCCCGCTGCTGCTGCTGAGGCTGCTGGCAGCAGTCCTGCCGCCGCCTCGCCGAGGGCTGGTCGGTGGCGGCGCGCTGCTGCTGGGTACGCTGTCGTGAGCGTCGCAGGGCCCATCGCCCGCCGCGCGTGCCAGCCGTCTGCTGAGCGTTCGCTTTCTCAGTGCCTCGGATGTGCTTGCCTCCAATGCCCTCTGCTGGCGCTGTGCGTCGCCGCTTGCGCCGCCACCGGCCTCCCGGCCAGTTGACAGTTCCCCCTCGCTGTCGTCGCCACTGCCCTCGCTGCTGCTGCTGCTGCCACTCGCGCTGCTGTCACTTGCGCTGCCATCACCGCCGCTGCTGCCCCTTGCCCCGTAGAGCCGCACCTCCAGCCTGCCAGAGCCCACGATGAAGAGACTGTCCTCAATGTCACCCTGCCGCATCACAACGTCACCTACAGGCGGCGGGGAGACACCGTGCGCGAAAAGGCACGGCAGTGAAGCACGGCGGCGGTGCACGCGCGCGCTTTTTGTGGGGCGGGGGGCTGATGCGAGGCCGGCGACCGCCGGCAGCGGCAACTGAAAGGGCCAGTCAGTGCGCCAACAGCATGTTTTGCCGTTTGCGTAGCGATTTCGCGGACCCCCCACCCCGGCACACCTGGCACGTAGGCCTGCAGCCTCAGCCGCGCCAGCAGGTCTGCGGCCAGCGCGGGGTCGCGGCGGCGGCCGCCCTCCAGCAGCGGCAGGCGGCGCAGCACCTCGGCGTGCAGCGACAGCAGCAACTCGGTGCGGAGCGGCGCCGGCAACTCTGGACAGGCGGGGGTGGGCCAAGGGGCGTAAGCATTCATTTGGCGTGTCGTGGCGGCACACCACACATGTGGTAGCGCAGCGTATGCGCGCCGCGACTGGTTCACGGCATGTCAAAGGCCGCCGGTCAAACAGCCCACCCCCGTGCACCACGCCCACCGTTTAGGAGCTCTGTCTGCTCGCGCCCCACGCGCCGCCGCAGCACAAAGCCCAGGTAGGACCGCACCCGCAGCGCCAGCCGCAGCGGCGCGTGGCGCGCGCGCAGCAGGTTGTCGATCTGGCGCAGGCGCGCGTCCACACGCGCGTCACCTGCCGTCGCACAGGCACGCGCACGCACGGTTTACGGTGGTTTGCGGTTGACGGGAGCGAGGGGCACGGCCGGGCACATGCATCGCCTGGGTTGTCAAGTTTGCTGCAAACCGGCGCCGCATCCCTTGGTCGCGTTCCCAGCCCGGCCAGCAGACCGCCCGGTGCAGGCCTCCTCCCCTGCGCTGCCCACCGCTGGCGAGGTCTGCCAGGATGATGCTCACAGTGCCCGCCTGGTGTTTGAGGATTCAACGGGGCTGCATCACTCAGGAGGCCCGCATTGCAGCAGTGGCGGTTCAGCCGAATGCAGCAGGAAGCAGGCAGCTGCGCTTGGCGCAACCCCTTCCACCAACCATCCAACTCACGCACTCACCGCGTACGCAAAGACCGAGAGGCCCACGACGATGGCCCCAATGGACGCCGCCATCTCGCGCGCGTTGACGGCGTGCACGTCGCCAAAGCCAACGGTGCCGAGCTGCGCGCAGCGGCGCGCGGTGGTGTTCGGCTTCTTTCAAGTGCCTGGGGCCCCTGCCAGGTGCGGTACGGCATGCGATGCCACCGAGGCGGGCCACACAAGCTGCCCAAGTTTGAAGGATTCGGCACACACTGCCAACATATGCCCCCCTCCCCCGCTCACGGTTGAGATTGTCCAGTAGAGAGAGACGCTGTACAGCTGGGGAGCAGTGGCGCCCACGATGCCTGCCGTTGAGGGGTGCGAGTGAGTTGCGGGGTCGAGCCGTCGGTGGAGCTGCGCGCGCGCGTGCGCCCGCGCGCTCCTGCCTCGAGCACGCTGTCGCCCGCGCCCGCTGCCCCCCGGCGGCCTGCGCTCGTGAGTCATCACCTGCCTCCTCCACCCACGTGCCCCGCAGGTCCGGTGAGGACATGGCCGCCACAAAGTACCAGGAGCAGGCCACGGTGTGGGCGATGAGCAGCGTGCCGGCCCCAAACAGCGCCAGCCGCAGGCCGAGGCTGCGGCAGGGCCGGGGCAGTTTTGTTCGCTCTGGTGAGGTGTGGGCGCGCGCATGCCAGGCGAGCCTTTCCGCGGCGGGTTGCAGGCACACAGCACTCGCGTGCAACGCACCCACTGCCGGCCACGGCGAGGCGGCGGCTGATGCGACCGAGCCGCAGCAGGCGCAGTAGGCGGATCAGCTTGAGCAGCCTCAACACCCGCGCCATCAACGCCACCGAAGCCACCTGCTGGTTTTTCGGTGGCGTGCTTGTTCGCAAATAAAGGAACCCTCTGTAGTGGTGTCCACAAATAACCCAAACTCTACAGGTTGAACACGCATCTGATGCCTTGATATTAAAGCAACCGTGCCCCTCACATGGCCGGCCCCCGTTCTATCCCACGCACCTTTGCTGTCGCCTCAGCCCCACCGGCCATGGCGTCTGCGATCGCGCCAAACGGGAAGCTGGACAGCACATCAACCGTCAGCCAGCCGCGGGCGTAGCGCAGCGCGATGGCCCGCCGCGCGGCCACCAGGCGGTGGCGCTCGTTGTAAAAGGCGGTGCGGAAGTTGATGGCCACGTCCCCCCAAAAGGCCGCGTCCACAAAGGCGTTGAACACAGACAGCCCGCGACCGCCGACAACGCCAAAGGCGACCTGGCTTGCGCGAAGAGCGCGCCGCCGCCGTGCCGCGTTTGCCATATTCAGTGACTGGCAAGCTGCCCAACTGGGGGTGAATTTGCTACGGGCTGGTCGCACTCCTTCGTGCCGCACACGCCTGCCCTTGTGTCCACTTCACACGTACGCGCCCACCTCGTAAGGCGTCACGAAGCACACGAATGCCACCAGCACCAGCAGGCAGACGTCCCACGCCAGCCGCGCCCAGTGGTCGGGGCGCACCACATCCCACAGCAAGGCCTGAAAGCAGGGGGCACGACAGGAGGGGGGCTCAGCGTGGGGCGCGCGGCGTGTGCAGGGGCCGCGTTGGTTTTTGGCGCAGCTGCAGGGCAACAGCTGCGCAATTCAAACACGCAGCGCTTCATCATGCCGCACCTTGGCGAAGCGAGCTGCCGGCCCCAGGCGCCCAGACTGAGGGCAGCAGACCGCGCCCACACAGCGTGGCTCTGGCGACAGCCGCTCGGTGTCGTGGGCGGCTGCCGGACTGTCGGCGCTGCGGAGGTACGCGATCGGGGCCATCGGCGAGCCGGCTGCGGCCGCGCGCCGCCGCGCCGCGCGTCGCGCCGCTGCTGCACCGCCGCTGCTTTTGCCAACGCTGCTGCGAGCTAAGAGGGCGGTAGGGGCGTCTTTTCCAAGCCTCGCGTGGTCCTGGGCGCCCCCGCGGCTCAACCCAGCCGGAAGACGTTGCAAAATAGCGAGCCGCTTTCCCCCGCCGTTGAGATTGCATCCCGCGAATGCTTTACCGGCGGCTTTAGGAATCGAGAACACCCTGGCTCTCCCCTGCACGCGGCTTTGGCAG
Organism: Raphidocelis subcapitata; assembly: GCA_003203535.1. Taxonomy (NCBI): domain Eukaryota; kingdom Viridiplantae; phylum Chlorophyta; class Chlorophyceae; order Sphaeropleales; family Selenastraceae; genus Raphidocelis; species Raphidocelis subcapitata. The sequence continues at coordinate 552,477 of BDRX01000015.1, forward strand.
CTGGGAGCCCGTCCGGCTTGCACCGGTCAAACTTGCAGTCAACCCACTCTGCCCGTTCCACCCCCGCTCTCCCCTCAACTCAACGCTGCCTACCCCCTCCCTGCACTCCCAGAACGTAAATCGTTACTCCTACAAAGCCACACCAATCATAGCCCGCCGCAAATGCATAGCGCCCTCGTATGCAAAAAGCAGGGGGGTACGTTTCTGCGAGGCTACGCATCCGCCTCAGCCGTCGAACTCTGCGTGCGGGGTTGGGGGGGGGGGAAGAGGTGGGCGTTCCGTGAGTGTGGCTGCTTCAGGAATGGCCGATTTGCTCCCGCGTGCATTCTGCGGCCTGCACAGCTGCCCCTCCTCCCTGCGACCCCCCAAGCTCCGTCAAAACGCCGCCACCCACCAAATGGCGCCGGCGGCGGTGCCTCCGCCTCCTGAGCCGGCGCCGCCGCGGCCGCGCCGCCGCCGCCCGCGGCCGCTGCGCCGCCGGCCGCGCCGCCCACCGCGTCGCTGGCTGCGTACTCCACCGGCTCCCCCGGCCGCGTGTCGCGCAGCAGCAGGAAGCCGGTCAGCGGCGCGCCGCGCTTGACGGGCGCCCAGCGGCTGTCCGCCGGCAGCGACGCGAAGCGGACCTGCTGCAGCGTCATGCGCGCCGGCGCGGTGAGGTCGTAGCTGCTGGGCTCCTCGGGCTTCTTGGCAGCCGCCTCGGCCTCCCCAGCCTTGGCGCCCTCGCCCTCGCCCTCGCCCGCGGCGGCGGCGGCGTCGTCCGTGTCCATGGCGTCGCCGCTGGCCTTGCTGGCAGCCGCCTCGGGCTTGGCCGCGGCGGCCTCGCCGCCGCCCGGCGCCCCCTCCTTGTCCTTCTTCTCCGCCTCCCTCTTGCGCGCGCGCTCCCGCGCCTTTGCCGTGGTGGACAGCACCGCCTTCTCGACGCGCGCCACCTCCTTGGAGGCCTCCACGGTCAGCGGCGGCGGGTAGGCAAACAGGCTGGGCCGCGCCGCGATGTGCACGGGCAGCTTGGGCGTGCGCAGGGAGGCGTCCAGGCCGATCAGCGCAGACGGCGTGAACGACAGCGACAGGCAGTGCGCGATGGGGTGCCAGTACCTGGGGAGGGGGGCGGTTTGCGGGGCATGCAAACAGTTGTGGGTTGGGGTTTCGAGGTTGGAGGCTTGAGGGGGAGGGCGGTGAGGTCAGCACGCGTCCCGGCAGTGGAGGCAGCGGGCAGTCGCTGTCACTGGGATCGGCATCTGGCTGCCCAGTTCCCACCCGCCCCCCGTTGCGCTCTGTGATGCCGCCCCTCACCAGTGGTAGGTGAAGAGCGCGAGGCCCACCACGCTGGTGCGGCGGAAGTAGCCGCTGCGGGAGCGCAGGCCCACCGTCACGTTGCGGCCGCCGGCGTCCAGGATGCCTGCGGCGGTTGGGGAGAGTTTGGGGGGAGGGAAAGGTGCGTCAATGGGGCAGGCGCTGGAATCCCCCTCTGAGGCAAAGGTCTGCGCAGGGCCAGGGTGCAGTGCCGCGCGCGCGCAGAGCGAGCGTCGCCCGCTGGAGTGCTGCGCATCGGCCCCCCTCCCAACCCCGGCGCACCCGTCGCGATGGCCGCCCCCATGCGCGCCATGGTCTCCTCGTGCTTGTCCGCCACCGCCTTTGCCAGCCGCTTGCGCAGGCCCTCCACGCGCGCCTCTGGCTGCTGCAGCAGCACCAGCGCGAGTGCGATGTACACGCCCTGCCGCACAAAGTCAACAGGGTCGGCGATCATGCTCTCCAGCAGCGCAACGGCCTCGCGCCCGCCGCTGCCGGCGCAGGCGATGCCCACGGCCAGCGCGGCGCCGTAGCGCACGTGCGGGTTGAAGGACTCGGCCAGCAGCGCCACGATGCGCGGGGTCTGGGGTGGGGTGGGGGGCCGGGTTGTGTGGGGGAGGTGTGTGGGCACAGAGGGGGGGGGGGTCGAGCAGGATGAAAGATCAGTCTGCTGCAAAACTGCCTGGCGCGCGGGTCACGCGACGCGGCCCTCCCAAACTGCGGTGCAGCGCTCAGTCCTCCCCCCTCCCCTCCCCGCCCCTCCCCAAACCCCAGGGCGCACCTGCTCCGGCGCGCCCATGAGCACAAAGCCCAGGTTGGTGACCGCCGCGCGCCGCACGTCGTCGCTGACGTCGCTGACGCTCCAGTGCAGCAGCCGCGCGATGGCGCCGTTGTTGGCGGTGCCGCGGTAGGCCAGGCCCAGCGCGTAGGCGGCGCCCCAGCGCAGGATGGGGTCCTGGTCGCGCGCCATCTGCTCCACCAGCGCGTCACCCCCCTCCTCGCGGCCGTACGCAGTCAGGGCCAGGCCCAGGGCCAGGCCGCGGATGATCTTCTCGTGGGAGGTGTCGTGCGCGTAGGCCTGTTGGGTTTATCAAGGGGGGGGGGTGAGGGTGAGGGGGGGTGGCGACCTGTTGGGCTTGCAGCTTGCGGCGATGTGGGGCCAGTGTGCTGTTGGGCGCGGCGGCTGTGCCAGGGCGTGTTTGCGGTGTTTGCGGTGCTGCAACCGCCTCCCAAGCCCCCCCAAACCGCTGCTGCCCCCGCCCCCGCTGCGCACCAGCATCTCCTGCGCCTTGTCGCTGCTGCTGCCGCACAGCAGCATGCCCATCGCCAGGCCCGCCGCCTCCCCCGCCACCGCGTCGTCCGTGTACAGCGTGTTTTTGAGGTCCTCAAACGCCTCCTCGTCGCACGCACCCAGGCACGCCAGGCCTGGAGGGGGGGGGTGGGTGGGGGTGGGGGGCAGGGGCGTCGGTCAGCTTGCAATGAGTGCGCGAGTGCGGGGCAGGGCAGGGGCCGGCCCCGGCGCAGATGAGTAAGGGTGCAAAACGGGGGCATGCACCGCAAGGGCCGGTCAATGAAGATAGAGGCGCCACGGCACGCGCAGCGCGCTTCCCGCGGGCGCACCGAGTCCGAGGCATGCGCCGTGCTGGATGACGGGGCTGGACGCGGAGCGCAGCGACTCCAGCAGGAAGCTGCGGTGGTTGGCGCCGTGGTTGGCCGCGATCAGGCCCAGCGCGTAGAGCGCACCGCCCTCGGAGAAGGGCGAGCCGCCGGCGCCGTCGCGGGGCAGGTAGGGGGCCAGCAGCGCCTTGCCTGCGGGGGGGGGGGGAGGGGGCGATTGGCGGTGCTCAGGTCAAGTGCAGCGGGGCGACGGCAGCTGGGCCACGTGTGCCACATCGCTCGATTCAAACTTGCGGTCTGGTGCACAGCAGGTCCAGGGGAGGCCGCCCCGCCTCACCCTGCGCCAGCTGGCCGCGGTGGATGACGCCCAGCCCCGCGGTGGCGGAGAACTTGGCCCAGTTGGTGGCGCGCGACAGCCACTCCAGGTTCTCGCGCAGGAAGGTGTCCACGCTGGTGCCGGCGTGGACCAGCGCGTTGGCCAGGATGGTGGCGCTGTGCAGCACGCTCACGCGCGCGTCAACAGAGCTCTTGAGGTTCTTCAGCACCTGCGGGGGGTGGGAGGTGGGGTGTGTGGGCAGCGCGGCAGGGTGGGTTGGCTGGGTCGTAACTTGCAGGTGCAAGCTGCAGCCACAACAACTCCGCGCGGACGGTAACACAACGTGGCAGGCGCAGTCTTGTCTGCACACTGCGCGAGCCCCCGCTGGCGCCGGCCAAGCCTGCCCCCACCCCCCACCCCCCCCACGTGCCTGCAGGTCTGCCTTGTTGTTGTGGTAGAGGAACTCCAGGGTGAGGCCAATGGGGGTGGTGCCGGCCAGGATGGCGCGCAGCCGCGACACCCGCTCCGCCTTGGCCGGCGGCATCGCGGGGTGCGCGCCGCCGTTGGCCTCCGCGGCCGCGGGCGGCGCGGGCGCGGCTGCGCCGTCGGCGTCCATTGCGTCGCCGTCGGCGGGCGCCGCGGCGGGGGTCGCGGGCGGCGCGGGCTCTGGCAGCTTGGGCAGGCGCTCCAGCACCTCGGTGAGGAAGGACTGCATCTCATTCTCAACCAGGTCAAAGGCGGCCTGGTGGGTGGGTGGGTAGGTGGGTGGGTGGGGAATGCTGTGTGTTCGAAGCGCGTGTCTGGGGGAGGGCCACAAACACAGCTCTGCGCCGGGGTGGGGCAGGCGGGTACGGCGGGGCGGAGTCGCACCACCCCACCAACCACGAGGCTGCGCCCGCCGCCCAGCTGCGCGCACCCCCACCTGGTATGCCACCAGCGCGTCCTCCTCGGGGCCGTCGATGAGGCGCGCCAGGATGTCGGCGACGCGGGGCGCGTCGTCCAGGAACATCAGGCACTGGCACACCTCGACCCAGTCGGGGGAGGGGGTGGCCTCGGCCAGGCGCACCAGCAGGCGCAGCACCTGCAGGGGGTTAAAAGGGGCGAGTTTTAGGCACCGCGCTGGCTTCAAACCTCCAGCTAAGGGGGCGGCTGCGATGCGAGCCAGTTGCTGGGGCGGGCCAGCCCACCAGCGCGCTCCGCGCAACCGCAGGCCCCCGGACCACAGCCGCTCTCTTTGCCCAGCGCCCCTCACACCTGGTGCCTGAAGTTGCGGTTGACCACCACCCGCTGCGTCACCCGCAGCGCGTAGCCCAGGACGGCGCCCTGCTCGGGGGCGCGCCCCACCACGGACTCGAGCAGGTCCAGGCGCCTCGCCTCCAGCGCCACGCCCACGGCCTGCTCCCACTGGCCCGCGGCCGTGGCGCTGGCAATCATGCGCTCCACCACGGCCACCAGGCGCGGGTCCACGTCCACGCCCTCCTCGCCGCCCTCCACCTCGCGGCGGCGCAGGTCAAAGTACTGGTCCAGGCAGCGGGCTGGGGGTGGGGTGGGGTGGGATTTGGGGGGCACGCCGTGCGGGGCGCCGTCGCTGTGAGCGGGCTGGGCGGGTGGCGCAGTGAAGGCGGCCCTGCTGCTGCATCAACCACCCTCAACCAACCCCCCGCAGCACGCCTCCCTTCCAGGCTGTCTGCCTTTGCCCAAGCGCCGCCCAGCCAGGCGCAGCTGCCGCTCACCGACGAGGGTGCGGACGTACTCCGAGTCCTCATTGAGGTCAAAGAGGGGCCCGGCACCCAGGGCGTAGGTGAGGGCAGAGTCGAGCTCGCCCAGGTGGTAGAACACCTGGGGGTGGGCAGGGGTGGGGGTCGGGGTTTGGGGTGTGCCGGTGCGCGGGCCTTCAACGTGCAACAGCACCAGCTACTAGACGGCGGCATGGATGCAGCACGATTGCTCAACACGCATTGAGGTCGCTCCTCCCCAGCCGCCCCGCTGGCCTGCATGCACGCGCGGCCACGAGGCGGGCGCACGCTGCGCGCCCCCACTCGCGACCCGCTGCGCACGCACCTTGGACGCGATCAGCGCGGCGAGCTCCCGGTCCTTGAAGCCCTCATCCTCGTAGAGCGCCTCGACCGAGGCGATCGACGGGGAAATCTGCGGTGCAGCAGCGCGAGGGGGCGCGCGTCAGGTGGCGCGCGCGAGCAGGGGCAGGCTCGCGCGGCGCGCCGCGCGCCGTATGGCCCCTCCCCGGCTGCGTGCTGCCGCCACCGCCTCACCTCGAACCAGAAGTCGTGCACCACGCCGTTGAGCTTGGTGAGCGCGTACTTCTGCAGCTCGTCGTTGGGCTCCTCCAGGAGGGTCAGCAGGCCCGCCGCGGAGGACACAACCGACGGCATGGTTGCTGCCCGATCGCCTCTGCCGAAGGCCGTGGATGCCCGCAGGGCCGGGGCGCGGCCTGTACAACGCGAGGGAGCCTGCCGATCTGCACAGCTGCGATCTGAGGCCGTCCCGCGCGTCGCTTCTATGCTCTTCCGGTGAGTGTGTGAATGCTGGACGCCGAGGGAGACGGGTCTGGCCTGTCGACGCCCCCCCCGCTGGTCTTAGGCGAGGACGAGGGGACCTGCCGGGAAGCTGGGCGCGAGGCTGGGGCGCTTACACACGTTCGTTTCACCCACCATTCCGTGTAAAACCTCGATTCGCTTTGCGTCGGATACCGAGACTGATCGGGGAACACAGGCCATAGCGGGGGGCAAGCCGCGCTCCGCGATCAGAAATGGCGGCCTCCGTCACCATCCACTACCTGGGCCCGCCGGATCAGAAGGCGGTCGTCAAGGTGGGGCCCATGGCCACGCTGCGCGGCGTGCTCGCCGACGCGGCGGCCAAGTGGCGCCCGCCGCTCGACCTCGCCACGGTGCAGCTGCACCTGAACAAGAAGCCCGTGGACCTGGACACGCCCTTCCGGCTGCTCAACGCGCCCTCGGGCAGCCGGCTGGAGGTCGTGGCCGGTGGGTCGCCCCCGCGGGGGGGAACGCGCCGGTCTGCGCGCTGCGCGGCGCGGCTGCTAGCGTCCATGCGCTGCAGGGGCTTGCGCGCGCCCCGCGCCGCGGCCACGCGCACACCGCCGCACCCGCCCCGCCCCCTGCAGGTGCGCCCGCCCCTGCTGCCGCCGCCGCCGCTGCGCCTGCTGCAGCCCCGCCCGCGGAAACGCGGGCAGCGGCCTCGGCAGCGCCCCCGCCTGCAGCGGCTTCGGCCGCGCCGCCGCCGGCAGCGCTCGCGCCTGGTGGCGCCACGGCCGCAGCGCCAAGCACCAGCAGCGCCCCGGCTGCTGCGGCCCCCGCCGCTGCGGCCCCTCCTGCCGCCCCCAGCCCGGCGCTGGTGGCCCTCGGCATCCGCGTGCCCATTGCGGTCTTCAACCAGCGCGCGGTCGAGGCGGCCGCTGCGGCGCGCGGGTGAGCGTGCGCGCTGGCGCATGTGTTTGCTGCCCGCCGCGCCCCTCAGACTCAGCGCCGGGCAGCGGGTGGCTGACCGGCCTGCTGCCGCCGCCGCCTGCCCGCCGTCTGACCAAAACCACCACCGCAACCGCAGCGCGGCTGCCGCGACCGTTGCCGCCGACCCCGGCGATGCTTTCTTCGAGTTCACAGCGGACGACTTTGCCGAGGTGGCGCGCGCGGCGCAGAAGCGAGCCGCAGCCCAGTCGGTGCTGATGACGCGCACGGCGCGCGAGGCGCAGGCTCGCGCCCGGGCGGCGTCGCACCCGCCCGTGCCCGTTCGGCTGCACTTCCCGGACGGGAGCATCGTGCAGGTGGGCTTGGGGCCTCTGTGCGCATGGCGCGTTGCCTGCGTGTTTGCTTCCGTGCTTGCGTGCGTATGCTTGCGTGCGTGGGGCCACACTGGCTATCTGCACGTTTGGTCACTCCTCCCTCCCCCACCCCTCCCCAACAGGCCGAGTTTGCGGCAACACAGCCTGTCGGCGCCATCGCCGAGCTGGCGCGCGCGCTTGTGCAGCCTGGCCTTGCCCCCGCGCTGTACCTCTACACCGCGCCGCCCAAGCAGGTGCTGCGGGACGCGGCCGCGACGCTCTTCGACCTGCGCCTCCTGCCCGCTGCGCACGTGCACGTCGGCGCCGAGGGCGGCCGCGCGCCCGCGGACGACAGCGGCTGGCTGCGGCCCCAGGTGGCCGCGCTGATGGCGGACGAAGTGCCCGAGGCGCTGGCGGACCGCGCGGCCGCGGCGGCCGGCGCAGCAGCGGGCGGTGGCGGCGCGGCGGCGGAGCGCGAGCGCGAGCGCGTGCTGGCAGAGGCGCGGCGGCGCGCGGCGGGCCCGGCGGCCGGGGCGGCTGCGGGGGCCGACGGCGAGAAAAAGCTGCCAAAGTGGCTCAAGCGGTGACTCCTTTCCATTGTTTGCTTTGTGGGTTCTCCACCCCTTTTCTTGGCACGTATTTACGGGCCAAGTTCCCCTCCTGATCATGCCCACTTTCCGGGACCCCCGCGCCGCCCGCGGCCCCGGCCCCCGCCGCCGGCCCTGTAAATGCATCGCCCGCAGCGCCCCTGTAAATGCGGGAACCTTGTGACCCGCCCCCGCCCCCGAACCGGTCAACCGGGGGGCAGCTGCTGGGGAGGGCTAAGGCTTTGGGGTGCTCGCCACGCCTCTCAGGCGCTATTAGGCTTGTCCGCCGTTGTCCGCCGTGACCCAAAAGCTGCAGCGTCCGCCGTGCGTCCGGGGTCGGGGAACCAGTCACCTCGCGGCAGATCGGCATGCGGGTCGCCTGTGCCGCCTTAGAGCTCTGTGATAGTGATCACTATGGCCGGACGCCCGGCCGCGGAGCCCCGAAGTGAGCGAGCGTCGCGGGGGGTCTCGACAGCGCCCAGCACACGCCGCCCGAGCCCCGGGCGGGCGCCGGGGCTACGAAGGTAGCTTTCAGCAGTGCACTTGGCGCTGCGAGGACGCGGTCAGCGGCCGCAAAGGGCGTCCCGGGCCCACGGTCGCCTCGCCATGCCCCGACGCCTATCCCTGCCCCGACAGAGCTGTGATGGCGTAGGACGGAT
>BDRX01000016.1:1723-45802 GCA_003203535.1 Raphidocelis subcapitata
ACAGAGGGGGGAGGAGGGTGGGTTTCACAGAGGACCGCCCGACGGCCCCCTGCTAGTTGCAGGGTCTTTAAACACAAGCGAACGGCGCGCCGCAGTCGGCGGGGTGATGAGCCCCAAGTCGGGCCCGATGCGCGGCGTGCCCCCCATCCCTTGAGGGGGGAGGATTGAGCGCGGTAAACGCGAGTAACCGAAACCAATATCAAACTGTGCTTGCATCCAGCAAAAAGGTCAGGGTGGCCTGCCCGTTGGGCGCAGCCGCCTGGTCCGCGCGCGCAACGACGCCACCGACTTGGGGCTCATCACCCCGCCGACTGCGGCGCGCCGTTCGCTTGTGTTTAAAGACCCTGCAACTAGCAGGGGGCCGTCGGGCGGTCCTCTGTGAAACCCACCCTCCTCCCCCCTCTGTTCTCCTGCCACTGTGCCACACTTGTGCCCACCCCTAACCGGGCGCGCGGCCGAGCACACGCACCGCCCGCGCACACGCTTTGCGCGCGCCAGGCTGACTCGCTGCAAGCAAGTACACAGTTGGGAAATGGTGCAGTACCGTTCGTTGACTGTTGAATGTCGATTACACGGGGCTTCCTCAGACCAGGACATGTACACTGCAAAAGGGTCTTTTTGTTAAGCCAAGGGCAGCACGCAGCGGTGCCACATGCGTCAGGGCTGCGCACACGCAAGCTGTGGCACGGGGTCACGCGCCGTTTTGGAAAGGACGTGGGCAGAGACGGTGGCAAAAGCCAAAAGACACCACCGCGTGGAGCCCCTCCGGCCGCCAACGCAGCGGCGCGTCACTTGGCGTTCTTGGCCTGCTGCGCCAGGTGGGAGAGGTCTGGCACGCCATTGCGCTTGACTGCGGGTGCCCGGGGCCAAGGGGGGAGAGGCAATCGAGTCAGCGCTGCACGGCTCAAGTCCCGCTGCTCCTCTGTGCGGCAGGGGGGCTCTGAACCAACACTCCCGCGGTCCCCCGCTGCGCCGGTCACGGGCCGTCTAGGGCCGAGCTTCCGCTTGCCATTGGCTGGCCTTGCAGCTGCGCGCCGCTCCTCCCTCCCCACCCCCCCTTCCCCCCGCGCACTTGTGTAGTTGTCGCCGTAGCTGGCGAACCGCTTCTGCCGGTCCTTGCGCGGCAGGTTGGGCTCCGACACCTCAATCTCCCAGCCGGCCTTCTGCGCGTACGCCACCGCCTGGTCCTTGGTGTAGAAGAACAGCGAGGAGCGGCCCACGTTCTCCAGGGGGTCCGCGGTGGAGTTCCAGCCCTGCAGCGGGTTCTGCCACTTGGCCTGCGCCTCAAACTCGATGCGCCACGCCGGCGCGGACGCGTTCTCCGCGGTGTTGCCGACGCCCTGCTGGCCCGCGACGCGGGAGGGCGCCAGGATGATGGCCTGCGGCGCGGCGCGGGGCGAGGCGGCGGCGGCGGCGGGGAAGGAGGTTGCGGCCGGAGCGGCTGCGGCGGCGGGTTTAGTGCAACGGCGCGCTCTGCCACGCGCGCCGTGCAGGCACACCCTTCCACAGCCGTCAATGGGGGCGGCGGCACGCCAGCACCGGAGCGTCCCACGCGCTGCTCAGCATACAGCAAGGCCCTGCCGCTGGCGCGCGCGCATCACCTTGCGCTTGAACGTTTCGAGCGGCACGCCGAACGTGATGCCGCCCTCGCCGGGCGGCAGCGGCGCCGACACAGCCTCCGTCGACACCTCCATGGCCTTGCTCATGACAATCGCGTAGTCGTCCTTGGCGCTGGAGGAGAACAGGGCGCGCTGCAGCAGCGAGCCACCGCTGCGCGAGCCCCGCGCAGCGGCCTGCAGCGCCCCCAGCATGACGAAGGCCGCTGGAGGTTGTCGCTGCTGCGCAGCGGGCTAGAGGGAGGCAGGGGCAGCTGCTGCTGCTGCCGCTGAGCCCTCGCGGGTCCTGCTGATCTAGCGCTGTGCAGTTTGTAGATTACGCGCGAGTTAACTGGTAACTGGTGAGTGCGTCAGGAGGCGCACATCTCTTGGCCTCTCCCGCAGCGGGAGGCGGGGGGCCACGCGCCGCCGCGCAGTCGTGCCGCACGGCGCTTCGGTGCAGCAGCAGCCCTCGCTGCTGCCAGGCTCGGCAAGCGTCAACCCCTTTTAGCCCGCTGCAGATCTGGGCCTGTAAAGGCCGTACATAAAAAGCTTCCAGGCGACGGCATATTATGAACGGGTTGGTGTTGGGGGGCCTTCAAGACAGCCCCGGTCTGGTAGTCTTGGAGCAGTTTTAAGCCTCTGTTACAGTCGTACTGGCACACAAGCAGTGCTAGGCTGTAGTGTACATACAGGCGGTGCATTCCCACCGCACAGGCTTAGTGCCGTCCCCGCGGCCGCGCCGCGGCGGGAGCCGCGCAGCGCCAGGGCCAGGCCGCGCCGGCCCTCCCGCAGGGCCCCCTCACTGCTCGCTCTCGCCCTCCCCCTGCTGCTGGCGCGCCGCGCGGGCCTGGGCCGCGAATGTGCCGCCCATCAGCTCCATAACCTCGCACCAAAGGGGCTTGGGCAGCTGCAGCACCTGCGACGCGGGCGGGGGGGGGGGGGCAGGAGGCGTACCGACGTTTCCAGGCGGGGGCCAGGCCGCGCCGCACCGCGGGGCCCCGTCCCCCTGTCGAGTCGCCACCGCGGGAGCCGCATGCGGCGCCTCGCCAGCCCAAACTTACGCACCCCGCCCGCCCCCGGGCCCCATGCAGTTGCCCGAGCCGGGGCTTGCCTGTTTGAGCACCAGCGGGCGCGAGGCGGCCGCAGTGATCCACGCGCCCCGCTCCATCTGCGCCTCAAGCTCTTTGGGCTCCCACGCGAGCGCGCCAGAAAAGAATTTGAAGTCCGAGGCGGGCAGCTTCCCACCCGCCACGCGCGCGACCGCCTCGTTCTCGCCTGCGCGCGCACGAGGGTGGTGTGGGGGGGGGGGGGGGGGGGGGGGGGAGGGGCGTGCTGGCGGTGTCGTCGTGGCGTGGCTGGCGCGGCAGCGGCCCGGGCCAGGCGCACGGGCGGTGATGTGCTTGCAGAGGCGCCACTGCACCGCAAGGGGGTGCCGCAAGCGGCCGGGAAGAGGGGACCATCAGCCACGCAAGCGGTGCAGGCATGAAGCGTGGCCGAGCTGGGAGGAGGCTGCCGGGCGGGCAGCTCAAGGCAGGGGGGGGGGAGGCCGTGTGCGCGGGCGGCTGCACCCACCTCCGACGTACACCCCAGGCACAACCTCCATTGACCCGGCCAGCTTGTGGCCGTGCAAAACGTGAATCACCTGGCCAACATTTTTTTGTGGTTTGCGGTTTCAACTTCCCTTTGCGGCAGTGTGCAGAACAGCCGAGATCGCTTGGGGGCATCGGGGGCGTTTGGGTACGGCGCCGGTGACGCGCGCCGCGCCGTTTGTTGGTCCGGCCGCGGCCCAGGCCGCCGGGGCTGCAGGCGCGGCCCCATCGGGCGCCCGCCCACCTGCTGCGCCAGGAAGCCGCCGCAGTAGACCCGCGAGTCGGCGAAGACCTCCTGCAGGCCCGGCGGGCCGCCCGCCATCGAAAACGGCAGGCCGCCCTGCTTGCGGCCCATGACCAGGCCGCTGGGGCGGTTGAGGATCAGCCCCACGGTGCCCCCCGCGTCGTGAGATATCACCAGCACAACGAGCTGCGCGGCGGTTTGGAGGGGGCGTGTGGAGCGGTTGCGGTTTGGCGGCCGGGCCTTGGTTTCGTGGGGCAGTTTGAGGGGCGAACGGGGGGGGGGGGATGCCGTGATCGGCCGCACGCCGGCTGCGGCACGCAGGAGAGCTCCCGCCAAAGCGGGCGCTCCCGCGGCTGCGCTCGCCGGCGGGCAGCCGGCGCGGGCGCGGGCGCGCCGCACCTGCCAGTAGCGCTCGCTCTCCAGCAGCCGCGTCGCGTCGGGCGCCGAAATCAGCAGCCCGCCGCGCTCCGGCGCCGGCGTTGCATGCGCCCACACCTCCTCCGCGGCCAGCCCCGGGTTTTGGTCCCGCAGCACCCGCATGTTCTCATCAGAGCGGCGGGACGACCATTCCGACTCGCCTGCGGGGGGAGGGGGGCGGGGCCGAGGGGGCGGGGGCCCGGCTGAGCGGGGCCGTCTGCAGAGGGTCGGCTGTGGTGTGGCCCCTGGCGGTTCGGGGGCGCCGCGCGCGCGCGGCCACGCACGCACACCTGATTGCGCGAGCAGCTTGGCGCGGAACTCGCGCCAGTCGCCCATCACGATGGGAGGCTCGTCCGCGTCGCTGCCGCTGGCGTCGCCGCTGCCCGGCGCGGCGCGCGCGATGCTGCGGGCACTGGAGCGCGGCGGGGGCGGCGCTGCCGCTGCTGGCGCGCGCACCCGGCACGGGCACGCGCCTGCCGCGGCCCTGTTGCCAGAGTGAAGGCGCCTGAGGGGCATTGTGCTTCGCCTGCTATACCGTAAAGTGCAGCGTGGGGGGGCACAGCACGCGGATCAGCGATCCGAACCCGCGCGCTCGTGACTTGAAATGAATGGGGCGAGGATCGCACAGGAGGCGCGGGCACGAGGGGCAGCAACAGCAGTGCGGCGTCGCGGCCTTGTGGACTGCGTGCGAGTGCGCAAGTGACCCGCCCGCCCGGGCTCCGGTTCGCCGGTTCAAGAGGAGGGCAGCCCCTCCTTGCCGTTTTACACTTCATGCCGCCGCCGCCGCCCGCCAGTCGCGCCGCCGCCGCGCGTAGCGCAGCGCCTCCCGCGCCAGACCCTGGATCAGCGGCACGCTGGCCGGCAGGAACAGCGGCATGTATATCCCGAGCTTGTGGCTGTCCGGAAAGTTGAGCTGCGTCAGCACCGCGGGGTGGAGGAACGCCGCCTCGGCGGCGGCGCGCGCCGCGCGCGCGGCGGCCGAGGCGGCGCCGTATGCGCCGCGGCGCGCGTGGGCAAGCGCCTCGGACAGCGCTGACAGCGACAGCGACACCTTTTGGCAGGGGTGGGGGAATGGTTGGGTGGAGAGCTCGGGCCTGGGACGTGGGTGTGTTTGGGCGGTTCGCCTCCAGCCAGGGGGCTGGCGCAATTGACCGGCCGTTTGCACAGGCATAAACGGTCGAGCCCACCTCCTCCCCCCGCAAGGGCGGAAATGGCAGCGCACGCACACCCGCGCAACCGCTGCGCCCTGCCCCTCCTGCCCCCAAGCCGACCTGCTGGCTGATGAGGTCTGGCATCTCCAGGTTTGGCAGCTCCCGCACCACCACCGCCAGCGACCGCAGCACCTGCCCCGCGCCCTCGGCGTCGTCCGCCGCGCGGCACCGCGCCAACGCGTCCACCTCCCACAGGGCAAAGCCGGCGCGGCGGGCGGGCAGGTGGCGCGCCGCCGCCGCCGTGCCGGCCGCGCCGCGGCCATCATCGCACCCCTCCCCGCCGCCGCCGCCGCCGCCGCCGCCGCCGCCGCCGCCGCCGCCGCCGCCGCCGCCGCCGCCGCCGCCGCCGCCGCCGCAGGCAAACCCCGCCCCGGGCCGCCCGCCCAGCCCCAACAGCACGCGCAGCTGCGCCGCGACGACGCCGGCGAGCGCCTCGAGCGCCGCCGCGCCCAGCGGCTGCGGCCCCTCGTCCGCATCGCCCCCCGGCTCCCGCTGCGCGTTGACGATTGCGACGCAGCCCCACGCGGGGATGGCAAACGAGTTGCCCTCGCTCGGGGCGCCGTCCGCCGCCAGCAGCAGCAGCGGGCTGCGGCTCGGCGGCGGCACGTACACCACAAACTGAAGCACGTGCGGCGCCAGCAGCGCTGCCGCGCCGCCGGTGGGGTCGGCGGCCGCACCCGGCTGCTGCTGCTGCGCCCGCTCCCCCTCCCCCTCCTCCTTCGCATTCGCCTGCTGCTGCCGGGTTTGGTGCGGTGCCGGCGGCGGCGCGGCGGCGCCCCCCCGCCCGCTCTCGAGCGCCCACTCGCTGTCCACGAAAAAGCGCAGCTCCTCGGCCGCGATCGTCCACGCGCCCCGCGCGGCGCTCCACTCCGCCGCCGCCTTGGCGGGCGTGAAGCGCAGCACCTGGCTCTCCACGGAGAGCGACGCGACGGGCGCCAGCGCGCGCAGCAGGGGGGAGACGTACCTCGCCTCGAAGCCGCCAAAGTCCCAGGACACGGCGCGGCGGGAGGGGTCGGCGTCGAGCAGGCTGAACGACAGCACGCCCGCGCCCGCCGGCGACAGTGGCAGCCCCGCGCCGCCGCACGCCGCGGCGCGCAGCCACGCGGCCGAGGCGCGCGCGGCGGCGCGGCCCAGCTGCGAGGCGAGCGCGCGGTCGCCGGGGGGCTGGGCCGCCGCGGCCGCGGCGGCCGCCGCCAATCCGTACCGCGCCCAGCCGTGGCGGTGGCGCCCCACCACCGCCTGCCCGACCACGCTGCCGCTGCCGCCCCCGTCTCCTTGAGCAGGCAGGAGCAGCAGCGTGTACCACCCCGCACGGCTCCTCGGGCCCCTGCGCCCGCTGCCCGCTCCGCCGTCGCCGCCGCTGCCGCTGCCGCCCCCGCCGTCGCTGCCGCCGCGCCGCAGCAGGGTGTGCAGGCGGTCGTCCAGCCCTTCATCCCCCGCATCCTCCCACCACCGCGCGCCGGACGCGCCTGCCTCGTACAGCCCCAGGCAGGGCCCCGCACCGCCGCCGCCGTCCTCCGCCGCGGGGCTCGAGGCCGCGCTGTCGCAGCCCGCCGGGCCCTCGACGGTCGCGACAAACCTCACGCCCGCCTGCGAGGGTGGTTGGAGCGGCGGCTGGGTTGCGGCAGGCTGCAGCGGCCCCAGTCCTGCCTGCCGTAGACGGATTGATCCAACTGGATCATGCCCGGTGGCGCAGCGCTCTGTGTCTGCAACGCACGCACTCCTCCCCCCTGCCCCTGATGCCCCATCACCTGGAGCTGCGCCGCCGCCGCCGCCTCCTGCTGCAGCGCCGCCAGCAGCTGCGACGGCAACAGCCGCGGCACGCCCCCTGTGCGAGTGGGCGTGCGGGGCGCGGCGGCGCTTTCCAGACCGGGCGTTTCAGACCCAACCCTTTGCGACAAACCGGGCACCTTTTCAAGGTAAGCATCCCTTTTTCAGCCCCGTAACGCGCGCAGCGGCCGTGCAAGGCCTCACTCTCACCCCACCTGGCGGCGCGACCGCATACGCCTCGACTGTCACGGGCAGCGCGGCGCGCGGTGCGTCGGCGGCGCGCGCCATAGCGTCGAGCGGCAGGGGCGGCCTGTGCAGGCTGGTCAGCCACCACCACACCGGGATGCCTGCGGGGTGCGTGGGGGTGTTTCAGGCGCTGGCATGTGTGCGCAATCAGACTTATGGTTTTTGTGCGAGCTGCTGCCATGCAGATCCGGTATTTGCGCAGTCATTTGCATTGGCGCCTGCACGGCTTGCAGGGTGGCCAGCATCTTCCCCAGCCTCACCGCACAGGACGTACGCCACAGCAGCGGCTGCCACGCGCAGGCGCTTGCCGCCTGGCGGGCGCGGTGCGGCACCGCCCGTTGCCGCCGCCGCTGCTGCCGCCGGCGCCGCCGCTGGCGGGGGATCGCCCCCGCCCGCCGGCGGCTTCATCTCCCTAATTAGGCCCCAAGGTAGGCCAGGGGCGAAACTGTGCGCAAACCAAGCCCAGATCGCACGCGCGGCCTCTTGAATCTTGCACGGCTCGGTTCTTTATCTATCGATTGCGACATTCGTGATCGCCACAAATGTGAGGCTGTGGCGAGGCTCGGACGGCTGCTGCATCATCCACCTGCGCGCATGGTCAAACCGCAGTGCAGCTGCACCGTTGTACTCCGCTTCTTTTGCCGCCCGCCATCGCCGCCTGGCTCCCGCCAGCGTATCCACGCCGGGCGCCGCGTTAACGTAAAAAATGCGTTACACGGGTTGACCGCCGAGCAAGAGCACGGTCGGAGGGGGGGGAGGGGTTGCCCCCCATCACACTCCAAAGTTGCCAGGTGGACCCCAGAGGCGCCGCGGCCGCACTGCGGCGCGGGCCAGTGGGGATCGCAAAGAAAGACGAGGGGTGAGGGTCGGCTGGGGCTGCTCCGCATAGCATGCATGCATCGCGTTCCCAAGTTGGTGGCCGGTTCCTGCACATTTTGCGCGCGGAAACTCTAGGGCATGGACGCGGCATTGCGTCGCGCTCTTTGGGCGCTCGCGCTCTGGGCGCAGCAAGCCACGGCAGCGAGGGGCCAAGAAAAGTGGTGAAGTAGGAGGTGGAGAGATGGCGCGGTGCAGCAGGCACTCGTTTAAGTGGCGACAGGAAAGGGGCTGTTGGGGCCGAGGGGCCAAAAAGTTGACGTTGGCGCGCGCCGCAAGGGGCGCATGCAGCCAGTAAAGCGCACGAGGGCGCTTGCCGGCCCCGTCGGCGCTCCGCGCCCTCATGGGTGCGGTTTGCTGCCCGCCTAGCGGCCGCTGGGGGCGACATTGGGCATCGGCAGGGGCGCAGAGTCGTTGCCCTGCTTGGTGTTGATGGTGACTGGCCAGATGGGCAGGGCGTTTGCTGGCTCCAGGTATTTGAGGGTGGCGGCCAGGTGCTGGGCCTGAAGGGATTGGAGGTTCTTCTGGAAGGTGGCCTGTTGTCGGGGGTTGGGGTAGGGGTGGCGGTGGGGTGGGGCGAGCAGAGCAGGTGGGGGCCGGTTTCAAGTGCGGCACGGGAGCGCTCATGCGGGCGGGAAAGGCCCGGGGGGGGGGGGCGGGAAAGCAAACGGCGGGGGCACCCATCCCAGCGCACGTTTGCGCAAAGCGGCTATGCCGGCATGCAAGCGGCGCGCGGCAGGTGTGAGCGCAGCCTCACCAGGTCTATGTTTTGGCCCTTGCTCTTTGCGTAGTTGACAAAGAAGGGCGCGACCACCTGGTTGCGGAAGTCCTCGGCCGCCTTTTGGTGGAAGACAAAGGCCTGGGAGCCGCCGTGGGAGGGGGGCATGGCCGGGGACCAGCCCGCGCACTCGCCTGCGCGCGCGCACGAGGCGGGAGGGGCGGGCCGTGTTGGGCGCGGGCCGGCGGGGGCGCGTGCCGTCGCGCGCACGCCAATGCTGTTCGCAAGCTGTGTCGGGAGGTGGCTATCAACGATTCACGCTAAGCAAGCACGCAAGCATGTTCGTGCGGCCGGGGAGGCGCGCGGAGCGCGCACCCTTGGACTCGACGACGGCGATGGCCTCGCCGGCCAGTGCCCCCTGCATGACTGAGTAGTTGATCTTCTGGCGCTCGGCGCTGCCAATGGGGGTGTGCCAGCTGCGGGCAGGGACGGGAAGGGGGGCCGGGACGAGGTGAGGGGGCCTGGGCAACAGCGGTCTGGCCGGGCCGGGCGCGTTCTTGGTCTGGGCACCTGCGCTGGGCGCCGCTATTGGTGGCTGCTTGCGTTGCCCTTGAGCGCCGCAGGAAAGCATGCTGCGGGGCCCTTTGCCGCCCCCTCCCCCAAAGGAAACCCCTTAAGGTGCCACCCACAAGAAGTTGTAGAAGGCCTTGATCAGCTGGCGGGGCATTTCGTCAGACTTGAGGCCGTACTCGGCATACTGTTTTTGGGTGGAGGGGGGAGTGGCGTTTTAGGGCGCGTGCGCACGAGGGAGTCGAGACAGGCAAGGCAGGCCGGAGAGTGGAGAGTGGGGAGCAGACAGCGAGGGCGGCACGGCGATCACGCAGGCGCTGGGCCCGCTGGCGGCGTCGGGAAAACAGCTCTGAGGTGTCCGAGTTGGTTTCCCACCCCAGACGAATAGTATAAACAGGTCCTCCCGCGCCGCGCGCACCTTCTCCATCATGAGGCGCACGTGCCCGCAGCCCTGCACGTGGCCCTCCGACAGCGCGTCCAGCCAGAGGTTGCGCAGCACAACTTCGTCCGGCATCACCGTGGGCAGCACGGTGGGCTTGGGCTTGACGCCCTTGTCGCCCAGGGCGTGGAACACCTTGCGGAGCTTCTCGTCAGAGGTGTGCTGGTTTTGGGGGGGAGAGGAGGAGGGGGACGCGGAGCGTGGGCGCGTGTGCATTGGGGAGGGGGCGCCGAGCGGCGCGGCGCGGTTTGGGGGAAGCGGCGGCGAGGGGTGCCGCTTGCGGCGGGGCCCGCGCGTGTGCGGCGGGGTTGCGGGCGCGCGGGCGCCCCAAACGTTGCCCCATTGCTCACGTAGTAAAAGGGGCGTTCCTTGGAGACCACGTCGCGCATAAAGGCGTTGAAGATGTCTGAGATCTCCCCGTACTCGGCGGTGGACTTGTTGATGGTGTTGAGGTAAACGGCAATGGCGGCCGCCAGCTCAGCAAAGTCGCCGCCGGGGGTACCCTGTTTCGGCGGAGGGAGGGAGGGGCGCGGCTGAGGGTGCGGTGCCCGGTTCCGTCGCCGCCGCAGCTCGCCGGCACCGCGGCGTCGTGCTGCGCTCTACCGTGGCTGCGAGGGGGCTGCTGCTGCCAAGCAACCCGCCGTTGAGCACCATAGAGGCAGTGCAGTCTCCGCCTGCTGCTGCTGCTGCTGCTGCTGCTGCTGCTGCTGCTGCTGCTGCTGCGATCGCAACGCAGCAGACGGCGCAGCCGCGCCGGCCGGCCGGCAGTCCGCATCGGCGCCAAGCCGGGGCCGAGCCCCAACCAAGTTTGCTTGCGGGGCTCACCAGGTCGTCCGCCTCCCCGCGGCTGTCGATGCATGAGAAGGTGGACTTGATGTTGGGGCGGTAGTCATTGATCACGGCCAGGCTGTCAAAGTGCTGGACCACGCCCTCCTGGGGGCGGAGGTTGGGTGTGGTGCGGTGTCAATAAAAGACTGGAGTTGGTGCACCGCAAAGGGCCGTGGGGGGCCCGGCGACGGCGCCAAGGCGGGCGCGCATGCAGGCCGCAGCGCCGTTGGTGTATGAGTGTTTGCCCGGCTGGCCTCCCACGCCGCCGCCCGCACCCCGGGGCTCGCCCCTGCGCCCGCGTGCGCGCCTCACGTGATCAAAGGCGCTCTCCTCGATGGGCTTGGCCGGCTTGACAAAGGTAGGGGACACCGTAACGCTCTCCGCGACGCAAGCGGCTGCAAGCGGAGCCACGGCCGCGATTACCAGCAGCGCGGCGACCGCGCCGCGCAGCACGGGGACGGCGGCGCGCATCGCGACCTGATCACGGATCGATGCGATTTGGGGGCTCGGGCGGCCTCTCGAAGCCGGGGCGCGGGCAATTTGGACGTGGCTAGGGCTAGTCCAGCGCACGGGTGTGTGCGACTGCCTGGCGCGAACCCAACGAGCAACGAGAGATAGCGCACTGGCCTCTAAATGCGCTATGCACGGAGGGATGGGCCTGAGATGGCGCGCTTGACGCGGCAGCGGGCGGGGCACAGTGGGGTCGCACAGTGGGGTCGCAAATCCGGGGCCGCGCGGCCGTTTTACGGGTGACTCGAGGCCAAATATTCCCCAGAGCTTCGCTGGTACCTGCAGCACAAGCGGGCAGGCGGCGGCGGGGCCCGGGGCGGCGGCGGCTGCCGGGCCCAGCCGTCCATGACTGGGCCACCATTGGTTTGGGGTCCCCAGCAGGTTTGAAGCCCACTTTTACAGGGGCCGCGAGGGCGTTCGAAGGCGCGCTGTTCCAGCGTCTCGGGAACCCTAGTTGAGTTCACCGCACATAGGCGGCTAGGCGCCTGCTGGGTTTGAATTCCCGACCGTGCAGGCCGGCAGCTCACCCCGCCGCGACTCTTTGCGCGGGCTGGCGAGGCCGCGCCCCGCCCCGCCGCCGGCCGCGGGATGGCGTAGACGCCGCGGGACGCGCGCACCAGCCTGCCCTCTGCGCACCACGTCTGCAGCCTCGCGCCGCGGGCGCCACCCGCCAGCCGGCGAGGCCCTCGGCGCCGCCGGGCAGCTGCCGCAGGCCGTCGCGCAGCGGCGTCGGCTGCGGCGGGCCCGGTTGCGGCGGCTGCGCGCTGCGGCGCTCCGCGCCCGCCGAGGGTGGCTGCCAGGGCGGCGGCGCGCTGCGGGCCTGCCGCTGCCGCGGCGCGTCGGGCGCTGGCCCTGCCGCTGCTGCTGCTGCTGCCGCTGCCGCTGCGGTCAACGGCGGCACGGACCGCACCGCAGAGCGCCCCGCCACCCCGCCCGTGCTGGTGAGCATCCCGCCGCCCGTCCTGGCCTGTTTCGCCCGCATTCTCGTCGGGCTTGAAGTCGGGGTTTTTCCCGGAACTGTGATCTGGCCGGCGGCCCCTGCGGCGCCCGCGGCGTCCCCGCGGCCCCCCACGGCGTGCCAACCGGGTCCTGGCATAGGTGCTCCCCGTTCTGCGGCGTCCGCGCGGCCCTTCAGCGTCCCGGACGGCCGGGGCACTGAGGGTGTGTGGGTGTGGCGTCGACACTTTTGGGCAGCGCTCGCGCACGGCCGCCTCATTCCCGCCCCCGCTCGCAGCTTGCACGGTGAGCACCAAAGCGCGCGGGATCGCGACCCACCGGCCCCCCTCTCCCCAGCAGGGCCGGAGGGGGCGAGATCACGCCGTGGCGTTTCCGGCCCGCGCGCCCCGCACAGCCCCCGCCGCCCCCACCAGCCCGCCTCATCCCGGCAACTGTGCTGCAGCCCATGCGCATGGAGCTCATTCGTGCGCACGTCCCCATCCATGAGCCATGCGCACGTCAACCCGTCCCCCAGCCGCCGCCCCCCTTCCCCTCCTCCGCGCCGCCGCGCGCCCCTGCCCTGCCCTGCTCGCCCCTCCCCTCCCCCCATCGATCCCCCCATCGATCCCCCAACCAACCGGACTAACCCACCTTACCACCCAACGGGTGCCCGAAAGGGCTGAGATCATACCGTTATCACCGGATCAGCGTCATGGCTGCGTCTGGAAGCCCCCCTCCTCCTCCTCCTCCTCCCCTTCTCGCCGCGCCCGTCACCGGGGCGCGCCTCCCCCACCCTCGCCGCCCGTCTCGGCGGCGGCGAGGCGCGATCGGCCGGGGGCGGCGGCGGCAGGCGGGCCAGCCGTCCATGACTGGGCCACCGTCGGTTTGGGGTCCCCCAGCAGGTTTGAAGCCCACTTTTACAGGGGCCGCGAGGGCGTTCGAAGGCGCGCTGTTCCAGCGTCTCGGGAACCCTAGTTGAGTTCACCGCACATAGGCGGCTAGGCGCCTGCTGGGTTTGAATTCCCGACCGTGCAGGCCGGCAGCTCACCCCGCCGCCGGCCTCTTTGCGCGGGCTGGCGAGGCCGCGCCCCGCCCCGCCGCCGGCCGCGGGATGGCGTAGACGCCGCGGGACGCGCGCACCAGCCTGCCCTCTGCGCACCACGTCTGCAGCCGCAGGTTGAGCAGCGCGTCTGTCGCCTCGGGCGCGGCCGCTCGCAGCGCCGCCCGCGTCACCTCCCCTCCGCCCGCCTCGGCCGCCGCGGCGGCGGCGGCCCACGGCAGCAGCCCCTGCCGGGGCGTGCGCGGCGGCGGCAGGCCGAGCGCGGCGGCCAGGGCGGGGGAGCCGTGCAGCAGCAGGCCGCGCAGCAAATCCAGGCGGCCGGCTCCCTTGAGCTCAGACTGGGTGGGCAGCCGCGACCACAGCCCGCCCCCACCACCGCCGCCGCCGCCGCCGCCCGCGCTTCTGGTTGCCGCTGCCGCTGCTGCCGCCGCCCCGCCGCGCGGCGCCTTGCCGCGCCGCGGCGGCGGCGGCTCCGGCCGGCCCCGCATGAACCCCCGCAGCCCCTCCGCCACCGCGGCCAGCCCCAGCGACGCCGTCGCGACCGTCTTGGGCGCGCGGCGCGGCCGCAGCCCCAGCTGCGCGGCGGCGGCGTGCCACCCCCCGAGGCGGCGCACCGCGTGGACCGCCTCGTCGCGGCCCTGCCACGCCAGCTCCGCCTCGGTGGGAAGCTGCCCGGGCGGCCGGCCGGCCTCCGCGGCGGCCTCTGACAGCTCCAACCGCAGCTCCTCTGCAGTCGGGGGGGGGGGGGCGGCGGGCGGCGGGGGGCGGCGCCACTCCGTTTGAAGCTTTCAAGGGGCCAGCTGATGCCCGCACGGCCGCTCGTGCCAATGCGACGGCGGCGGCCCCCCTCCCTTTGCCCTCCCCATGCGCTCACCCAGGTCGAGGTCCGGCCGCCGCAGGGGCCACGCTGGCCGCCTCCCCAGCTGCTCGGCGACCGCCCCGTAGCCGCCCCTCTTGACGATCGCGTTGTGGAGGTCAAACCGCCCCAAAGCCGCCAGGTCGCCCCGGCTCGGCAGCGCGCGCGCCGCCGCCTCGGCCTCCGCGCGCGCGGCCGCCTCGTTGCGGCGCCCGAGGGAGCCGCCGCCGGGCGGCAGCTGCAGCTCGCCCTCGGGCCCGAGGTGGGGCAGGAGGCGGGGGCCCAGGGGGGGGTCCCACCGCACCGTGCGCAGCACCTGGCGCGCCGTTGTCGCGGTTTGGTTTCAGCGTGCCCGCGCTGGGCGCTGGCAGCGCCGGATGTAAAAGCTTACCCATGCCGCCATGCCCAAACCAGGCCGCCCTTGAAACGGACTGCCCCCAGCCCGGCAAGCGGGCCGAAACGGCAGGACGGTCCTGCCCCCCACCCCCAGCCGCCCCCCCCCCCGCTCCCACCGTGTTGTAGTGGTAGGTTCGCCCCCCCTCAGCGGGCAGCTCCACCCACGCGCCGCACAGCACCGCGGCGGTGAGCTCCCGGCTCAGCGCCTCGTCCGAGTCCCAGTAGCCCGCGGGGCGCCGCGCCGCGCGCAGGCCGGTCAGCAGCGCGGCCTGCGGGGGCGGCGCGGGGGGCTGCTTGTTAGGGGGCACGAGGGGGTAGGGGGGGTCGGCCCCGCCGCGGCCCAGACCGGCAGGCTGTGAGCCAGCCGGCCCAAAACACACAGCGCAGGCATGGCTGCCGGCAGCCGCAGAGGCCGCCGGTTGTCAAGTGTCAACCCCGCGCGGGTCATGTGTAAGGTCACACCTGGGAAAGGCCGCCGACTTTTTCGATCAGCGCAAACAGGTCGCCCCGCCCCGCCGCCAGCAGCTGCTTGCGCGTCGGCATGCGCGCCGCCGCCGCCGCCCCTCCGGCCGCCGCGTCATCCAGGCAGCCATCGGCGCGGTCCGTACCGCCGCCTTCGGCGGCGCCGTACCGCGGCAGCTCCTGCCTCAGGAAGCCGATGAGAAGGTCCCTCCGCCCGATGTCCAGCAGGCCTTTCAGCGGCGGGTGGGGTTCATGCGGTACGGTCGAAAGTATGCATTTTTTTGTTTCCCTGCATCTGCGCCACGCCGCCTCCTGCCGCCTCATGCCGGCGGCTGGGCCGTGCTGCCGCGGGGTGGCGGCGCGGGGCGCGCAAAGCAGGGCGCGCGGCGGGGCGGGGGAGGGTGCGTCCGGTCTGGTTGCGCCCGCGGGCGCGCCCTCACCGGGCGGGGGGTCGAGCCACAGCGTTCGTTCTGCGAAGGACAGCGAAGGAATGATCTCGGGCACCTGGCGTTGTTTGTTTGAGCTAGGATGTTGAAGCGCCCCTTGTTGCTTGCCGGGGCGCCGGAGCGGCCCCCTCGCGCCGCGCCGCCGCGCGCAACGGCGCGCCGCAGCTGAGAGTTTGCAAACACGCCGCCCCTCTGCCGAAATAAACGCGAGGGCTGTTCTCCAGATTTCGGCGCAAGGCATGGGAACGCAGCGGCGCGGGGGGCCCCACCAGCGGCAGGTGGTGCACCTCCCGCCCCGCGTAGCCATAGGGCTGCAGCACCGCAGCGCGCTCCACGCGCAGCAGCAGCTGCCCGCCGCTCGCGCCGGTGCGCAGCACCTGGGGGGCCGCGCGAGGGGCGGCGGGGGTTGGGTTGGGGTGCGTTGGTCGGCGCACATTCGGCACGGGAAGAAGCGCCAGGCAAAGTCAGCCCTCGCTCCCACCCGCCAAGCCCCCCGCCCCCACCTCTTCAACAGCGCCCACGTCGCCGCCCCCCGCCGCCCCTCGCTGCCGCGACGGCCGGCCCCTGCGCGCCGCGGCCGCCGCCCGCGGCGCGAGCGCCACCCGCCAGCCGGCGAGGCCCTCGGCGCCGCCGGGCAGCTGCCGCAGGCCGTCGCGCAGCGGCGTCGGCTGCGGCGGGGCCGGTTGCGGCGGTTGCGCGCTGCGGCGCTCTGCGCCCGCCGAGGGTGGCTGCCAGGGCGGCGGCGCGCTGCGGGCCTGCCGCTGCCGCGGCGGGTCGGGCGCTGGCCCTGCCGCTGCTGCTGCCGCTGCCGCTGCCGCTGCCGCTGCCGCTGGCCCTGCCGCTGCTGCTGCCGCTGCCGCGGCGGTCAACGGCGGCACGGACCGCACCGCAAAGCGCCCCGCCGCCCCGCCCGTGCTGGTGAGCCTCCCGCCGCCCGTGCTGGTGAGCCTCCCGCCGCCCGTCCTGGCCTGTTTCGCCCGCATTCTCGTCGGGCTTGAAGTCGGGGTTTTTCCCGGAACTGTGATCTGGCCGGCGGCCCCTGCGGCGCCCGCGGCGTCCCCGCGGGCCCCCACGGCGTGCCAACCGGGTACTGGCATAGGTGCTCCCCGTTCTGCGGCGTCCGCGTGGCCCTTCAGCGTCCCGGACGGCCGGGGCACTGAGGGTGTGTGGGTGTGGCGTCGACACTTTTGGGCAGCGCTCGCGCACGGCCGCCTCATTCGCCTCCACCCGCAGCTTGCACGGTGAGCACCAAAGCGCGCGGGATCGCGACCCACCGGCCCCCCTCTCCCCAGCCGGGCCGGAGGGGGCGAGATCACGCCGTGGCGTTTCCGGCTCGCGCGCCCCGCACAGCCCCAGCCCGCCTCCCCAGACCGCCTCATTGACGCCGCCCCCCCGATCGCAGACACCCGGCCCGAGCCCTCCAGCCCTCCTCGCCCCCAGGTGAATGCCGGGCCCGTGTGGGTGGTGGCCAGCTGGCCCCTCCCGCGACCCCCCAGGGCCCCGCCCGCCCCCCATTGGCTGCGTGGCGATGCCGCGGCATCGGTCCGCGCCCATTGGGGGGTGGGGCGCGCCCGGGGCGGCGGGGGGGCCGGCGGCCCGGGGGGTTGGGGCTGCAGCGTCAGCGCCAGAAACAGCGTCCCCCGGCCGCCGCCCCCCTCCTCCGCGCCGCCGCGCGCCCCTGCCCTGCCCTGCTCGCCCCTCCCCCCCATGGATCCCCCCCCATCGATCCCCCCACCAACCGAACTAACCCACCTTACCACCCAACGGGTGCCCGAAAGGGCTGAGATCATACCGTTATCACCGGATCAGCGTCATGGCTGCGTCGGGAAGGGTCCCTCCCCCCCACACCACACCCTGCCACAGGACACCCCGCCGCGCGGACGAGCCGGCCCCCCCGCCGGCCCCGCGCGGCGGCGGCCGCAACGGCGGCCGCGCCGGCCGCCGGCCGCCCTGACATGACTTGACGCGACTCCCCGCGGCGCGGCCCCCGCGGCGGCGCCCCCTCGGCCCCCGGGCGGCGCGCCGACGCACCCTCCACGGCTCCGGGCGAGGCAGCCCCGTCCTCCTCCCCCCTCCTCCTCCTCCCCTTCTCGCCGCGCCCATCGCCGGGGCGCACCTCCCCCACCCACGCCGCCCCGTCTCGTCCCCGCCGGCCGCCCCCCGCCCCGCCGTCCAGTCCCCCCCTCTCGCCCGTCCAAGATGGCCGCCATCGCCCGCCGCGCCCTCAACGTCTCCTGCGTCGCCACGCCCTCGGGCAAGCGCGCCGCCGCGCCCCGCGCGGTGCAGCGCTCCGCGCTGGGCGATGCCAACCCGCGCATGTTCCGCGAGAGCGGCGCGGACGCGCCCGCGGGCGCGGCGCCCGGCATCACGCCGGTGCAGACGCCCTTTGACGACTGGACCTTCGCGCCCATCCGCGAGGCCACGGTGAGGCGCTCTTCCCCTCTCTTCTAGCGCGCCCATGCCTTGCGCCTGCCTTGGCCCAGCCTTGCGCCTGCCTGCCTTGCCCCTCTCTGCACACAACGCGCCCCAGCCGGCTGCCTCCACCCCTTGCTCCATCGCGCCTTGGCCTCTCCGCCCGCGCGCCAGAGCCCTCCCACCCCACGACTCATCCCCCCCTACGAATAACCCCCCTCACCCCACCCACCCCACGACTAACCCCCCCCCAGGTGTCGCGCGCCATGACCAAGCGCTACTTCAAGGACATGGACACCTACGCCGAGGCCGACGTGAGCATTAGTCACACCACCGGGGCTGTCTGACCGCCCGCGCGCGCGCTCGCACTGCCAGCTTGCCCCCACAACCCCTCCCCCCTCTGCTTTGCCCTGCGCACCGGCCCCGCCGCCCGCCACCTGGCCACCTCCTCCGAACCACAAGCGCCTCCCCTCTTCCCCTTCCCCAACGCAACGGCGCGGATTGAGCAACACCCCCCTCCCGCCCACCCCTCCCCAGGTGATCATCGCCGGCGCCGGCTCCGCCGGCCTGGCCTGCGCCTACGAGCTCTCCAAGCTGGCCCCCGACGCCAAGATCGCCATCATCGAGCAGAACGTGTCCCCCGGCGGCGGCGCGTGGCTGGGCGGCCAGCTGTTCAGCGCCATGGTCATCCGCAAGCCCGGGCACGTGAGCACCCGGGGGGGGCTTTGGGCCGGGTGTGTGCGCCCGCGCCTCGCGGTGCCCCCTGGACCGCGCCTGAACCGCCCTCTCCCCAAGCCCCACCATGTTCAGGCCAACCGCCCTATCCCCTTTTAGCTTCGAGCCCCTCTCCAACCGCCTCACCCCCACCCCCCAACATCCCCCCTCAACATCCCCCCCCAACACCACACCTCTTGAACACCCCCCCAACAACCCCCTCAACCCCCCCCCAAAGTCCATCCTCGACGAGCTGGAGGTGGCCTACGAGGACGAGGGCGACTACGTGGTCGTGCGCCACGCCGCGCTGATGACCTCCACGCTGCTGTCCAAGGTGCTGCAGGCGCCCAACGTCAAGCTCTTCAACGCCACCGCCGTCGAGGTGCGGCTTTGGGCCTGTGCCGCGCGCGCCGCGCGCCGTGCGCGCCGCGCCGTGTGTGCGCGGGCGGGTAGGGGGGCCTTGGCCCGTGCTTGCCGTCCGAGCAAACCCCCCTCCTGCACGGCCCCGAAACCGGCTTGCAATCCCTGGCAAACCTCTGGCCAACAAGCACCCCTGGCAAGCAAACAAAGCCCACCGGCAAACAAACTCACCTGTGGCAAACAAACCCCCCCAACCCCCCCCTGCAGGACCTGATCATCCGCGACGACGCCGTGTCCGGCAAGCGCGTGGGCGGCGTGGTTACCAACTGGACGCTGGTGACGCTGCACCACGACACCCAGTCCTGCATGGACCCCAACGGTGTGTGTGTGTGGGGGGCTGGTTGACTGCCCGCTTTGACCGCCGGCGCTTGCCTATGGACAGCTCCTGCTTTGGTCAAAGCAGCCTGGGCCCGCTTTGCCTGCTCGGCCTGCGCAAAAACCGGGCCCTTGCGGCTCTCAGCAGCACCACACCGATTTAAAGCCGCCCCAACTCACCCCGCCCTGCCTCCACCCCACCCCTCTTCACCCCCCCCAGTCCTTGAGGCCAAGGTGGTCGTGTCCACCTGTGGCCACGACGGCCCCATGGGCGCCCACTCCGTGAAGCGCCTGGCCAAGCTGGGCATGGTGCCAGAGATCCCCGGCATGGCCGCGCTGGACATGAACGCCGCCGAGGTGCGGGTTTGCGCGCGCGCGTGTTCTTGCGTCGTTGTCTGCATGTGTGTGTGTGCGCCGTCTGGGCGCGCACGCGGGCACTGGGTTGCGTTGTTTGGGGGGGGGGGTGTCTTTGTCGCCAACCGGCCGCGGCGCCCCCGTCGCGGCGCAAAGGGGGCGTCCTCCTGCCGCACTGCGCACCACCAACCAACCGTTCCACGGTGCCACTCCCTGACTCCCACCCTCCCACCTCACCTCACCTCACAACCCCCTCACCCCCCCCCCCCAGGACCGCATTGTGGCGGCCACCCGCGAGGTGGTGCCCGGCATGGTGCTCGCCGGCATGGAGGTGTCGGAGATCGACGGCTCCCCGCGCATGGGCCCCACGTGAGCACCCGGCTTTTGCCACGCTGCTTGATCAAGCCGCTGAAACAGGGGGCGCGGCCCGTTGACCTTGCCTGACCTGCAAAACTGGAATCCCCGCCCGTGCGGCGGCGGCCCCCTTCCCCCGCCGCCACCGCCAAAACGCTGCCCCACCCCCAAGCAAGCACGCCCCCTGACGACCCCCCCCAAAAAACCTCCTCCCTCCCCCCCAGCTTCGGTGCCATGTTCATCTCCGGCCAGAAGGCCGCCCACGTGGCCTACGGCGTGCTGCGCCGCCGCGAGGCGCAGGAGGCCGCCGCCAAGGCCGCCGCCAAGGCCGGCGCCAAGAAGGAGATGTTCGCCGCCTAAAACGGCCACCCCCGCCCCCCCGGCTGCCCGGGCCGGCCGGCGACGTTCGAGGCACGCCTGACCGGCCGCGGCGGGGCCTGACGGAGCGGCCCCGTGCGCACGGCCTTGTTGGTGGCTGCGCGCCTCGAGGCGGCAGCGGGAGAGGGCTCGGGGCCGAACCGCCCGGCGGGGCGCGCCTTTGACAGAGCCCGAGGCGCGTCCCCCAGGCGTCCGAGGCGGCGGCCTGGCCGGCGGGCGGAGGGCCCGAGGCGCGCCGCTGCCGGGCTTTCAATCACCACGATGCGCGCCCCGAGCGCCCGCACCTTGCGCGGGGGCGGGGCGGCGCCAAATCGCCGACCCCCGGCCATTGGCGGCGCGGGCGCCCGCAGCTGGTCGCGCGGGGCGGGGAGGCCTCTCCCCGCCCGCCGCGCCGGCCGCGCGCGCGGCGTTGACGACACTGAAAGAGCGCACCGAGGCGGCGGCCGCATCGCGCGGGGAGGGCTCTGCACTGCGACGGAGGGGCGTGCGGCTGCCGCCCTCGGTGTAAAAAGCTCTCGTTGGATCCGCTCCAGGGGTGTGCTGGGGTTGACACTGGGGACCCTGGTGCGATTGAACAAACGGGTGTGGGCAGCACGCGCGCCCTGTGGGGTTGGCAAGAGAGAGGGGGAGGGAGACACGGAGCGCGGGAAGAGCAACACAGGGGGCGGAGGGTTAGGGCGCGTGTGGCAGGCAGCATGTCTGCGGAACAGCGCAGGACCCCCCACAAAAGTGACTCCCCGCTTCTTGGCTTGTGCCGGACGCTTTTGGGCCCTCGCAACCCTGGCTCTTCAGCGGTCCAGACTGCGGGCCGCTTCCCATTTGCCTCGACGAGGGGTTACAGTTTAGAGCCACTCCGCTGCGGGTCGTTTAAAAAACAAATGCCTCAAAAACAGAGATGCATCGGGCGCTGCAAAAGGCAGGCGGCCCGTGGGCGCGCTCTCGCGCCGTTGAAGAAACAGGCAGCAACGCGCCAAGGAAGCCAAAGGGAGGGGGCGCGGACTCCGTCCGAGGCGCACGCGCGCGCGGGCATAGGCAATGGCTGCCGGGGCCGGGCCGCTGAAAAGCCGCGGCGTCGGCGGCGGCGGCGGCGGCGGCGGCGGCGGCGGCGGCGGCCGTGCGCGTGTTCAGGGTGGCGGCAGCTAGGCCGAGCGCCGGCGGCGCTCGCAGCGCTCTGGCGCTTGCCCGCCGCCCCGCTGACCTGCGGCGGCGGCCCTGAACATGCGCGTGCGGCACCGCGCGGCCGCCCGGCCGGGGGCGCGCCTTCCGCGCTCGCGCGCGCTGCGTCGGCGGCGGCCAGGGGGGCCGCCGGCCGGCGCGACGGCGCGCGTCACCCCGGCCACAGCGGCGCCCGCAGCGGCGCCCGCAGCAGCGGCGGCGCCCGCAGCAGCGGCGGCATCGGCCCCGCCGCGCGCCGTTCACCCCAGCCGCGGCGGCGCCTGCAGCAGCGCCTGCAGGTCTGCGAAGTATGGGTGCGTCAGCGCCTCCCGCGCCGTGACGCGCTGCGCGGGGTCGTACACGAGCATGCGGCTGAGGAGGTCCAGTCCCAGGGGGTCGAGGGTGGGGGCGATCTCCTGGGGGGGTGAAGGTGGAGGGGCGGGGGAAGGTGGAGGGGCGGGGATGGTTGGGTTTTTGGGGTGCGTGGGGTGTGTCGCATGCGTGTGTGCGCACTTCTGTGTGTTTTGATGGTGGGGTGGAGGGGTGTGGGGGGGGCGATCTGGCTATGCCAGAGCTCCTGGGCTCCTATTTGCTTGCTCGGCTTCAATCGTGCACGCTTGCGAGCGCTGCAGCAGCTGCCTCACGCCCCCCCCCAAAGCCCCCAACGGCGCGCGCACCCCCCCCCCCACCTGCAGCGGGCGCGGGCGCCACTTTGGGAAGGTCTCCTTCCAGTCCGGCAGCTCCCTCACGCCCGGCCAGCAGTGCTCGTCGGGTGTGCCCATCACCATAAATATCTTGAACAGCTCGTCTATCTCCTGGGGGGGGGGGGGGGGGGGGGGGGGGTGTGGGGGGGTGGGGGTGGGGTGGGGGGGGCGCATGAGTGCGGTTTCGCGTGGGGTGAGGGATGCGGTTATGGGGTGGGTGAAAGGTGGGATGGGCGCGGGCCGCGCACGCAGCGGCACGCCGCGACCGTCCCGGCAAGGCGCCCCCGCGCGCCCCTCCCCGCGCCCCCCCCCCACCTCGTGTGTGTACGCGCGCACGGGTATGCCGAATGCGCGCGCCAGCCCAAAGTCCGCGAGCTTGAGCTGGTTGCTGGCGCGCTCTATCAGCAGGTTCTGGGGCTTGAGGTCGCGGTGCAGCACGCTGGGGGGGTCGGGGGGGAGGCAGCAGCGGTTTGAATTCAGGGTGTGGGCGCTTTTGGGGGGGGTGTTCTGGGGTTTCGGTTGTGCGGCGCGGCGCCGAAGGTGCTTTCGGGCGTTGGAGGGCGCGCGGGGGCACGGCACCCGGGGCGGAGGGGGTCTGAGGGCGCGCCGCGGGGCTCACCGGCGCGCGTGGCAGTAGTGGATGCCCGAAAGCATCTGCCACAGGTACAGCTGCGCGCGCATTGGAGGGGAGGGGGAGGGGGGGCGTGAGCCGTCGGGACCGCCCCTGCGCCAAAGGCCGGGTGCTGGTGGCCGCGGCTGCGGCTGCTGCCTGCCTGCCTGCCTGCCTGCCTGCGGTATGCTTCGGCCCAGCAGCCCTCCAACAAGCAGCCCCCACCCCCAAACCGGCCGGCGTCGCAGCAATCCCGCCAGTCCCCTCAACACCCCCCACTCCCCCCCCCCCCACCCCTACCCCCCCACCGCCTTGCTATCAGCGGGCCGCGCCGCCTTCCCATCGGCAAGCCCTGCTCGGACGCTCACAGGCAAGGGAAGGCCGGCCGCCGGCCAGCCCGACGACCAACGACAGCAACGAGGGACGCCGCTTCGGCGCCTCGGGCGCCCGCCAGCGGGGCGGGGCTGCCCGCGTGCGGAGCGGTGCCACGCGCGCGGCCGCAGGGCCAGCAGAGCCCGGCGCACCCCCCCCCCCCACCGCCCCCCCCCCACCTGCTCCAGCCGGATCTTCTTCAGCGCCACCACCGCCCCCGTGACGCGGTCCAGCGCCTTGTACACCACGCCGTAGGTGCCCTCCCCCACGCGCTCCAGCTTGTCGTACTGGCGGGGGGGTCGCGTGTGTTTTCGGGTGGGGGCGGGGGTTGAGGAGGGGGCTGGGGGCCGCAAGGCGCGAGGGGCGGGCGGGCCAGGAGGGGCTAGCAGCTGGTCTGGCTGCACCGCATGCGTTGCCAGGGCGGGGCGTGCAACGGGGGCACGCGGCCGGGGCGCCGGGCGCCGCGCGGCGGGGCCCCCCGGCTGCGAGGCGGCGGCGACGGCGGCGACGCGCGCCCCTGCCGGCGCGCGCGGGGGGCCGCCGCGGCCGCCGTGCTGCGCCGGGCGAGGGCGCACCCGCTCCATCTCTGCCGAAGGAGGGCCCTATGCGCTCATACGCTCCTCCTCTAGCGTTCCATTCCCGGTGGCGCGGAAGCGATCTGAGGTGTGCGCTGATGCCGTGTCGCCGTCTCGACGCGGTCCAGGAGGTGCGAATCGAAACAAGGTAGTGATCGAGGCGCCTCCGGAACGCAAAAGACCCGCCGCGGCAGCGCCTGCCCTCTCCTGCTGCTCGCCAGCGCTCCGGCAGCAAAGGCAGGGCGCGCGTCGCGCGCACAAAGAAACGCGATCGGACACTCGTTACGCCGCGCCCAGTTGCCCGCCTTTCCAGGGCTCAGATCCTGTTTATGCTGGTGCTGCTGCCTGAGCAGGGCCGCTCCCCGATGTGCAGCTGATCCCAATCGGTCGCGGAGACAGTTGCAAGCGCGATGGGCGCCGGCAGCGGCAAGCCGCAGCCGCCCGGCGGCGGCAGCGGCGGCGGTGGCAGCGCCGGCAGCGGCAGCGGCAGCGGCGCGCCCGGCCCCGACGAGAGCTTCTTCGCCGCCGCGGCCGCCGCGCCGCTCAACCCGGTGTGGAATCAGGAGCCGTGGGCGGCGACGCTGCTGGACAACGCCCGCCAGTTTGGCGTGCAGCTGGTGTGCGCCGGCGGGTCGGGCGCGGCGGCGAAAACGGTGGTTGCGCCGCTGGAGCGAGCCAAGGTGAGGAGGGGGCGCGCGCGCCGATCGCCGCCCGCGCCGCCGCGCCGCTGCTTTGCCGTGACCGCGCTTCTGAGGCGCGGGCTCGGCCGCGCGGGCGCAGCGCGGGCGGTGCTTCCGCACCACTCGTGCCGCCCCGCCAAAAAATCCGAGGCGCGCCGCCCGCCCCAACCCCAACCCCACCCTCCCCACAGATCCTGGCGCAGGTGCAGTCAATGGCGGCAGAGCCCCCGCGCTACACAGGGCCCTGGGACGCGCTGTGGCGCATGCGCACGGCGGAGGGCGGCTGGCGGGTGCGCGCGCGCTGCGCGGTCGCGGACCCGGGGTCAGCTCGCTGCTCTGTCGCAGCGCGCGCCGCGCCTCGGCCCGGCCCGCCTCGTCAGCCTGCCGCTGTCTGAACTGGCTCAGCAGCGGCCGGGCGCCCATTCGAAGCGCCCTCTGCGCACAACCTCTGACCGCGGCAGTGCAGCGGGCCCCCGCATCCGCAGCCGCATGCGCAGCCCCCGCCGACGCGGCCCCTCCCCCTCCCCCGCCTCCCCTCCCCACAAACACAACCCCCGGCCCGTCAGGTGTGGTTCCGCGGCAACGGCGCCAACGTCATCCGCCTGGTGCCCGAGGTGGGCTTCAAGTTTGCGGTGCACGACCAGTTCAGGGTCATGTTCTCCCCGCCAGACGGCAGCCCGATGGGCGTGCAGGAGAAGATGGCGGCGGGCGCGGCAACGGGTGCGCGGGGCTCCGGCGGCCGGGGGAGGGCTGGGGGCGCGGGGGAGGGCTGGGGAGGGCCGGGGGCGCGGAGGGCGGCTGGAAGGGCGGCGGAGCGCTCCGGGCGCGGCGGCTCAAGGGGCGCGGAGGGGGTGGGGACGGAGTGGTGGCTGGAGCCCGGGGGCGGGTGGGGGTTGGTAAAGGGACCATGCAGCAGCGCAGGCGTGGACTGCCGGCCGCAAGCTGGGCGCGCTTCTCATTTTGCGCGCACGGACCTGCCCCCCCCCAAAACGACCACCCCAGGCGTGTGCAAAACGCTGCTGTTCTACCCCCTCGACTTCTGCCGCACCCGCATCACCGCGCACACCTCATTCGCCGCGCCACCGCCGGCCGCAGCGGCGGCGGCGGCGGCTGCGGGTGCCAAGGCGGGGGAGCCGCTGGCGGCGGCGGCGGCGGCGGCGCGGCGGCGGCTATGGACGCTCGCGGCGCCGGCGGCGGGGCCGGAGGCTTGGGGCCACGGGCCCTGCCGGCACGCTGCAGCGGCGGCGGCGGCAGGCAGGCTCGCAGGCCCGAGTGCCATTGGCGGCAGCAGCGGCAGCGGCAGTGGCAGCAGCAGCAGCAGCAGCGGCGGCAGCAACAGCAGCAGCTCTAGATTCAGCAGCAGCAATAAAGCCGGCAGCGGCGGCAGCGGGGCACCCCCAGGCAGTGCGCAGGGCCTGCCCCTCAACCAGCAGCACCACCGCCGCGCCCTGCACGCCGCGCCGACGCCCCAGCCGCTGCCGCCGCCGCCGCCGCCCGCCGCGCCGCCGGGCGTGCTGTGCACGTTGCGCGGCGCGGTGGCGCGCGAGGGGCTGCTTGCCCCCTACCGCGGCATGCTGCTGTCACTGCCGGGGGTTGTGGTGTACACCAGCGTAAGCTTCACAGCCTACGACACATTCAAGGTGCGCACCCCTTGGCTTTGGCTTTGGCTTTGGCTTTGGCTTTGGCTTTGGCTTTGGCTTTGGCTTTGGCTTTGGCTTTGGCTTTGGCTTTGGCTTTGGCTTTGGCTTTGGCTTTGGCTCTGGCTTTTGGCTTGGCGTTTGTTTTGGCCTGGTTTTGGGTTGTTTTTGCTTTGTCAACGCCCCGATACGCAGCCCCTCACCCCCCCCGCCGCCCCCCGTCTTTCCCCCGACTGCAGCGGCTGCTCCCCGCCGACAAGAACAGCCGCGAGGCGTTCTGGTACCCCTTTGCGAAAATGGGCTGCGGCGCCGCCGCCGGCGTCGCCGCGCAGACGTGCAGCTTCCCCCTCGACACCCTGCGCCGCAGGATGCAGATGGCGGGCGCGCCCGGCGCCGCCGCCTCGGCGGCCGCCGGCCCGGGGGCCCGCCCCGCGCGCGTCGGCTACGCGGCCCTGCTGCGCGCCCTCGCGGCCGCGCCGGAGGGGCTGGTGCGGGGGCTGTTCCGGGGGTGGACCGTCAACTGCGTAAAGATAGTACCGGGCGCGGCGGTGCAGTTTGTGGCGTACGACGCGCTGCGCGTGGGCGTGACCTGGCTAGACCCCACCAGCGGCGCGCAGTCGCCGCTGTGAATACGGGTGCTGCGCCGACCGCCCGGCCGGCCGCGCTGGCTTGCTCGGCTTTGCGTCGCGTCTAGAGCGCGCCCCTCTGCGCCAACTCTCCCTTCCCTCGCGCACCAACTGGCTGCGCACGGCCGAAAGCCCCCTCCCCCCACCCGTTGTTTGCCGGGCGGCTGCGAGCGCCGCCCCGTTTTCGAGCCAGCCTTTGCCGCGCGCCGCTGCCGCCGCCCGCCCAGGGCGCAGAGTGTGCGGCGCGTGGCGCGCCATTGCCTGCATTGAATTCCGCTTCCCCTTTGAATGCCCCACGTCCTTTGAGACTTGAGAGCGAGTGTAACCTTGGCTCTCGCCCTTCCTTTGGGCCGGTGGGGGTGCGCGCAGGCACTATCATACACAGCAGGTATTGGGGGCTTGGGTGGTGCAGATCTTGAAAGTCAAAAGCAGGCCAGTTGACTTTGACTTGCGCAGGGAGAAGGCGCGGCGGGCCCCTTGCCGAAAATTGAATGCAGGCCCATCGCCTGTACAAGGCCAGTCTTGTGGGAGGGGTCGCCGGAGCAAGCTGTCAAGGCAGCGGGGGCTGCGCACCGCGCTCAGGCCGCCGCCGGCAGGCCGCCGCCGCCGCCCACGCTCCCCTGTGCCTTGGCGCGCATCAGCGTGACATAAACGGCGGCCGACACGGCGGTGCCGACGAACCACGCGCCGTCGTAGATCACGGCAAACAGCGGCGGCGCGGGGCCCGCGAGGCCGAGCGCGGCGAGCATGCCGGGCACGCAGGGGGCGACGCCGGCGGCGACGGCGACCTGCGATTGGCGGCGGCGGGCGATGTTGAGAGCCGGTTGCGCGCGCATACGTGCGTGCATTGGCGGGGCGTTGAGGGTCCGGCGCTAGCGGACCGAGCCGCGCCTGGTGCCACCCGCAAGCAAAGCGACCAAAGCAAGTCGAAAGGAGGCGACGCAGCGCGGCCGGCAGCCACGCCCGGCGACGCAACACGGCCTCTGAATGCGCACAAACCAGCGCGGCCGCAGCAGGGCTCGAAACACCGGCGGCCGGCCCCCGCTGCAGCAGCCCGCACCCACCAGGGCCGCCCGGTTGTAGCCTCCGCTGTAGTGGTAGGCCCCCGTCGCCTCGGATGAGTAGAGGGCGTCCACGTCGAGGCGGCGCGCGCGCACGCCCCAAAAGTCGGCGATGATTACGCCGGTCACGGGGCCCAGCAGGCTCGAGTACTTTCAATTGGGGGGGGGGAGGGAGGGAGGGGTGTATTTCAGGTGGGGCAAAGGGGCTTTTGGGCCGCGTTTTGTTCGGAAAGTCGTGCTTTCATCGCTGCGGCCGGATTGGATTGAGTTTTGCTTGCCGGTGGCTGCCGACGCCGCGCCTCACGTCGAGCACTGGGCATTTCTGCAAAGAGCCAAGGGGTATCTGCCTGCGCACACAGGCAAAGGGCAGGCCAAGCCCGGCCGCGCTCACCGCCACCAGCCAGCCGATGAAGCTGCTCGAGCTGCTGAGCAGCCGCCACGGCAGGATGGCCGCCCCCAGGACCGCCGTGATCACCGCCCCCGTCCTGAAGCTGACGCGGGAGGGCGCCAGGTTGACAAACGCGTTGGCGGGGCCGACCTGGGGGTGCCGGGGTTTGTTTGGGGATTTAGCGCGCGCGCGTGCATGGGTTTGGGCGGGGAGGGGGGAGGGCAAGCCTTTCGAAGCGGCCGCGTCTGCGTTTGGCTGGGATTGGGGAGGCGCTGGCGCGCGCAATCCACAGTCCGGCCAGAGAAAATCCAAAGCGAGAAAAGCGCTGGCCAGATAAAATCCAAAGCGCCGGGAATGGATGCATTATGTCATCCAATGACATAAACCCGACCCACCACGTTGGCGGCGATGTTGGTGGTGAGCGTCGCGAGGATGAGCCCGAAGAGGGAGACCACGATGGCCGCCGGGTTTGTCAGCCGCGCCAGCAGCTGCACGGGGTCGATGACGGGGGCGCCGTAGATGACTACGCTGGCCGATGTAACCGCCAGCCCGACAAAGGCAAAGGCCGCCATGAAGGGGGGCAGGCCCACGGCCTGGCCCACCAGCTGGGCGCGCTGGGAGACGGCATACCTTGGGTTTGTCGATTTCGTTTTGTAGGAGCGGGGAGGAGGGA
The DNA here is from genome assembly GCA_003203535.1 of Raphidocelis subcapitata. Classification (NCBI taxonomy): domain Eukaryota; kingdom Viridiplantae; phylum Chlorophyta; class Chlorophyceae; order Sphaeropleales; family Selenastraceae; genus Raphidocelis; species Raphidocelis subcapitata. The sequence continues at coordinate 30,324 of BDRX01000016.1, forward strand.
GTGGGCGTGGGGGCGGTCGGCCCCGGTCGAGGCGCGCGCGTGCCTTTGGCAGCCGGCAGGGTGAAGGCAAAGCCAAAGCGCCGCAGGCGGTAGGAAGCCAACGGAAACCCGAAGCCCAGGCACCCCCCCCACCTCGTGAAATCCGACACGTTGAGTGCCAGCGTGCCCCAGTATCCGACCTGCGCCGTCAGCGACGGCAGGAACACCGCCCAAAACGCCGCCGGCGTCGCCAGCCGGCTCGGGGCGGCGAGCATGGGTCCAAAGCCGCCCGCGGCAGACACCGCCCACGCCATTAGCGCGAGCGCGAGGGCGACGAGGACGGGGGCGGAGTACTTTTCGACGGCCTTGATGCAGGCTATGCCGCGGGTGATGACGGCAACCTGATGTTAAGTTGGTGGTTGGAATGCTGGGCGTTTGTGTGGGGTGGTGGGTGGTTCAATGCCCTGGTTTGCTTAATGGTATTCTACGCTTGTGCTGCGGTTGGGCTGTGTTGTGAGCTCGCCCAAAACACGCCAAAGCCCCGGCCCCTCCAAACCGGCGCGCCTGCATCGCCCAAAAGACGGCAAAGCACGCGAGCTGCGGCAGCGACAGCCCCAGCCACGGCACCGTCTCCGCCGCCAGCGCGCCGCCGGTGACGGCCTGCAGCATCTGGAATATGCTGGCGCCCCCTATGGTGGTGTTGATGCCAAACCAGCCGCAGGCCACCAGCGCACGGGCGAGGGCGGGCACGCTGGCGCCCTGCGGTGGGCGCGGTCGAGTGCGGGTGGGCGAGGGGGCGAGGGGGAGTGTGCATGTTGGACGGCCCGGCGCCTGCCTCGATTGCGCGGTGTTGCGGGCGCTGCCTGTGCCCCGTTTGCCGGCGCGACCTCGGCGGCGGCATGGGGCCCCAACGCCAGCAAAGGTCAGCCCCCGCGGTTCAAATCCGGAGTCAAAAGGTCAACCCGGGCCACCTTGACGCCAAACGAGGCGCGCGCCAGTACGGGGAAAGGGATCTGGGAGCGGGGTTGCGTTTGGCGTCCGACGGCGGCGGGGGTGAGCGGGCGCCGCAGCGTTTTGAGCTTGCTGCAAAGCCGCGGGGCGCGCATCAAATGCACGTGCAGCTGTGCGGCTTGAATGCGGGCAGGACTGCCATTGAGAGCCCGGCAGGTCCCCAAACCCCGGCTGGGCGGCTCACCCCGTACTTGGTGCCGGGCCAGGCGTTCAGCACCAGCGGCACCAGCGTCACCAGGTTGCCCACGAAGACACACAGGACGCCCTGGCCGGCGGTTGGCGGTCGGCGGTTGGCGGTTGTGATTGCAGCGGTTGGCGGTCGGGTTTTGCGCAGTTTCGCTCCCGCCAGCCGCGCGCGCAGCATGCCAAAACCGCGCGCCGCCTCGGCCGCCGCGGCGTTGGCTGCGCGCGGCGGCGCGCGCGCATTGAGAGGGTCAAACCCGGTCAAACGTGGTCAAACGCGCGCGCGCGCACCTGCGACCACGACATGCCGAGGTCCACCAGGGACCCCGCCAGCATCAGCGTGGTGGTGCTGATGACGAGGGACACCCACAGCGCGGCCAGGTCTGCGGCGCCCAGCGTGCGCTGCGCCTGCAGCGTCGGCGCCAGGTCTTGGGGACGGGGAGGGGGCGGAGGGCGGGTGGAGGAGCAATGCGATTGCAGTTCAATCCTTCTGCGGAATAGCGGAAATTAGGGGACACAACCACGCGAGTATAAATAGACACACACAAGCGCAAATAACAGGAAACCAAGAGGCCCCTTGCCGCCGGCCCTGCCACAACGCGCACCGTCGTTTATGAGCTCGGGCGACGCCGCCACGGGCGGGCGCGCCTCAATCGGCTCGTCCAACAGCCCCGCTCTGGCGGCCACGGCGCGCCGGCGCGCGCTCGCCGCTGGCGGAGCGCCCGCCTGCGGTGCGGGCACATGGCGCGCACGCAGCGGCGGTGCTGGCCGTGCGCGGCGCAGGGTCCCTGGCGCTACCGCGGGGCGTGTGGTGCAGCTCATTGGCGCCGCGAGCTCCCCGCATCGCTGTCTCATTGGGGAGTCGGATCGCGCAAAGTAGCGCGGGGAGATGAGATCAAGGGGCTGCGGACGAGCGGACTGCGCGGCCAAGTTGCAATCAAAAGATGTAATCAATCGCTGGCATCCAATCGCACCCGGTGATGTGCGCCGCGGGTGCACCGCTGCCCCCTGCCGCGCCCGCCGCTTGCCGGTGCCGCTGGAGAAGCCCGCCCCTCTGCCCTGCCTCTGCCCCCCCGTCCAACCGATGTCACCGGTTAACAGGTGGGCAAGATCAGTTTTGCGGGCTTCCTGCGTGCACGAAAAAGGGGACCGGCGGCGCGCGCGGCCGGCAGGAGCGTGGCGGGGCAGGGGCCGCGCGCGCGCGCGCTCATCGGCCGCGCGGCGAGGGGGAACAGGGGCGCGCAACCGCCGCATGTGGCGGCCGGGCATGCGCGGGCTACTAACGGAGTGGGGGCTGTGCTGCGCATGCGCGCAAGGCGGTGCGCGCCAAGTTTGATGCATGGTACAGGCTCGACGCTGGCGCGGTCAAACCGCCGGTCAAAAGGCTTTTGGGGGGGGGGAGGGGTGTAGGACGGGGAGGAAGAAGCTTCTTTTGAAGGGAAAGCGGCGGTGCGGGGAAAAAGCCGCGAGGAGGGGGCGGATGCGGGCTGAGCTGTGCGTGGGGAAGGAAGGAGGACGGGTGCGGCGACAAGGGGAAGAAAGCAAGCGCAGGCCCACGCCGCGCCGTCACGGCCGCTGCGAGGCCGAGGCCGCCGGCGCTGCCGCCGCCGCGCGGGTGCGGAACGCCTCTGCGAGCGCCGCCCTGGCCGCGGCGCGCAGCGCGGCGGCTTCCGCGTCCGGCGGCGCGCGCGCCGCGACGAGCGCGGCGGCTTGCCGCGCGAGGGCCTCCCAAGCGGCGGGGTCGAGCGGGGCCGCCCCGGGCGACGGCAGCGTTGCGGCGAGCAGCGCCCGGGCCAGCGCCGCGGCCGGCGTCGCCGGCGACCGGGGCGGGAGCGGCGGCGCGGGGGCGCGGCCGGCCGCGGCCCCGGCCGCGCGCTCCTGCTGCGCGCGGCGCGCGGCGGCGGGCGGCGCGGGGGCGCATTCGCCGAGCAGCGCCAACACCGTCGCGCGCAGCGAGTCGGCGGTCGGCGCGCGGCGCCCGCCGCGGCGGCGCCGGCGCGGCACGGCCAGCGCCATGGGGTGGGGCGGGCCGCTCTCGCCCTCGCAGCCGTCGCCCGGCGCGCGGTCGGGCGCGCCGCCGCTGCCGCTTTCCGCGGCACGGCTTTCTGAGCGGGCGGGCTGCCAATCCTCGTCCTCCTCCCGCTGCTGCTGCTGCTGCTGCTGCTGCTGCTGCTGCATGCGTGCAGGGGGCGGCTCCTGGCTCCCGCCGCGCTCGGGCGGCGCGGCCCACCGCGCCAAGCCGCGCGCCGCGGGGCCCGCCGCGAGCCGCGGCCGCTTCTGCGGCGGCGGAGCCGACGCGTCGGGGGGCGCCGCGTCGGCGGGCAGCTGCTTGAACACCGCAGGGGGCTCGAAAAGGCAGGGGTACAGGATGGCGAGGGGAACGCTGACCGGGCGCGGCTGCCACACGCCGGCGGCGCGCCAGAGGGACGCGGCGTACAGGAACGACGGCGCCGGCGCGCAGCCGCCAGTGGCGGGCGGCGCGGGCGGTGCGGGCGGCGCGGGCGGCGCGGGGGCGCGCGGCCCGCGGCGCGCGGGTTGGCGAGGCACCAGCAGGCATCCTCCGCCGCCGCCGCCGCCGCCGCCGCCGTGGTCTTCGCTCGGCCTGGGTGCAATTGGGTTGGTTGGGGCTGTTTGCGCCGGCCGTGGCATGCATCGTTGGCGGCGGTGCGGCGCGCGCGCGCTGCTGCTGCAGCGCCGGAGCGGCGCGCAGGAAACGCGCTGGCACGGCTCCGCAGGTCATATGATGAGGCAACGGCTCCAAGCAAGCGATTCCACACCAGGGAGCGCGCTGCGCGCACCTCATTGGGCGAGGACGAACTGCGGTTTGCGCGTTTCTAGAGCCAAGAACGCCGCTGGAACGCCATCTGAAGGCGTCTCGGTACGCTGGGGTTGGGGTATCCGATATGAGCGGCGCCGTCAAGCGGCGAAGCGAATTGCGTGCCCCGCACCTTGTCCGCCGTGCAGCAGTCATCCACGCGACGCGCCCGGCGCCCCTTGCCCGACACACCTGCTCCCTGACCCGAGCCGCGCGCTCTCCATCTTACTGTGCAACCCTCGGGCGGTCAAAAAGCAAGCATCGCAAATCGTTTCGTCAAACGCGAACGGGCCCGTGGCCGCCGCCCCGGCGCCGCGCCGCGCCGCGCTGCGCCGCCTCGGGGCGGCCGCGGGCCGCGGGCCGCGGGCCGCGGGCCGCGGGCCGCCGCCGCCGCCGGCGCCCACAAGCCAATCAGAGCTTCCGCGCACCAGGCGGCGGCCCTCCACCTCCCGCCCCCACCCGGCCGGGCGGCGCTCCCTCCGCCCCCGCGGCGGCGGCCGCGCGCCCCCGCTCCAACCGGCGGCCGCCATTCCCCTACGCCGCGCCCGCCGCGCCGCGCCGGCCCTCCTCCAGGGCCGCGCCACCCCCTTCCAGGCCCCCTCACAGCTCCACGCGCTGTATGGTGACCCTCCGCGCGCGCGGCACGCCCGCCGACCACAGGTTGTGCAGCAGCTTGAAGCGCAGCGGGGGGGGGACCCCGAAGTCCCCCCCCAGGTCTGACACCGCGTTGAGCTCGTCCTCCGACTCGTCGCCGTACTCAAGCCCGGGCTCCTCCCCGATCTCGACCTTTTTTTGGGGGCGGGGGGGGGCGGCAGTTTGGGGAGCGGTTTGGGGGGCGGTTTGGGGGCGGCTTGGGGGCGGCTTGGGGGCGGCTTGGGGGCGGTTTGCGGGCGGTTTGGGGACGGTTTGGGGGGCGGTTTGGGGGCGGTTTGGTGGATCAGCGGTTTGCTGGGTGGATTTGGGGGGCAGGGGGTTGTGTCTGTTTGGCGGTGCTGGGGGTTCTTCGGTGCTGCCGAGGGCAAGAAGCGTGTGTTTCCGGCCGCGCCTCCCGGCTCCCGCGCCGTTTTTTTTTGCCTGGGTTGCCTCCCAGGCAGGGGCACGCGCCGCCCCCACAAACCCCCAACCAGCTGTTGTGACAGCGCCCCCCCCCCACCTTTTCCATGACCATGTCGTCCGTGGGGCTGTAGTAGGTGCACTCCGCCTCAACCTCCGGCGCCGGCGGCGCCTCGGGGTCGGCGCCGGCGGCGGCGGCGGCGCGGCGCAGCGCGGCGACGACGTGGCGGGGGACGCCGTCCGGCGCAAAGTCGTCGGGCTGGGGGGGGGGGTTGGTTTTCGGGAGGGGGCGAATTCGTTTGCGGTGGCAGTGTGGGGGATGGTCGGGGCTTTGAGGGGGTCGAGCGCAGCGCGTGCATGCGCGCATGCGCGTGCGAGTGTGCGAGTGCGAGTGTGCGTGTTTAAAACACGCAGGCGAAGCAGAAAAGTGTGCGTGTTTGCGCCCTGTCAACCCAATGCAAAGCGCGACAGCATGCAAGCCTCGACATCGACTGCCCCTTAGAAACAAAACCCACCACGAAGCGCGACAGCATGCAGGCTTCATCACCAAACATCGACATGCATGCGGGCCCCACCCACACAGCGAAGCGGAAGAGCAGGCCAAGCTCAAAAGCAACAATAGGCGGCCCCCACCCACCGCGAAGCGCGACAGCATGTATGACACCGTCCCGATGGGCAGCGCCACCGTCTCCTCGCGGATGTCCGCATCCAGCAGCATCTGGGGTGGGTGGGGTTAGTGTTTGGTTTTGGGCTTTTTGTGTTTTGGGCTTTTTGAGTTTTGTGTTTTGTGTTTTGGGCTTTTTGTGTTTTGTGTTGGGTCCATGATTTGGGCGTGCGCGCGTGTGCAGTCTCGCCCGCAGGACGGTGACACGCGCGCATGCGCAAAAACACAAACTCAACACACACCGCCTGCTGGCCCCTTCCCATCACCACAACGCACACGTGCCGCAACAGCACGCACACGATGCACAACCAAACAAACAAAACGCCACACAAAACGCGCACAAACATACACACACAAAACGCCAACACACGAACACAAACACACACTCAAAAACACACTCAAAAACACACTCAAAAGGGCCCCCTCACGTCCTTGGGCATGAGCAGCAGGTCCGACGCGCCCTTGAGCAGCCGGAACAGCGCCTGGCCCTGCTCCGGCAGCTGCGCCCATATGTCCCGCAGCCCGCCCTCTCCGAACGCCCACTGCTGCAGCCGGGTGCACGCCATCTTGAGCTGTTGGGGGGTGCGGTGGGGATTTGTTTTGGGGGGGGAGGAGGCGGGGAGAGAGTGAGTTTTGTTTTGGGGCGAGGGGAAGAAGGAGGGGGTTCTTTGCTGCCGCGCTCGCTCGGTCGACCCGATCCCCCACCGCAAATCGGGAGCCCCGGAAGCGGAAAGCAGCCCTGGGCCACCCCGGTTCGAAATGCAGCCGCGCCGCGCCGCCCTTTTCCGGCCGCCCGCCCCTCCCCCCCCCCCCCCCCCCCCCCCCCCCCCCCCCCCCCCCCCCCCCCCCCCCCCCCCCCCCGGGCCCCGCACCCGCCCGCCCGCCCCACCTGCATGCCCGTCCCGAAGGTGAGCGCCCCCCTGGTGAAGAAGAGCATCGACTCATCCAGCACCGGCATGTTGGGGTTGCGCGCGTCCATCAGAACGCCCCCCAGCCCGCTGCCCGCGTCGTCCGAGGTTGACGCGTCGCGCGGCGCCTCGGAGGGCTCGGGGTGCACGAGGTAGTGGAACAGCAGCGCGTCCACGCGCTTGAGCAGCTCCAGGAGGACCTGGTTTTTCAAATTGTTTTTTTTTTTGAATTTCGAAAGCCGAGTTTGAATTTGGATTCGAGTTTGGGGTTTTGTAGGTTGTGGATTTGAAACGCCGGGGGGTGGGGGGCGGCCTACTTGCGGGGTTGTGGGCGCATGCTTATTGGCGCGCGTGCCTGCGCCGGCGCCGCAGCAAGCCGAGCAAAGGCGGGGCCGGCCGAGCCGCAGCAACAGCCCGCGGCCGCAGCGCCCCCGCAGAGGCGGCGCCCGCCCCACCTGCTGCCGCAGCATGTGGATGTGCCCCTCCCTCCCCAGCCCCTTGAGCTGCGCGTTCGCCGCCTCCAGCGCCTCGAGCCACTTCCTGAGCGCCGCCTCGTGCGCGCCGCGCTTGTTCGCCGCCGGCCCCGCCGGCGCGCGCGCGCGCGCGATGGCGACGCGGGGCACGAGGGTGTGGGTCCAGACGTAGGACACGAGCTCGTCGAAAATGAACTTTTCCTGCCCGAGCAGGCGCGGCACAAAGGTCTGCGCCGCCCAGTGCAGCTGCACCTCGCCGTCGCCCTGGGGGGTTGGTCGGTGGTGGGGTTTTGGGGGCCGGTTTTGGTTTGGGGGGTTGGGGCGGTTGTCTGGGTTGGTTTTGGGGCCCAAAGAAGGCGGCCGGCATGGGCGCAGAACCCCTTTTCACACACACGCGCACGCAACCACAACCCCCAAGCCCTATGTTCACTGAGCCCACCTCCCCGTGCGGCATGACCAGGTTGAGGCTCTGCAGGAAGCCGCGCATGTGGCAGGCGTTGGTCCACCAAAACGCGAGCTGCGCCACGTCGGCGCGGTTGGCCACGGCGGCGGACTGGATGTGGCGCAGCACCGAGTGGCCAAACGGCACGCCGTCCTTTGAGGGGGGTTTGGGGGTTTGGGAGGGGGGTTGGGGTTGGGGGTTTGGGGTGGGAGGGCGTTTGAGGTTTGGGGGCGGAGGTGGCGGCAAGCCGGGTGGAGGCGAGCGCGGGGCGCCAAACGGTTGGCACAGAGGAGAGTGCGAGGGGGCAGGGACGGCCGCGCACGCAAGATAACTTTCGTCAAAAACCCCGCCCGCGAAAAGCCCACCCACCTGCCGCCCCAGGCACACGAGCGTGCGCGCGATGCGGCGCGCCGGCGCGTGCACCGCGCGCGACGGCTTGCGCCCCGCCACCACCGGCCGCTGCGCCAGGTGGACGCAAAACTCGATGGCGGCCGCAGTCAGCAGCTCGTCCTTTTTTTTGGGGGGGGGTCGGGGGCGGTTAAAGGGGGCTTAGTCATAACAAGAGCATTCCATGAAGCTGTGTCTTGAGTGTCATGTTGGGCTTTGCGCAAAGCGCAGGGGGCAGAGAAACGGGGCGGAGCGGCCCGAGAAGACGCAAGCGCCGCGTGCGCGAAAAGCGGCGCGGGGTCGAGCGGCGTCAACTTGACAACCCCCCCACCTGCAGCTGCGCCACCGTCTCCGAGGCTTCCTCCGTCTGGCGGGACCGCGATTTGGGGGGCTTGCTGCGCCGCGACTTGGCGGCCGCCGCCGCCGCCGCCGCATCCGCCGCCTCCGCATCCCCCGCCGCCGCCGCCGCCGCCGGGCCGGCCGGCGGCCGCGGCGGCGTGCCGGCCGCCGGCGGCGCGGCCGCCGGCGGCGGCGTCGCGGCGCGGCGCGGCGGCGGGGGGGGCGTCGTCGCCGGCTGCCCGTGCCGGGCGCGGCGGGCTCGGGCGTGCCCGCGCCCGCGCGGCCGCTGCCGCCGCCGCTGATGGCCTCGTCGCTGTCCCGTGAGCGGCTGCGGGACAGCCCCCCCAGGATGCTCCAGCGGCTTTTCCTCACCTTCTCGACGCTTTCGGGCGCCACGGGCGCCGGCGCCGGCGGCGGCGGCGCGGGCGACACCGCGCGCGCCGGCGGCGGCTGCGCCGGCGCAGCCGGTGGCTGCGCCCTCGCCGCAGCCGCCGCCGCCGGCGAGCCTCCGCCGCCGCCCCCGCCGCCGCTGCCGTCCCTCGCCTCGTACACACTGCCCCCGCCCCTCCGGCTGCCGCCGCCGTAGCCGCTCTCGAAATCGTCCTCGTCGTCGTGGAGGTTGAGGGTGCCCCCCACGGGGTACTCATGCATCGCCCCCTCCCAATCCGCCTCGTCCACATCCTGACTGTACCGCCCAGGGCTCCCCGCCTCTCCGCCAGCGCCGCCGCCGCCGCCGCCGGGGCCGCCGCTGCTGCGGCGCCGCGCGCCGCCGGGGCTGCCGTCGTCCTCGCCGATAGCCTCCATAGCGGCGGCGGCGGCGGCGCCGCCGCCGCTGCGGGCGAAGCCGCCGAGGTCCTGCTCGCGGCCGCCGGGCGCGGGGCGGCGGGCGCTGCCGACGCGCGTGAAGAAGTCCCTGGGGCGGGCGGGTTTTCGGGGGGTGGGGGGTGGGGGGGTTAGTATGGAATGAGGGGTTGAGGGTCAAGTATGGGGTGGGGGGTTGGGGGTGCGTCGGCGTGCGCCCCAAGGGCGGACGCGGATGGAAAAAGGGGGAAGAAGAGAGCGGGTGGGGGGAGAGAGAGCCCCGGTGCATCCAGCCTTACAAAACCCGGCCCGCCCTCCCCTCCAAAAAAACCGCCCCCCCTCCCCCCTCACTTGATGTTGCTGCCGAGGCTGGACCCGGACCGGTCCGTGCTCATGCTGGCCGCCTCATCCTCTGTGAAATCCGCCCCAGCCTTTTTCCAGCGGCAGCGGATGGTTATGGTAAGCTGGGGCTCGCCGACGGCGCCCTGGATGGCCTTGTTGCACGCGACGGTGAAGGTGCGCAGCTCCTGTAAAGGGGCGGCGGGGGGGAGGGGGGTTGGGTTCGAGACGCATTAGCTTTTGGGGGTTTGGGGTGGGGAAGGGGCAGGGAAGCACAGGCAGGCAGCACACATGGCGAGGCTGCGGTCTGGGAAAGGAGCCTGGCAGAAAACAAGTCTTGGCGTGGCCAAAAAAAGTAAACGAACCGCGCAGCAACCAGCGCCATGCATCGATGGGCCGCACCTGGCCGTCGATGGAGGCGAACTCTGAGAGGTCGATGACAACCCGCCCCAGCGCCGCGGTCGCGTGGGTGCGGCCGTCGGTCTCCAGAACGGCCAGGATGACGCACTTGCGCTTGAAGGGGCCCAGCACGCCGCCGCGGTCGGCGGCGCCGGGCGCCTGGGGGGGCGCCGTTGGTTGTGGGGGGCGGTCGGGTTGGGGGTTGGATGTGCCGAGCCGGCGGTTGGGCCCTCCCATTAAGTTCCCCGCTGCCGCCACTCCGCGCGCCGCCGCGCGCCTCTGCAGTGCCCCCTTCCGCAGTGCCCTCGCCCCCGCCGCCCTTCCAAAGCTGCCCGCTCCCGGTCCCCGTCGGCCGCCGCCGCTGGCGACGCTTGCATGCGTCGCGCGGTGCGGGCTCCCATCCGATTGGCAACCCCACGGAATGAATCCGACGCGCCCCAGCCCCAGCCGCCGGCGCTTGCGCGCGCGCACCTTGTAGAGGGTGGATTTGAAGTTGATGCGTTCATTGAACCGCACCACCGTGCTGCCGCCCCGCCCCGCGCTCGGCACAGGGAGCACCGAGTTGGTCGCGCCCCGCCGCCGCTTGCCGCGCTGCCAGCCGACGGCGATCGCGCGGTTGCCGGCCGGCCACGGCTGCAGCGTGTGTACGTGCAGTTGGAAGTCGAAGCGCGTGGCCGTGAAGCGGTTCTTTATTTTCATCATCTTGGCGGGCGCCCGGCCAGGGCCCGGCGGCCCTGCGGGGCGGGGCGGCGGCGTGCGGGGGGCGGTTGCGCGGTGGGTGGGCTGCGCGGCGGCGGCGGCGGCCCGCGGCCCGCGGCGCGCTGCGGGGCGCGGCCCGCACGATCCGGCCGCTCACGCGCCGGGCGGCACGCCGCATCGCCGACGGGCGCCCGACGGGCGCCGCCGCTGCCCGCGCGCACCGCCGGCGGCGATGAGGGCGGCCGGGGGCATGCGCCCTGATGCGCTGCGCGCTGCGCTGCGCCGCGCCCGCCGCGGCTGCGTCGCGCCGCTGCCCCCACCGGGTGCGGCCGCGTTCTAGGCGCTGTTATCACAGCTTTTCGAATCCGCGGGCGCCGCCCCCTCACCTGGTTGTCTGCGAGGCCCCCGCTGGCAGCGGGCTGTTACCCGACGCCCGCTCCTCAGGCGCGCGTCCGAAAGGGGGTTCGCGTCCGAAAGGGGTTCGATCGTTCACGAAATTGCAGTGCGCGGGTCCCTCGGTGCGCGGGGTGCCCAGGCGAAGGCCCGCGGGCGCCGGGCGGGGAATGCGTGCAGGACCGTCTCCAGCCGTCCAGCGCGCCGAGGCGAGAGGAAGACCCACAAAGACCCACAAAAGGAAGACCCACAAAATTCGGTGAGCTGAGATCACTTTGCAGTCCATTCTCCAGTCGTGCCCCCAGCGCTCAGCACCCCCGGCCGCTGCGGATCCGTGGAAGGGCGCACAGGCACCCTAGCAAGGCGGAGGGATCGGAGCAGCGGGCGGGCGGGCGGGCGACGCGCGAGGGCGACGCGCCGCGCGCTGCGCGCTGTGCGCTGTGCCCGGAGCTCGACGCGCAGATGTTCAACACGCCGCCGGGCCATAGGGGCCGTGGCCGCGCGCGCGGCGCCGCGGCCGGCCGCGGCGGATACGCCGGCGGCGCCGACGCGCCCGGCGGGAGCGGCGGGCGCGCGGGGGGCGGGGGCGCCGGGCGGGGCGGCTTCCCCGGCCGCGGCCCCGCGGGGCGCCGCGGCGCCGGCCGCTTTTCGCCCGCCGGCCGCGGCTCCTCGGGCTTTGCGCCCCGCGCCGCGCCCGCCGGCGCCGCCGCGGCGCGCGGCGGGCGGGGGCGGGGCGGGCGGGGCGGCGGCGCCGCGGCCGCCGCGGCGCCGTTTGTCCCGCCGACGCCTGAGGAGGCCCGGCTGCTTGTCGTGGGCCGCGACCCCAAATCTGCGGGCGTCTGGGAGGTGGGCGGCCAAGATGGGCAAGCGCGTCCCGCCGCCGCGTGTGTGCAGGCGTGCGGCCTGCAGCCCCTGCAAGCAGCGCTCCCCGCCGCGCGCCACGCAAGCCCCTCTTTTTCTTTGCCACACCGCGCGCGCGCAGGTCCGCATGCACGCCGGCGAGCGGTTCAGCCTCCAGTGGCTCAACGCCGTCGGCGGCTGGGCGGCGCGGATGTCCGCCGCCGGCGACGCGGCACGCGGAGCGGCTCTCGCCCGCGGCGCCGCGGCCGCGGCCGGCGCCGGCGCGCGGCAGGCGCCGCCCGGTGCCGGCGCCGGCGCTGGCGCCGGCCCGCCCGCGGCGGCGGCGGCCGCGCCGGCGGCAGCCGAGGCGGCCAGATCATCGGATCGCGACAGCGAGATCAGCGACGACGACGCCTACGACATGGCCTCATTCCTCGCGCGCCAGAGGGGCGCCGCCGCCGCGGCCTCCGCGGCCGCCACCGCCGGAAGCAGCGGCGGCGGCGCCGCCGCCGCCGTAGACGCGGCCGCCGAGGCGGTCGCCGCGCTGCGCCTCGGGCCGGGCGAAGACTTCGAAGACGGCGGCGGCGCCGCCACCGCCGCCGACGCCGCCGACGCCGCTGGCAGCAGCGCCGGCGCCGGGGAGGCCCGCAGCAGCGATGACGGCGGGGACGAGGGCGCCGCGGCCAGCGGCGCGGAGCTGGAGGTTTGGCAGGCGGAGGGGGAGGCGGTTTACGCTCTGAGGGACGACGCGCACGGCGGGGGGCTGACCGGCAGCGAGGAGGAGTCGGGGGCGGAGGAAGGCGAAGAGGCGGAGGAGGGCGAAGAGGAGGGGGAGGAGGAGGCGGAGGACAGCGAGGAGGGCGATGAGGAGGAGGAGGAGGAGGAGGAAGACGAGGAGGCAGCGCTGCTGGAAGCCGAGGAGGCGTTGATGGGCGAGTCCCCCGCCGCCGCCGGCGGCGGCGGCAGGGCCAGGGCCAGGGCCGCGCCCGGCGGCGCGGCGGCCGCCTCGCGCGAGGGGGCGGCGGCGGCGGCGGCGGCGGCGCCCGCTGCTGCGCCGACCCGCGTGCGTGTGAGCCTTCGGCTGGAGAAGCAGGGGCTGACGGACGCCGAGGTGGGGGGGAGGGGCCAGGGTGGGGGGCCTCTGCGCTGGGGGGCGCGGCTGGGCCGCGCCTCGTCCCGCTGCTCCTTTGCTGCTGCTTTTGGTGGACCACAAAAGCACTTGGGCTGCCCTGCCTGTACACAAACACCCCCCCCCCACACACACACTTACAAAAACACCCCCCGATTAATAAAACCCCCCAGGTGTGCATCCTCGCGGACTGGTACAGCACCTCTGGCGTGGCGGCTGTGATGGACGTGGCAAAGCTCTGTGGGTCTCCCTTTGCGCGGCTCGCCATTCGGGCTTGTTTTAACGGCGTTGGCTTGCCATTGGGGCTTGGTGTGCGGCGTTGGCTCGCCTTGAGGGCTTGTTTTCACGCTGTTGGCTCGCCTGGCAGAGCTTTGGCGCAGCACCCACCTCTCACCCCCCCCCATCCTCACTGATATTCAAAACGCAGCTGGGTGATGCAGCCACACGTGCGCAACACACACACGCGAACGCACACATGAAACATGCAAACCGCCAAACCCCAACCACCCCAGGGCTTTTTGACAACCAGCTGGGCGACGGCGGCGCGCGCGCGGCGGCGCGGCTGGTGGGGCCCGTGCTGACCGAGCTGCACCTTTCGCACAACCAGGTGGATGCGTGTGTTCGTGTTGTTGCGCGCGTGCATCCGTGCGCGTGCGCGTGCGCGTGCGTGCGCATGCTTGTGTGTGTGGATGGGGTTTAGGAGCATTCCGGGTTTGGGCTTTTGGTGGCGGGGGTCTCTTGGCTGCCAGACCCTGGTTGAACTGCCGGCCCTCCCCGAAACGCCCACCCTCCCTTAAACGCCCACCCTCCCTTAAAAACGCCCACCCTCCCTTAAAAACGCCCACCCTCCCTTAAACGCCCACCCTCCCTTAAACGCCCCACCCTCCCTTAAAACGCCCCCCACCCCAAAAACACGGCCAGGTCGGCACCGAGGGCGCCAAGGCCGTGCTGGCCGCCGTCCCCACCGCGCGCGCCCCCGGCCTCAAGCCGCTGTGGCTGCGGCTGGAGTGGAACCAGGTGGACGCGGCGCAGCTCACCGCCTTCATCGCGCAGGCGCGGTTTATGTGATCGGGCTTTGGCGGGCTTGGGGTGTTACGCCAGGGGCTGTTTGCTTGGGTGTGTGGTCTGTTGGGGTCTTGTTGGGGAGGTGTTGCACGCCAAGCTGCCCCTTGGCAACGGCAAGCACATACAGCACAGCTCCATGCGCGGGCTGGGCGGCCCGGATTCCCAGACAGGCCCCACAACCCCAAAACACACCCCGCGCGGACGCCCCCCAAACAACTGAAACAACCCTCTCCCCCAGGACTGCGCCGCGCGCGGGCTTGTGGTTGACGTGGCCACCGAGGTGCCCGCGGGTGAGAGGGCCGCCCACGACAAGGCGCTGAGGTGGAGCCTGGATTACAAACGGGTGGGGCGGGGTGTGGGGGCGGTTGTGTTGTTTGCTGTGGATCTGCCGGGTGGCTGTCTTGCTGATTTTGCTGAACATGCAGCGGGTTTTCTAGAGTGTTTTTGGGTTGGAGGTCTGAAGGAATGGAGGACCCGGGAATTGACAGCTGGGGGTTCATGGGCGGTTTTTTTTGCTGCCGTGCTGCCACAAAAGCCCAACCGCCCCCCTCCGAACACCCACCAACTCCCCCCCAGGTGCACGTGCAGCTGCCGTGGCTCAGCTGCCAGCGCCTGGCGCCCTCAGAGGCCCCCGTGCTGCGCCAAATGAAGGAGGCGTTCGCAGCGCGCCGCCCCCGCACGCAGCCGCTGCCGCCGCCTGTGGGAGCGGCACCACCACCACCACCGCCGCCGCCGCCGCAGCAGCAGCAGCAGCAGCCGCTGGCCGCGGCGCTGGATGCCATTTTCGCACAGCAGCAGCCGCCGCCGCCGCCCCCGCGGCGCTCGTCCGGCGGCGGGGACGCGCCAATGCCGTTTGTGCAGCCGCCGCCCCCGCCGCCGCGCGGCGCGGTCGGCGTTGGGCAGCCCCCGCCGCCGCCGCCGCGCGCCGCGCAGCCGCCGCCCCCGCCGCCGCGCGCGGCGCAGCCGCCGCCGCCGCCGCCGCCCCCGCCGCCCCGCGCAGCGCTGTCGGCTTCACCGCCCCTGGCACAGCCGCCGCCGCCGCCGCCGCCGCCGCCTGCGATTGCGGTCGCCGCCCCGCTTGCCGACGCGGCGGCGGCCGCGGCCGCCCTGGGCGCGGCCGAGGCGCTCGGCGGCGGCGGCGGCTCGGGCCCGCTGCTGCTGTTTTGCGACACGAGCGCGCTGCTTTCGATGCTCGGGGCCAACCCCTCGCTCGGGGGCACCGCGCTGGGCGTGCCCCTGCTGCAGGTGCGGGGCGGGGGGGGGGGGGCATCGCCCTGCTTTAGGGTGTTTTGGGGGGTTGGGCAAGGTTGGCCGGCTCCATTGCGAGATGGCGGCACCCTGGTTAGCAGATGGGGCGGCCTGCGCTTGCCCACAAGCAATCGAGCCGCCTCTCTTGCCCCTCACCCCCCACGCCGCGCCGCCGCGCCTCGCGCCCCAACCCGCCCCCCCCCCCCCCGCCCCCCCCCCCCCCCCCCCCCCCCCCCCCCCCCCCCCCCCCCCCCCCCCCCCCCCCCCCCCCCCCCCCCCCCCCCCCCCCCCCCCCCCCCCCCCCCCCCCCCC
>BDRX01000016.1:46021-74135 GCA_003203535.1 Raphidocelis subcapitata
CAACCCGCCCCGCCCCGCCCCGCCTCGCCCCGCCCCGCCCCGCCCCGCCCCGCCCCGCCCCGCCCCGCCCCGCCCCGCCCCGCCCCGCCCCCACGCCGCCCCCATTCGCCCCACCCCCCCAGTCGCTCGCCGAGGCGGGCCGCTTTGGGCGGCGGCTGCCCCCAGAGGACCAGACCTTCCTGGTGCTGGCCGGTGCGCGAAAGGGGGGGTTTTAGTGCAGGGGGGTTGCATGGCAGGGGTGCATTGGGAGCGGCGCATATTGCGCGTGTGCATAGGGGATGCATGTGCTGTCTTCGGCGCCGCTGCCGCCCCTTGAACACTCCCTACCCCCACCCAAAACAAAACCACCCCTCCCAAACAAACACCTCCAACCGCCGACCGCCAACAGACCGAGTAGTGAAGCAGCTGGACGCGCTCAAAAAGGACCCCTCTGCCGCCGCCGCCGTGCGCCGCTTTTTGGACCGGGGGCTGGACGAGCTGGGGCCTGCGGGGCACGACGTGCTGACCGTGCTGGGCGCGCACGAGGGGGAGGGCGTGGTGCTGGAGCGGTGGGGGGGGGGTTGTTTGGGGCTTTGTTGGGGGGGCGAGGGGGCAGTGGTTGTGTGTCGGAGGGGACCCCGTGGAGGGGGAAGCTGTGCAGACAAGCCTGCGGCCGAAAAGCGGGGTTGCAGGCGGACTTTTTGGCAGTGGCAGGGTTGGGCAAGGCAGATGCCACGGCCCCCCCTCCCACCCTTCCCACCCCATCCCCCCCTCACCCGCGCCCCCTCCCCCCCTCCAAACCCGCCGTCGCCGCCGCCCCAGCAACGCCGCCGTGCTGGGCTCCCGCAGCCGCGGCGGCGCCAACGAATGGGAGCGCGGCCAGGCGGCCGACCTTTCGATCGTCGAGGTGGCCCTTTTCTTCCAAAACGAGGTGCTCTCCGCCGCCGCGGCCGCCTCGCCGGGGCGCGGCGGCGGCGGCGGCGCGGCGGTGGTGGGGCCGGGGTGCATGCCGGTGGTGCTGCTTACCAACGACAACGGTGGGGGTGGGGGCATGTGTTTAGAGGAACCTTGGGGCTTATGCTCCTTTTGTGCTTGTTCGGACGGATTGGGCTTCTCTTTGCTTCTTGTTGCCGCGTGGCAGGAGCGCAGTTGAACCCGTTGCAGGCCACCACGCAACCCCAAACCCGGCGCACCCAAACCCCCCTCCTCCTCCCTGAAAACCCAACCCTAAACGCAGGCCAGCTGGCGCTGGCCAAGTCCCACGGCCTGCCCGCCTTCAAGCTCACCCCCAACCCGCCCTTCGACGCCGCCCTCCGCGCGCTGCTCGCCCCCGGCGCCCCGCTGACCAGCGCCGCGCTGCGCGGCCTCGTCGGCGCCGCCGCGACGGCGGGGCTCAACGTGGCGCCGGCGGGGCGGGGGCTTCAGGAGGAGTTTGACGGCGCGGTGGCCTGCCTCAGGGGGCTGCTAGGTGCTTACGAGGACCTGGCCGCGGCGCTGTCCGACGCCGCCGCGGCCGTGGCGGACGAGGCGGCGCCGCCGGGGGAGGCGGTCGCGGCGGCGCGCGCGGCGCTGCTCGCGAGGGAGCACCGGCTGCCTTTCGAGGAGGGCGGCGGCGGCGGCAACGGCAACGGCAACGGCAACAACGGCGGCGGCGGCGACGCGGCCGCCGCCGGCGCCGCCGCGCCGGCGGGCGCGGGCGACGGGGGCGGCGCCGGCGGCGCCGGCGCCAGGGGCGCGGGCGGCTCGATGGATGCGCCGTCCCGCCCGCTGCTCGAGGCGGCGCGCGCCAACGCGGGCGCGCTCGCGGAGCGGCTGCGCGCGTGGGAGGGGCTCGTGCGGACGCACCAGGCCCCCAGCCGCGTGCTCAAGTGGACGACGTAATGGCGCCGTCGGGCGCTGCCGCAGCGCTTTTGCGCCGCCGCCGCACATACGGCGCCGCCACTTTTTGCCACCCCTCTGCCCCGATCACGAGAGGAGAAGGGGGCATGTATCCCGCGCGCCCGCGCAACAGGAAGGAGCCTCTCCCCCCCCTCGCGGCGCGCATGTACTTTCCCACCCAACCCTAGGCATTGCAGCCTCCCGCGCTTGCTTCCCGGTTGCCACTGCAAATCGTCTGCCGTGTAATAGTAGGCCAGGAGGGTTTGAACAGAAACGGGGTGCGCCGCCGCCGCCGGAGCAGCAGTGCTGGGCTGCTTCAGTTTCTCGGCCACCACCAGAGGTTTTGAATTACAGTGCAGGGGGTTTGCAGGCCGCAGAACCTGGGCAAAGAGGATCCAATTATGCCGGCGGCCGATGCACGTGTGTTGTGCCAGGGCCCGGGCCGCGGTCAAGATCGCGGTCAAGATCGCGCGCGGGTCAAGATCACGCGTCCAGCGCATCTGTGAGGTCCGCTATCCGGTAGACGTACCAATCCGCCGCCGCGGCGATGGTGGGGCGCGCCACCACGCCGCCATAGCTGGTTGGTTTTGGGGGGGTTTGGAGATGAGGCGGTCGGGGTGCTGCGGGCGCGGGTGCAACGGCCGGAGGAACCCCCCCCTTCCCCAAACCCCACCCAAGGAGACGCGCCGGCCCGCCCTCACCCGATGAATATGCCGGCCGCGTCTGGCGTGCGCGCCTCGAGGTCGGTGGCGCCGTCCCCGACCATCACAATGCGGCTGAAGCCGTGCTTGCGCTGCGCGCGGAGTCGGTTGAGGGCGGAGGAATGGGAAGGGGCGCGCGCGGTTGATTTGATTGGGGTCCGCCCTAGGCGCGCGCGACATCGGCGGGCCGCTGCGCCGGGGCTCCTTTGCTGGGCCTGGGGCTCGCTCCCAGCGGCTCTGGGCCCTTGGCCACAAACAAAAGCCACCACGTGCACACTGCACGGCACGCGGCAAAGCCGTGCCCACCTTGATTTCCCGGATGGCCGCCGCCTTGCCGCCGCTGCGCGAAGTGAACTCCGAAGCGTCAAAGCCCGCATAGGAGCCGTCGCCCTGGGGGGAGGGGGGTGCGGCGTCGCGAGGTTTGCTGTTTTGCCGTCGTGTGGGGTGCCAGTGCTTGCGGCCCGTGTTTCTCGGCTCTCGCTCGCCATTGGCCCCCAGAACGCCCAGAGTCCCAGCACCCTGACCCACGACCCCCATCCCCAGCCCCAGAGCCTCCAACACTGAGCGCAAAGACAGGGGCCCCCCCCACCTTGAACTGTATCGTGTTTGCGTACACCCTGTCCAGCGGGATGCCCAGGGACTGCGCGATCGGGTGGATCACCGCGCGGAAGCCGCCGCTGACCAGGAACACCGCGGTGCCGCGCGACTGGAGGGCAGCCACCAGCTCGGGGATGCCTTCAGGTGGGGGAGTGAGGGTTTTGGGGAGGGGAGGGTTTTGGGGAGGTCCGGTTTGGGAATTGGGGAGGAAGGGGGGTTGTTTAGAGGGGCAGCCCCAGACTTGCTGGGTGCGAGGGTTGTGGACGCCTGGCTCGCCACGCGACAGGCGCCCCGCGCGGCGCCCACCCCCAGCCCCACCCCGGCCCAGCCCCTGCGCACCCGGCGAGAGGCGCGGCGGGTGCGCCGCCAGGAACTCCCCCAGCTTGGCGCTGCTGGGCTGCATTATGCCCAGCCGCATCGCCAGGGCGTCCTCAAACTTCACAGAGCCACCCATGGCCCTGCGCGCGCGCGCGGGGGCACGGCGGGCGGTTAGAGGGCGGTTTAGAGGCGGCGGCAGGTCAGTCGGTGTGCTGAGCGCGGGAGCCCGCCGTTGCAGCGGGTGCGGTTCAGATGCGGGGTCTGCGCGGGCGCGCACGGCGGCCCGCCGCTGCCGAGCAAAGGCAGCAAGCTGCAGCCGCCACCAGTGGTCATTACTAACCCCCCTCCCCCGCCACCCCCGGCGCTCACTTTGCCGTCATAGCCGCGACCTGGTCGCCCACGCCCAGGAACGCGGCGATCTCGTCAATCGACTCGTCCTCGCAGCTGAGGAGGGGGGCGGTTTCGGGGGAGAGTGTGTTTGAAAGCTGGCCCCTGGCCAGGGCGATCACCGCCAGCAATCCCACGTGCAGAACGCACGCCCTGCCGCCGGCCGCCACTCTTGTCTGATTCGCAAAACCCCGCGCGGCATGCTGCCATGCAGTGGCCATGCGACGGCCCATGCAACAGCAGCGGCAACGGCGGCGCTCACAATGTGGAGTCGACGTCGAAGCACACCGCTTCGGCGGACCGCCAGTACGCCAGCACCTCCGGGCTGGCCTCCGTCTTGGGGCCGTCTGGGGGGGCGACAAGAGAGGCGGGAGCGGGTGCGCATGGCGCCGCATGCGGCAGCAGCGGGCCCGGCGCGGCGGGCAAACGGAGCGGCGCTGCGCCAACGCAGCAGCGAGGCGCAGCCGCACCCACCCACCCGTGGCCATCGCTGCGACGAGCCGCTGCTGCTGCTGCTGGTGCTGCTGCCGCTGGCTGCGGCTGCGCTGCCGCCGATCGAGGGGCGGCGACGAGAGGCGGGCGGCGGCGGGCGCGGCTCGGGCGGCGGCGCTGGGCAGGCCGGCGCGGGCGAGCATGTGTCTGGTATCCGGCCCCTCGATCTTTCCCGCTTCGACTGCGCCTCCCAGCGAGGGTTTTAGCAGCGCTGACCGGCGGCCTTGGGGATCTGGGCCTGCAGGAGGGAGCTGGCTGCCCTTTGCGCGGTGCGAGAGGCAAGTCCGAGTCCAAAACTGTGCGATGCTCGCGCGGGGGCGGGGTATAATACACGCCGCGAGCGCCTCCCGCCCACCCCTCTCCCAGCACCCCATGGAGGCCTGGTTTTCCGTGCGACGAAACGCGAACTGAACAAAGAACTCCTCGACACGCCCGCAGCTCGCTCCCCGCGCAGACAGCACTCGGCTCGGCCTGCGCGCGTTGCCCCGCCCGTGCGCGGCGCCCCGCAGCCCGCAGCGCGGTCCCACCGGCCGCCAGAGGTCTCTGCCGGTCCCAGCGGCCAGGCACCCGCCCTCTCGCCGGCCCCAGGCCTGCGCCCGGCTCTGCAGAATGCCGCCGGTGCCCCAGCTGCCCTACAAGCGTCCCTTCTTCACCATCACCCTCAACCCGCACGAGATAGAGGTGCGCGGGGGGTGCGGGCGGGCCTGGACGCGCGGCGCAAGCGCGCCGACCCGTGCGTGGCCGGGGTGCTGCGAGCGCGCTGCCCTGGCGTGGGGCTCACGGCGCCGTCCCCCGCTCGCCCGCCGCCAGGAGGACCTGGCGCTCATCATCACCAACACCAAGCGCGCCGGCCGCGTGCCGCGCCGCGCCACGCCGCCGCCGGACCGCAACAACGGCCGCGCCGCGATGGATCGGGACGACCGCTGAGGGCGCCCCCGCCTGGCGCAGCCCGCCAGGCCCAGCAGCAGCAGCAGCAGCAGCAGCAACATGGCGTTCGGCGCCGCAACAGCAGCAGCGCCAGCGGCCGGCCGGCGGCCTCGGCAGGCGAGACGGAGCCCGCCGCGGCGGGGCGCGGCGTGCAAGCGGCCCGCACCGCCGGCGCGCAGGGGCGGCCGTTCCGCCTTTGCCTAGCAGCCCCCCCTCGTGGCGGCGCCCCACAACGCACAGCAGCGGCACGCCCGCTCCAGGGCTACACCCGCAGCGCGGCGACGGCCTGCGTGGCGAGGGCGTGCTGCAGCGGCGCCGGCGAGCGGCGCGCGCACATTGCGGCCGCCCCTCGCCCCCCTCCTCCCCACTGTCCAGCGTTCAGCCCTGTGTCAGCCAGCCGTTTGAGAGGCGAGCCTTGGTGCCTTGGTATTTGGGTGCTTTGGAGCACGCCGCTATGGGCGCGTGCGTGAGACCACCCCACCGCCGCCAAGGCCGTGCGTGGCCGCCGGCTCCCACAAGCGCAGCGCATCGCACGACTTGCACCCGTCCTTCATGTTTTTGTTTCCTTTGACCTCTGTGCACTTCCCGCCAGCTCCAGCGCCTGTTTTGTGTTTTGTGTGTTTGTGCAGGATCGAAAGGCGCATGAACGAGCCGCGGTGCGCGCTTCCTGGGGCGCAGCGCCCGGCGCAGCACGCTCCCCCTCCCCCCACCCCCGACGCCTCGAACGGGGCGGCGGCGCGCGCGCGCATGCACACCCCCGCGCGCGCCCGCCCCTCCGCCGCCACCAGCCCCCCCTCCAAAAAAATCCTTCCTCGCGGCCCGGCCGCCTCCTCGCGCGCGCTTCAGCGCCGCCGCTCGCGCCTGCTGTAAAGACTGGCTTTCGTGCAAGCACGCCCCCTCCTGCTGCGGGCGCTGCGCGCTGTCGCTGTATCGCAGTGCGACTGCGGGAGCCGGAATCAGGCGCGTTACACAGCCGTGCGGGGCATGCGGAAGGGTGCGCGCGCTCGTTTTGTGGGGGCTGGGGTTGCGGGGGCTGGGGGGAGTGCGGGGCAGTGAAGCAAAGGGACGACGGGGCGGAGACACAGCAGGAGACGGAGGGCATCAGCGTCGCTCTCACAGCAACAGCGTGGTCAGAATTCAGGGACAAAACAAAGGGTCACGTTGGGCCAAGCACGGCTGCGGCACGGCGCGCCGTGCGGAGCGCGCGGCGCCAGCCGCCGCGCGCGCACGCGCGCTGGCGCACGGCGCATCGCCCAGCCGCGTGCGGCCGCGGCCTCACCGCCCCGTCGTCTGCATGAGCGTGATGTTGTCCCCCTTGAGCAGGATGCGGCCCAGCGGCTTCCTGCTGCTGCGCTTGATGGAGACCTCCTCGGCGTCCTCCAGCACCAGGTTCATGTACTCGTCGAAGCCGATGATCCGGCCCTCGATCCGGAGGTCCGCCTGGTCGTAGAGCCATATCTGTATCTTCGCCTTGCTCTGGAGGAACCTGAAAATCAGGTTGATCGGCTGGGTCATGATCTTCTGCACCTTGGTCGCCATGGCTGCGGGCTGCCTGCGCGCCTGGCGCGCGCTGTGTGCCGGCGGCTGTGGGGTGGGGAAAGGACGGGCCTCGCGGACCTCCTGGAGCCGGCTGCTGGCAAGGGCGCGCGCTGCAGCGACGGCGCGGGCGCGAGGTGGTGATCTGGGGCGGCTTTGTGGCGCGCGGTGTGTGTCCGCGGCGCGTTTCGGAAAGGTCTTGGCAGCAAACAAGCAATGAAGGGCCGCGGGGCCCCGGGGGTGCTTTGGCGTCGGCAGCGGCGCGGGCAGCGACGCCGCAGCTGCTGCAGCACCGAGTGCCTGTCCTGCGGCCTGGGCTGGGCCTGGGCGGGGGATCCTCAGCGCACACCGTGCCAAATGCCAGCGCGCGCTCTCACAGCCCTCCTTTTCAAACCCCACGGGCACACGGTTGAGGGTCTGTTGACAGGCTTGACCCCCGCTTGACCGTGCGAACCCATTCTGTGCGAGCGTGGCCAACTTGCGGGGAGAAGTGAACCTGTTACTGCAGCGGCCTTGCCGCCGCCCCCGCCGCGCCGCCGATTCCCCGCTCGCCACCGGCCGCCGCCTCCTGCTGCGCGCGCTGCACCAGCGCCATCGCGGCCTCCGCCTGCGCCACGACGCGCTGGAAGCGTGCCCGCGTCTGCGGCCGCGCCATCGCGGCCGCCGCGCCGCCGTCGGCGTCGCCGGCCTGCTGCGGCTGCCGCGTCAGCTGCTGCTGCTGTGGCAGCGGCGGCGGCGGCGGGTTGGCCAGCATGGCGAGCACCTTTGGGAGCTGCCCTGGGGGCAGGGACTCCCACGCTGCCACTGCTGGGGGTGGCACAGCGGGGCCGGGCGACAGCTGCCCCGGTTGGAGTGCGGGCCGCAGCAGCGGCGGCGGTGGCGGCTGCGGCGGCGCGGGCATTGGAGCGGCGGGTCCCACCGCGTGCGGCTGGGGCGGCAGGGGGTGCGCGCCTTCGACTACCTTGGCCTGAGCGGGGTGTGACGCCTGGGGCTGCGGCGGCGGCGGCCGCGCTTGCTGCTGCTGCATTTTCTGCTGCACTGGCACTGGCCCTTGCTGGGGCGGTGATGGCGGCGCTGCCTGCGGTGTTGGCTGATCTTCGTCAGTGATGTGTCGCGATATCACTAAGCGCTCGACCCCGTCCCCTCCCCGCGCCACCACCCCCGCGCGGGCAGCGGCCGCCGCCGTGCCGGCGGCCGCCCCCACTGCGGGTGCTGCGCCCGGCGGCGGCGGCTCCCCAGGTGCCGCTGCAGGCTGCCGCCGCGTCGCGCTGAGCCGCCGCTGCTGCGCAGCTGACGTGGCGGCCGCCGCCGCGCTCTGCAGGTACCGGGCAGCTTCCAACAGCACGTCCTCGGCGTCGCCGGCTGTCAAAGCGGCAGCCTGAGGCTCCGGGCCTTCCTCCAGCGACAGCAGACTCGCGCCGCCGCTTTCAATCCCGGGCCCGTCTTCGGCCGCGCTGCTGCTGCTGCCGCGGCGGGCGGCGCCGCTGCCCTCGCCGCGCGCGGCGGCGGCCGCCGCACTGGGCGCCGGGGCCACGCTCGCGGCTTGCGCCGCAGCTGCTGGCACCGTTTTGGCGGGGAGAGCTGGGGCTGCGGACACAGCGGTGCCAGTGGTGGCATCCCCCTGCTGTCGCTGCTGCTGCTGTTGCTGCTGCTGCTGCTGCTGCTGCTGCTGCTGCTGTTGCTGTTGCTCATGCTGCTGCTGCAGCGGCTGCGGCGGCGGTGGCGGTGGCGGCAGTGGCTGCGGCTTTGGTGCTGAGGGCGGTTGCAACTGCGGCTGTGGCTCCCGCGCCGGCGTCCCCTCCGCTGCTGGTGGTGCTGTTCTTGCAGCTGCTTTTGTTTTTGTGGCTGCTGCTGCCGCCTTTGCTGGAGCGTGTGGCTGCGCCGGCACGATTTGGGGTGCCGCTGCTGCTGCTGCCCTTGCCGGCGCCGCTTCCGGCGCGGCTGCCGCTGGCGCTTGCGGCTTTGGCTGCTGCTGCTGTGGTGGCAGCGGCTCGCGAATGGGTTGGGCCATCCCTGCGCCTGCCGCCGCTGGCGCCGTCACCGGCGCGCGCGTCTCTCCAAAGCTCCCGAAATTGTCGTCGCCGCTGCTGCTCCCGCGGCCCCGCCAGGGGTCCGCCATCGAATCCGCGCCCGAGGCAAAGCCGCTAGAAGCGCCGCTCCGCAGCGGCGACACCGCGCGCTGCGCCCCCTTGCCGCCGGCCCCGCCGGGGCCCGCGCCGCCGCGGCCAGCGGCCGCGCCGCGCTGCGCCGCCTCGAGCTCTGCAAAGCGCTCGAGCAGTGTGCGTACGGCGTCGCGGCCGCTGGCGTTCATGTCACCGGGCAGCTACGGCAGATTGCGTTGCGTATGTGGTGCAGGCTTGGGTGTTTGAGCTGGTACATGGCTGTAGGCAGAAGCGCTGGCCAATGTGCGACAACTCTTGAAACCCAGAACAGAAGGAATTCAACAGACAGCACGCAAGCGAGCGCACGGGCAGGTTGGCAGATCTATTGTTGCTGTTCAATACATCGCATAACCACCCACCTGGACTGCGTTGTCGGCGGCATGCAGCTCCTCCAGCGCCCCCAGCTGCGCCAGCCCCGGCGGCAGCGCCGAAAGGCGGTTGTGCGTGACCTGCGCGCGCGCGTCGCGCGCGCGCGCGTGCGGGCCGCCGGTCCAATAAACCCGCCAGGCCTTGAACCATTCAGCGCGCCCCGCTCAGTGCATACAGTCATGCATACACAGAGAGCGCTGCAGCAAGCACGCGCGCGCGCGGTACGGCAAATGCTCGCACCTTGAGGCTGCGCAGCTGCTCCAGGTCCCCCACGCTGCTGGGCAGCTTGGTCAGCATGTTGTGGCTCACGTCCAGCAGCCGAAGCGCCGCCATCGCGCCGATTGCGGTCGGCAGCTGCATCGGCGCCGGGGCGCATGCAGAGGCGGGAGTGCCAAGTGAGATGGACGGCGAGGGTTTTTTTTTCAGGGGGACCGGGTGCACAAACAAGCAGAGCAAGAGTCCGCCCCTAAGAGCCCCCGTACATGGCCCGTTCACCTGCCACAGCCTGTTGCTGCTTGCCGCGAGGGACCGCAGCGCCGTCAGCCGCGTGATGCTATCTGGCAGCTGCATCAGGCAGTTGCTGTGCAGCACCAGCGCGCGCAGCGCGCTGCGGGCGGGGGGTTGGCGGCGGTGGAACGGGAGGCGGGGTTTAGTTTGGAGGCCGCGGGACTCAAGACGGCTCAAAATCGGTTCCCCCAGTCAGCTGGGCCAATGCCGGGTTGGTCATTGCCCGAGGCAAATTGGTCGCCCTAGCCAAGGTCAACCTAGTGGGTATGGCACATGGATAATGAACCAAACAGGGGCCCTGAGCAAAACGCACCCGCCCCCCCCCTAAGGGCACGACTCAAAACAGCGGCTCGCCTGCAAGATGACAGGGCGTCTGGCAGGTAGGAGATTGAATTGGAGGACGCGCTCAGCACCTCCAGCAGCGGCAGCTTGCACGCGACTGCGCCAGGGTTGGGGTTGTTTGGGGCATTGGCGTGTTTGATTGAGGGGTGGTGTTTCTCAACACACAGAGAGGATGTTTGGGGTTTGCCATCGGCGACGGAACCACAAGCGATCCTGGCTCCCTAGCGCCGCTTCCGCCGCCGCACCAGCGGGCAGGTGGCGCAGTTGGTTGTGGTCCAGCACCAGTGAAGTCAGGTTGCGCAGCTGGGTCAGGTCCTGGCGGGGTGTGTTTTTTGTGGGTGTTGGAGGTTTGTTTTTTTGATTGTGGAGCACGCTTGCTTCCCTCTTGTTTTGTGCGCAGCAGGCCCTTCACAACAGTGCTGCAAGATTGAAACACAGTTCAGCGCCAAGGCAAAGGAAGCAGCCTGGGTGCAACGCGCCTGCGGCAGGTCTATCAGCCTGTTGTTTGTGAGCACCAGCTCCCGCAGCGCCCCCCTCGGCAGGCCCGTGACCTCAGGCGGCACCCGCTCGCAGCCGCAGGCCGACAGGTCAACGCGCGCCGCCGCGCCGTCGAGCAGCTGCGCCACCACGGCCAGGTCGCCGTGCGCCTCGGCCAGCCGCGCAAAGGGGGGGCGCAGCGGGTTGGGGCGGAGGGACAGCGCGCGGAGGCGCGTGAGGGTGCCGAGGGCGAGTGGGAGATCCTGCGGCGGTTTGGAGGGGGGGTGAAACGGGCAGCGACGGGGGTTGGTTGGGGGCTGGATGCCGGCAATGCCGCTGTGGGGACCAGCGGCACCGTGAACACGGGTGGATGGCAGAGGTGGATGGATGGGGCCAGCTGGCTGCTATCACTGCTGGGCCGGCAACTGGACGCCCACAGCCCCCGCTGCGCTGCGCGCCTTGATCTGGTTCCTGCCGATGCTGAGGCTGGTCAGCGCCGTAAGCTCCAGCACCTGCGGCGGCAGCACGTCGAGGCCCGCCTGCGCGCGGAGCGAGGGTGTATGTGGGGCGGCGGGGCGCGGAGCGGCGCCCTTTACGCGTGTGTCCCGGACGCGGGTTTGGGGCCGTGCGGGCGCGGCGCTGCATGCATTGACAGCCCTGGAGCTTGCAGCAGCGGCGGCAGCATGCAGCGGGTACTGTAGCCGTTCCGTCTCAGTACTGTCACGCCCCTTCTGACAAACGCCACAGCGCAACCGAGCGCTGTGCCCCGCCAACTCCCCTGGCCCGCTAGCCGCCCCCCCAACTCACATCAGAGATGTCCAGCGCTGTGCAGGCCCCGTCGTTCAGCGCCACCAGCAGGAGGGGGTCCTTTTTGTGCAGCGCGTCCCAAGGCGGCGGCAGCGGGCAGCCCTCGGCCTGCAGCGCCTGCAGCCGGCGGAGCGCGCCAAAGCCGGGGGGCACCGATGCGAGGCCTGTTTTTGGGGGGTTGCGGGGGGAGAGGGCGCGCGGGACAGCTCCCATTTGTGCAACTCAACTGCAACCAGCAAAACAACGCAAAACTGCTAAGAAAACTCAGAGTGCCAAAAGCGGGTCAAGATTTAGAAACCGGCCGAATCCCCCACCCGTGTGGTCCAGGTTGAGCTCCACCAGCCCCGTCAGCGCGCACAGCACGCCCGGCGGCGCCGCCCCCAGCGGGTTGAACGCGAGGTCCAGCGCCGCCAGCTCGGCGCAGCGCGACAGCGCGGCGGGCAGCGCGGCCAGGTCGTTGAAGGAGAGGTCCAGGAACCTTTTTTTCGCGGCAGTTGGCGGCCTTGGGTTTGACCCTGCTTCCTCAGCGGCTCACGGGCAGTCGCAGTTTCAGGTCTGGGCGTTGGTCTGGTTTTTTTTGCGGGGGCGGGTTGCGGTCCAAGGGCGGGTTCAGGCAGCAGCACGCACCTCAGCGCCGCCATGCCGCCGACTTCGGCGGAAAGCTCCCCCGCCAGCCTGCACGCCGCCAGCCCCAGCTTTTGGAGCTTGCTGCAGCGGCCCAGCACAGGGGGCAGCGAGCCAAAGGCGTTATCACTGGCGAAAACGTCCGTCAGCGGCGGCTGCGCGGCGGGCGCGGCATGGGTGCGTTTCAGCGGGGTGGCAAAGAGCAGCCTGTGTGCAGTGAGCAGCAATGCTCAGCGGCTGCAAGCGGAGCAGACGCGGCGGACAGTGACAAAACCCAGTGCTTGCGACCCTTTTCCCCCAAGCTGCGGCAGTGCACGACGTGTCCAACCCCTGGCCCCCGCCGCACCTTGTCGAGGCTGTCTGGAAGATTCTTCAGCGCGTTGCACGCCACGTAAAGCTGCCGCAACGCCGGCATGCATGCGCCGAGGTCGGCCGGCAGCGCGCGCAGCGCGTTGAAGGACACGTCCAGCACGGCCAGCTGCGGCAGCGCCAGGCCTGGGGCGAGCCGGTTTGGTTTGCGGCGTGGCGGTTTTGGCGAGGTGGGCGGGGTGATTGGAAGCGCCTCACCCAGGGAGGGCTGCACCGGCAGGGGGTGGTGTCGATGCCAGCTGCAGCACACAGACAGCAAGCGCAGAGAGACCAAGACGGCCAGAGGGGCTGGGCATGGCGCAGCCACATTTGAGGGCGCATACGCGCGCACCCACCTGCCGGCAACGACTCGAGCTGGTTGTTCGATAGGTCCAGTACAGCCAGCAGCTGCAGGAGTGACAGGTCGCGGGGGACCGCGCGCAACTGCACGCGTCCGAGCGGGTTTGGAATTGGACGGCTCAGATCGTTGCAAGGCGGGGTCCCGCCAGTCAACGTGCGTGCGCGGCGGCTGCCACGTGCTTTCACAGCCGCGTGCGCCATGCGCGGGAACGCCTTGCATGCGCACCCGCACCCGCCCACCCCGCGCGCGCGCGCACGCACGCACCTGGTTGTGCGACACGTCCATGACCCGCACCACGGCCGCCAGCGACGCCACCGCCTCTGGCACGTGCGCGAGCCCGCATCGTGCCAGCCCCAGCACGCCGGCCTGCTGCGCGGCCCGCAGCCGCTGCAGCGCGCCGGCCTCGTCCTGGACTGGGGCCCAGAGGTCCAGCCCGCGCGAGGCGGCGAGGCGCGCCAGCGGCTCGGAGAAGGCCGCCAGGTGGGACTCCACCATCCGGTGCTGCTCGCCCACGACCTGGGTAAACATTTTTTTGGGGGGGGGATGAAGCCACGTTGGGCGTGAGCAGGCGCATGGGCACTTGGATTTGCAAAGACGCCCCAGCAATCGCGGATGCATGGCAGGCCTTCTGCATGGCAGGCCCGTCAACACCCCCGCGGCGGTCAGGCAATCCAGCAGCTTGCCTGCAAGTAGCTGAGCACCGCCCTCAGCCCCTTTGCCAGCACCGCCTTGCCCGGCGACTGCAGGCCCGCGTTGCCGCTGACGTCCAGCTGGCGCAGCGACGGCAGCCAGCCCAGGTCGGCGGGCAGGCGGCGCAGCCTGTTGCTAGAAACGTCGAGCACCTGCGATGGCGCAGCGGTGATTGACCGGGTCAAACTTGCCTGCCCCCTCGCCATGCATCCAGCTGGCCCAAGCTGGCGAGCATGCGCCGCACCTGCGGGCATACAAATCCAGCAGCCCCCCAACACAAATAAAGCCGGGGTCGGCACCCAACTCACCTGAAGCGATGTCATCTGCTGCATGGGCCCGGCCAGCTCCGCTATTGCATTGTGCGATGCCCCCAGCTCGCGCAGGCCCGGCATGCCCAGCACCGGCGGCGGCAGCGCGGCCAGCTGGTTGTGGCCGACCGCCAGCGTCTCCAGCGCGCTGTAGGCATGATGCAGGGCAAAGACCGACCAGGTTTGGCAGGCAAGCGATGGCAAATTTAGCCCAGATCCCTGCTATGTGCGCGGTTGTGCTGGCAGCTGCCCTTTCCGCAATCCCTGGAGAGCACCCCGCCACCGCTGCACGTGTGCATGGCTGCGCATGCGCCCGCATGCGCCGTGCGCGGCCCGCAGCCGCCGCTCACGCGAGGTCGGCCAGGTCGTCCGGCAGCGACTTGATGGCGTTGTGCGACAGGTCCACGTGTTTCAGCTTGGGGACCGATGGAAAGATGCCCCGTGGCACCATCTGCGGGCGGAAAGGGGCCGTCTGCTCCTGCTGGCCGGCGGGGAGAGACGCGCCCGCTGGTGCGGTGGCAACGCTCGTCGTGGCCAGGCGGCCCCCATGTTTTACCTCGATGCTGTTGTTCGACAGGTCCAGCAGCTCGAGCGAGGCCATGGCAAGCACCTGCGCGGCAGGCCAGCAGGAATACGGTTTGCAAGTGTTCGCAGACGGCAGGCGCGGCGGCGGCGGGAGCGACGGCGGCGGCGGCGGCGGCGGCAGCAGCGCACGGCCGGCCTGCTGGCTCATGCTACGATCTCACCTTGGAGGGCACCGCCATCAGATGCTCGCCGCGCTTGATATACTCCAGCCTGGGCGGGGGTGCGGCTTCCGTGCCCTCCCCAGAGTGCTTCACAGAGCCCGCCCCCGCGCTGATGGGCCCCGATCGCTCAGACATGACGGCTGATCGTGGCGTCGAGCCCGTCACCGACGATCACGCCCCGCGCGGACGCAGATTACGGCGACCGGGGCAGCGCAGGGCCCTCCAGGCCGTTCGGTATCGACGAATGCATTACTGGAAGGCCTACGGGCCACCGAGGTCTGGAAAAGTTGGGTACCCGTGCGGTTGCCCTGCCCTTTGACCGGTCAACGCACTCGCTTTGAAGCCGCCCGGCACCTGGGCCCACCTGCTGACCACCCGACTCTAGCTCGGGATTTACAGGGTCCGCCACAAAGGGCGGCGGCCCGGTCCCTCTACACGTGCGCGCGGACACCTCACGCGGCTGGGGCCCACAGCGTCAAATCTGCTCCACCTCCACCTCTGCCAGCTCCGGAGCGACGCGCTGGCGCTTGGCGCCTGTGACTGGGTCCACGCGCACCTCTGGCGGTTTGTCGTCAAAGGGGGGCAGGGGCGCTCAGCTTGGGAGGTGATGCGGCCAGCCACCGTTCCGGCCAGCTGCCGGTTCGCATCCCCAGGCGGGAGAGGCGCCCACTGCCTGTAAGCAGTTAACCCGCGGGGGCCGCCTCGCCCAGATGCTGCAGTCGGCCAGCTGCGACTGTTTTCCCAGGCGCACCCCACCCACCCGCCCGCTCGCTCGCACACCTATTTGGGTCCGCTCCGCAGCCTCCGCCTCGCGCGCCAGCGCCGCGGCGCGCGCCTCCACCCTCGCCGCAAGCTGCGGAGGAGCGGGCAGGGTCGGGCACGCACAGCGGGCATTTCCTGCAGCCGCCGTGCGTGCACCTGCTGCCCCGGCCACCCTCTCCCCCTTCGCGAACCGCGGCCCCCGCGTACACCTCTCCCCAGCAAAACCCCGGCCACGAGTCACAACTACCAACCCACCCGCGCATCCTGCATCTCCTGCTGCGCGTCCGCCGCAGCCCCCCGCTTCCGCGCGTCAGCCGCCGCGCTGAAGCGCTTGTCGGCGCGCGCGTCCTTTTGGGCCTCGATCGCGTCCAGGCTGCCGTGCTTCTTCACCGCCGCGCCGCGCACCTGGCTGGCCAGGTACATGCGCATGGCGTTCCAGTTCTTGTTCTGGGGGTTGGCCTTTTCCAGGCTGCCGAGGGGCCTGCGGCGGCGGCGGCGGCCGCTGGGATGTCAGCCGCTGCTTTGTGAACAGCCTTCCAACGGCGCACTTGGCAGGGCGTATATTAAGCACACCAACCCCTGCCGCACGCCGGCCCCTGCCGCACGCAGGCCGTGCGTCCGCCCACCTCAGGTCAGCGTCGCTCAGCAGGTACAGGGACTGTTGCCGTTGCGGGAGGGGCGTTTGCGGGGGCCAGGGGGAGGGGGCGCTGAGGGGGGCGCTGAGGGGGGCGCTGGCCCGGCGGCGCCCGCCCCGTGCGGACGGCTGCGCAAGTGCTGCGGCTGTGCCGCGGCCCCACCGCACCGCACCGCACCTTGGCCTTTGACTTGCTGATGAGCCCGTCGGCGCGCCGGCAGTCGCCGCAAAGCGCGAGCCCAAAGGCCGCGAGCCACTGCGCGTCGACGCGCGGCGCGGCCGCGCCGCAGCGGTCGCACGCGCCCACCAACGAGGGGGGCCCCGCCCCGCCGGGCGACGCTGCGGCCATGCCGGCCCGGTCAAGGCGAGGTTGGTTGCCCCGCTGGTCCCGCCCCGGCTGCGCTCAACGCCGCTCCGACGCCGCCTGCGCGGCACGCGCAGCGCAGCGCCTGGTGCGGCGACGGCGGCCCTCGCCGTGCCTTTCCCCCCGCGCTGCCTGGTGCCCCAGCGACGCGCGCGCAAATAAAATCGATTGATTCGCACTGCCAGGCAGCACCGCTCAACCGTTTTTAGGTCAGCTCTAAAAAGTGAGACTCTCGAGATCAGCGGGCCGCTGTTCTTATGCTGTTCAGTACGGTACGTGTCGGGAGATTGAAAAAACAGCGTCCTCGTATCCCGGAGACCCCTTTCCACGGCGCCTGCCCCTGCCCCTGCCGATCTGTCCCTGGCGCTGGCCAGCAGCAGCTTCGGAATGCTGCGCGCGGGTGCGTACGGGCGTAACCCACAGCAGACCCGATGGCAGCCGGGGCGACGCACATTGCAGCGGCAGGGGGCGGCGGCGAACCGCTGACGAGCGCCGCCCGCGCTGTGCTGTCCTTGCCAGCGCCGCAGCGGGCGGGCGGGGCCCCGACCCCCGCGAGCGCCGCAGCGGGCGAGCGTGGTCGAGACCCCTGCGGCCCTGCTCCCCCCCACCACCGACGCAGGCGCGCTGTCCGCCCGCGCCTGCGGCGCGCGCGGGGGGCCGGCCCCGACGCCGCTGGCCGCGCGCCACCCCGCCGCGGTCGCCGCCCCCCTCCGCCGCCGCCCCCTCGCCGCCGCGCCCGGGCTCGCGGCCCGCCCCGCGGCGCCGCGCCCCCGCCGCAGCGCGCCCATCGCTTCGGCGGCGGCGGCGGCCGCGGACGACGGCGCGGAAAGCGACCCGGAAACGCTCAACCCGGCGCTCGCCTCGGTTGACTTTGCCAACATCAAGGTCGGCATCGGTTTCGCGCAGCGGGTTTTTGTTATAACGCGCCCGCCAAACTCCCAGACTTGGCAGCGTATGCATTGCGCTGGGACCGGCCCAGCCTGCTGCACCATCCGGCCGCGCCGCGGCATCCCCCTTGCCGCGGCAGCAAGCGGGGTGTTCCGGAACGCCCGTCCCCGCCGCCCGACCCCCCAAACCCGAATCCCGCCAGGTCCTCAACTCGAAGAACGTCTACGACTGGCTGCGGCGCTACCAGCCCTTTGCCTCGCTCAGCAGGGAGGCGGTGCAGGAGATTGCAGAGGTGGGGCGTGCTGCGCATGCTGTGCGCCCGGCGTGCATGCTGTGCGCATGCTGCGCTTGCTGTGCGCACATGCTGTGCTGCGCATGCTGTGTTTGCATGCCTGGCGCGCACGCCTGGCCTTCATGCTGTGTGTGCGTGTGATTGACGGCGCACCGCAAACCCTTTGCATGTGGTGTGTGCGCGCGCATGCACGCCCGCGCTGAGCCGTGCGCACCCTCGCCGCCCTGGCCTGGCCCCCTGGCGCGCCCCCAACAGCTGATGCAGGTGCAGCTGGTGTCCTCGGGCACGGTCCTGCAGCGCGTGGGCGGCCAGCCAGAGGCTTTCATCGTCGTGAGGCAGGGGGTGGTGCGCGTGCAGGACAGGACCACAACAAACGCAGGTGGGTTTGGGGTTTGGGGGGCGCAGGGGAGGCGCGCGCTGCCCTACGGCCCTGGCGGCAGGCCTGCGGGGTGCGCACGGATATGGCGGTGGTGGGCGAGGGCCGGGCAGCGTGGCTGGGCGGCAGCAGGGCGCGCTTGCGCGGGCCGCGCCGAAAGCGCCCGCCCGCCCCCGCCGCCCCCACCCTCCGCAGATGGCTCCGCCACTGCGGTCGAGGCCGGCCCCGGGTCGCTGTTCAATCTGGTGGGTGGCGGTGGGGGCCCGATGCCTTTTGGGGCATTTCGAACGGGACGGGGACCCGGTTCCTTACCGCGGCCGGGCGCGCAAGGGGGGGCGCGCTCGCGCGCAGCAGCAGCACGCGCCCTATCAAAGGCAACCCACCTACGCAAACCAAGCGCGGCCCCCAATCCGCCCCGCCGGGCCTCCCGCACAAGCCAAACCCAAACCGGGCTCCAAAAACTCCCCAGTCGGAGCTGATCCTTGGCCAGGGCGCCTCGGCCACCGTGCGCGCCGCCAGCCCGGTGACGCTGTGGCTGGTGCCGGCGGATGCCATGAGGGCGCTTGCGGCAAACAGGCCAGAGCTGCTGCTGGAGGTGCGGCCTTGCCCCCCACCCCCTTTTTCTGGAAGAAAAGTCCTTTGTTCCCCGCCGCTGTTTCTCGCTTTTTCAAGGAGGCTCCTCCCTTGAGCTCGCCTGTTCCCCTCCTCCCCTTCCATTGCCCTCCCGCTGCCGTTGCTTCCCCCATCAGCTTCGCCTGCGCCCCTGACCCCGCCTCTCCTCTCGTGGACTGATTTCCCGCGCCCGGCCCCTCACCCCAAAAAGGTCGGCCTGCGCATCAGCCAGGAGATGACGGGGCGGGTCAACTTCATGACCGCGGAGAAGCAGGTTTGACCGCACGTTTGACCGCGCGTTTGACCACACGTTTGACCGCAAATGCGCGGGCGCGTGTTTGAGAGCGCTCTGCACAATGAGAGCGCAGGAGGCACGCCCCCGCCAAGCCCCCCTCCAACCGCTTTCTGCCCCGCTCTTCCTTTGCCGCGTTCCCCCCGCAGGAGGAGGAGCGCCGCCAGCGCGCGCTGTCCCCTTACCTCGTATCCGCCCCCAAGCGCGGCATCATCGGCACCAGCAAATACGCAGAGAGGCTCCGGAAGCAGGCGCGCCCGCGCGCCGCCCGTCCAACTGCCTGCGCCCTGCATCCCCCCGCCCCTGTTTCGCCGCAGACGGCTTCCCCTGCCCTCCCCGAACCACCCTGGGGCGCCCTTGACAGCCGCGCGCACCCACCCTCTCCGCATCCCCTCAGATCGTCGCCGCCGCGCGCGACACCGAGCGCAAGCCGGTCCTCGTTTTTGGGGAGCCGGGCCTCATGAAGTCAAACATCGCCGCGCTGGTGCACTTCGGGTCGGGGCGGCGGCGGGGGCCGCTGGTCGAGGTGCGTTTGACCGCGGTTTGACCGGCCGCTGACGTGTCACATCCACGCCGTTAATGCCTGTGAGGCGTGCTTGGCCGCTGTCTGTTCTTGTTCGTTTGACGGCGCATGCGCGGCCCGTCGCGCGGCGACTAATCGCCGCCCATGCCCCCTCTCGGGGTGCATTACTAACTAGGGTGCCCCCCCCCCTCCCCCCAGATCGAGTGCTCCAACAGGCCCGGCGATTCGCTGCTCGCTGAGCTGTACGGGCGGGGCAGCCGCGAGGGGCTGCTGCACTGGCTGGGGGAGGGCACAATCATCCTCAACAACATCCACAAGGCGAGGGGGGCTTTTTTTTGCTTTTACGGTTTGTTGCTTTTGGTTGTCTGCCCCGTTTCACTGCTCGCCTGGCCTCCCCCAGCCGCCTGCACTGGCTCGCTCCGCCCAACACCCAGAGGGGGCGCCTGGAACCAGCACCCGGTCAACACCACACTCCTCTGGGCCCCCTTCCAAGCAAACAACAACCCAAACAATCAAAACCCCCGAAACGCGCAGGCCTCCCCGTCCGTGCTGTTC
The DNA here is from genome assembly GCA_003203535.1 of Raphidocelis subcapitata. Classification (NCBI taxonomy): domain Eukaryota; kingdom Viridiplantae; phylum Chlorophyta; class Chlorophyceae; order Sphaeropleales; family Selenastraceae; genus Raphidocelis; species Raphidocelis subcapitata. The sequence goes on from BDRX01000016.1 coordinate 65,876, forward strand.
CAGATCGCGCTCCTCCTCAAGGAGGGCACCTTCCAGCCCCTCCCCTCCGCCTGGACCACCCTCGCGTCCGTCGACCTGCCGCGCCCCCCCCAAAAGTGCTCCGCGCGGGTGCTGCTGACCGCAGAGCAGCGGGTGCCGTCGCTGGACGCGCTGGCGGCGACGATCCCGGTGCCGCCGCTGCGCGTGCGGCCGGCGGACATCATCGACCTGCAGCGGTGGGTTTGACCGGGGTTTTGACCGGGGTTTGACCGGGATTTGACAGGGGTTTGACAGCGTTTTGACTGGGTTTGACCGGGGTTTGACTGGCGCGCAGGTCGGCCGCTGACCAAGTTGCGGGAGTGCGGCCGGGGGTCCGGCCTGCAAGCGTTGGAGGTGTGGGCGCCATGCGTCCGTTGCAGCGCCGCCGCCCATTCATTCATTGTCATGCATATTCTATGCATGAATGTTTTACGCATGAAACACCCCCCCCCCCAGGTGGTACCTTAAGGACATCCAGCGCACCACGGGCGTGGCGCTGACGCTCACCCCCGAGGCGGAGAGGCAGCTGCAGGCGAGGGGGTTGCGCTTCGGGGGGGGGGGCACGGCGCGGGGGCTGCTGCGCTTGGGGTTTCTGCGCGCCTGTTGGGGACACAGAAGGTCCAGCGGACCATGGCTTTAGCTCTTGAATAGAAATGGGCGCCCAACAGCGACGATCGCAGCCCTTGCCACCAAAACGAGCAACAAAAAACCCCCTCCCAATCTAAACAGGCCTACTCCTTCCCCGGCAACATCGAGGAGCTGTTTGGCCTGGTGCGCCGCGCGACCACGCAGTCCATAACCGCCGAGCCCAAGCCCGGGCAGTCCAAGGCGCAGTCCAAGGGGCAGCCCGGCAGTCCGGGGGCGGAGGGGGCGGTGCAGCTGGACAAGGACGTGTTTTGGGTGGCGGCGAAGAGCGGGGACAGGTGGGGGGGCAGGGGCCGTTTTTTTTCTCGGGGGGGGGGTTGCAACCATGAAAACCTCGGCGCACCCCGCCGCCAAAGCCCCGGCGGACGCAGCTGCCCCCGAAACACCACCGCAACCCCACCGCTGCCCCGCCCCAACCCCTCAAAACCGCCCGTAACCGCCCCAAAACCGCCCGCAACCGCCCCCAACCCCCCCCCAGGTTCAAGGTCAACCTGCTCTCCTCGCTGCCGCTGACGCGCGCCTTCCTGCGGGGGGAGTTCTTCCCCGAGCAGCTCAACCACAAGTTCACCAAATACGCGTTTGCCGTGGTGGGCGCGCCTTTACTTGCGCTGTTTGACTTGCCGTTTGACCGGTTCGTTTGGCCGGTTTTGTTCGGTCCCCGATCCCCCCCACGAGAGCGCAGCACAACCAAACCAACAGCGGCACAACGAGCCACCCGCGCGCGGAGCTAAAACAAAAACCGAAGCGGAAAAAACCCACCCCTCGCCCACCCCAGGTGGTCCTGGCGCTGTTCATCGGGCCGCAGGACCGGGAGCACAACGTTTTCCTCAACTTCTTCTGGTGGGGGTGTTTGCGTGTTTGTGTTTTCCTGTGTCTTTGCGTGTTTGTCTGTGTGTGTGGCAGGTTGTTTTGCAGCCGATGCCGTCCGCACGCTAGAGCTGTTCCAGCCACCTTCGTACAAGAATAAACCCGCCCGACCCCCAAACCCGCCCCTTCCCCGCGGACGCGCCCCCAGGGACTGGTGGTGGCCGGGCATTTTCATCCTCTACCCCTTCCTGGGGCGCATTTGGTGCGCCGTCTGCCCCTTCATGATCTGTGAGTGATCTTGGGGGGGGTGGGTTTCGGGAGGGGGCCAAAAGGAAATGGGTCAAATCGGGGGCTGAGAAGTTGAGGGGGAAGGATTACAGTACCAGCCACGGAAGAAGCCGCGAAGGGTTTAAGAAAGGCCGACGAAACCGGAGAGCGAAAAACCGAAAAAACCCACCGAAACCACCCCCTTTCAAAACCGCCAGACGGCGAGATCGTGCAGCGCTGGCGCGAGTCGTCGGGGGCGCAGCTGCTCAAGTGGCCGCGCGACGCCATGGAGAAGCAGGGGGGGTGGTTCCTGTTCTGGCTGTTTGCGGGCATCCTCATCTGGTGCGGCCGGGGTTGGTTGGTTTTGGTTTGGTTTGGTTTGGTTTGGTTTTGGTTTTGGTTTGGTTTGGTTTGGTTTGGTTTGGTTTGGTTTGGTTGGGTTGGGTTGCTTTTAAGCGCCCGCAATCCGAAGGAGCTGTTTCGGGCCTGCACCCTGCGGGCTCGCCCTCCCAAAGAGAACCTCCCGGGGAAAAGCTCCATGCAAAACCTCCCGAAACAACCTCCCGAAAAAAAAACCTCTGCAAAAATCTCCCCCCCAGGGAGGAGGTGTGGGACCTGCCCCAGAACGCCGCCCTGTCCTCCTGCCTGCTGCTGCTCATCACCTTTGGCGCGATGGTGGGGTCATACTTTTACGAACGCCGCATCTGGTGCAGGTGGGGGGGGGGAAGAATGGGCTTTTTTTGAATGCGGGAAAGGGGGTCGGGCTTCCTTTTTTGGGGGGGGGCCCTTGCGATTGGCCACAACCTGGCCTCCTCGCGGCCCCGACCACCCAAATCGCCACCCCCCAAACATATCGAAAGCGCTGAAGTTTGTGCCCTTTCTCCCCTCCCAAAACCCCAAAGGTACCTGTGCCCCGTCGGCGGCATGAACGTGGGTGGCCTGGGGGGGGGTGGCGTGCTTTGGGGCCGGAGAGGCTCGGCGGTTTGCGCTGTTTTTGCAGTTGTCTCCCGCAAAGCTTGCAATTGCCGAAGCGCTCTTGGACCAGTGCGGTGCAAACAGCCCACAGCGAATAAGACAGCGGGGAACTGGGCTGGAAAGGCAGTCTAACACGGTTTGAGTGGGGCCGCCTCAACGAAGGCTAAAACACCCCCAACCAAAACAAAACCGAAACCCCCCAGGGCCTGTTTGCCAAGCTGTCGATGATCGAGCTGAGGGCGCGGCAGGGGGTGTGCAGCGGCACCTGCGACACGTACCACTGCTACAAGGTTTGGGGTTTTGGGGTTTTGGGGTTTAGGGGTTTAGGTTCGGGGGTGTGGGGGTTTGGGCTTTAGGGTTAATCCGCCCTGCTCACCCCTTTAAACCGCCCCGCCCTTCCCTCCAACCCCCCCCCCCCCCCCCAGGGCGGCCCCGCCGAGGGCGAGGGCGTCGAGACCGGGGGCTGCCCCGTTTACTCCCACCCCGCGCAGCTCACCGACAACCGCAACTGCGTGCTGTGCATGACCTGCCTCAAGGTGAGGGGGGGAGGGAGCTGTGGGATGAGATCTGAGGTTTTTGTGGGGGGGTGTTTTCTTGGGGGGCTGTGCATGACGCGCCTTGAGGTGCGCGGGAAGGGGGCGGCGCAATTGGCTGGCTGTGATTTGCTGGGCTGGTTTTTCTGGCTTGGCACCCTCCCTTCCCTCACCCATTCCTCCCACCCCACCCTACACAGCCCACACCCCTCCGTCCACGCCCCCCCAAAAAACAAACTCCAGGCCTGCCCCCACCGCTCCATCGAGATCCGCCTCAGGCCGCCGGGCATCGACCTGTGAGGCTTCCACCAACCGCTCTGTCTCGCATTGTTGTTGTTTTGCCCGGCGCCGCCCGTCCTGCCCGCTGGCGCACGAAGCAGCCCGTGGAAAGCGCCCTCCCCAGCCCAACCAAATCAACCCCCCTCTCCAAAACCAACTTCTCTCCACCCCCTCTCCATGCCCCCACCCCCCAAACCCATCGCCCCACGCCTCTAGCTGGACCACCCACCCAAACCCACCCTCCACCAATCAACTTCCCTCCCCACCCCCCAAACCCATCGCCCCACGCCACTAGCTGGACCACCCACCCAAACCCACCCTCCCCCAACCCTCCCCCCCCCCCCCCCCCCCCCCCCCCCCCCCCCCCCCCCCCCCCCACCCGACCAGCTGGACCACCCACCAGGCGACCTGGTACGAGGTGTCCCTAATGTTCATGCTGCTGGGGGCGGTCTTCCTCCACCGCCTGCCGGAGATCGAGGCCGACTTCGGGATCCCCGCCGCGCTGCTGGCCCCGAAGCTCCCCCACATCGCGGCGTCCGCGGCGGTGCTCGCCGCCCCCGGCCTGGCCGCGTGGGCGGCGGACGCGGCGGGGCGGGCGGCGCTGGCGGCGGGCGGGGGCGGGGGCGTGGGCGCGCCGGCGGCGTTCCTCAACCTCAGCTACGGGTACCTCCCACTCGTTTGGTGGGTTGGGTTGGGTTGGGGTTATGGGTGTTTGGTGGGTCGAAGTTTCAAAACCGCCCCTGGCGCTCGCAACCAGACTGGGGCCATCCACGCTCTTGATGCGCCCCATTCGCTATCGTTGAAACCGAACACCGCCCGACCGAATCCCCCCGGCACCCCAGGGGCGCCACCCTGGCCCACTACGAGGCATACCTGCTGGGCGAGGCCGGCACAGTGCTGCCCGCCGCGGCGCGGACGTTCGGGCTCGACGCGCTGGCGCCGGCGCTGCCGCAGGCGCGCGGGGCGGGCGGGCGGGCAGCCAGGGGGGGGGGGGCGCTCCGGGGGCTTCCACCCGCGCGCGCGCGCGGCTGCCGGCGGCCGCCGTTCGCTCGTTCCCAGTAATGCACTGCTGCGCAACGCGCCGTCGCGCAACTGCCCGCGCCCCCGCCCGCCGCGCACACTCAAAACCCTCCCGCGACCGCCCCGCCCCTGGCCCGCCCCGCAGGTGGTGGCCCACCCCGCGGTGATCGCCTTTGTGCAGGGCTCAACCCTCGCCGCCTCGGCCGCGCTCGCGCTGGTGCTCACCCGCCGCCTCGCGGGCCGGCCGTGGGCGGCGGTGCTGCCGCAGTGCGCGACCATCGGGCTGTTCACCGCGGGGCTGTGGCAGCTGATCGTCAGGTGACGCGCCGGTTGACGCGCCGGGTGACGGGCGCCCGCTGGGTGACGACGGCGCAGCCCCCGCCGGCTTCGTTTCGGGAGGCCGTCGCTGTTGGAGCGGCCGCAGCGGCGGAGCCGGCCTGGCGGCGGCTGCCCGAGGCCCGGCCCGCGCTTTTGAAACAATCCGAAACACTTGTGCGGCACTGCTCTGTTTAGCTCGGGGCCTGCTTTTCTGCCCTGCTGTGCGGGTTTTCTGCTGCCGCGTTTGGCGCGCCGTATGCGCTGCATGCATCCCACCGAACCCCACCCCCCTCTGCTTCGCTGTTTAGAACCGCAACCTCTGCTGTTTGCAAGCCGTCAACCCCACCCTTTCGGCGGCGGCCCGCCAACCCGGCCTCGCGGGCCGCGCCTCTGCGGCACGCACTCGGGTGTTCGCCGTTTGACCCCCCGCCGAGCTCGGGTGCACCCTTTTTGCACGAGCTCAGGTGCACCCTTTTTGCGCCCAGCGATAGGCGATAATCAGATTGAGGACACGGAAAGTTCGTAGCGGAGTCAAACCAGTAAATCCGGCGTTCCACGCAGCCAGCAGCCGGCAGGGCTGGGCGGGTGCGGTCCACACGGCGCGGCCGCGCGGGTGACGCCAGCAGCGACGGGGCAGCGCCGGCTGTCGTCCCCGGGTGCCCTCGTTACCGTACAAAGCCCCCTGCATTCAAGAGACCGCAGAAAGCCGCATAACAGGCCGTCAGCTAGGCGATCGACGCAGATCACCTTTGCCCGCCGGAAGCCGCCCGCCCGAACGCAGGATGGCTCAGCGTGCCCTGCTTTCCCCTTCGTCGGGCCGCCTCGGTAGCGCCTGCCGCGCGCCGGCGGCCTCCCGCCGCCGCGCCGCGCCGCCGGTCCGCGCCGCTGCCGCGGACCAGGCGGCGGGCGCCCCGGGGGCGGCCCTGCGCCGCCGCGACGCGCTCGCCGCGGCCGCGGCGGCCGCCGCCGCCGCCGCGTCGCTGCGCGCCGCGCCCGAGGCGCGCGCCGCAGACCAGTGCGAGCTCACGTCCTCCCCCTCGGGCCTGCAGTTCTGGTGCGCGCAGAAATGGGAGGTCCCCGAATCCCGGTCCGACTGCGGGCGTGCCGCAAAAGCAGCGCTCTGCGCTCAAGCCCTATGGTGGTCTTGGCTGTAGCCCCCAAACCATAAACCCCTCCAGAAACCCAACCCCCAACCCCCAACCCCCCAAGCCCCAAACCACAGGCTCCACACTTCCAAACCCCCAAAGCCCCAAACCCCCACAACCCCGACCCCCCCCAACCCCCCAAAGCGACCTGGTCGTGGGCGAGGGCAAGAGCCCCGTGGCGGGCGCGCTGGTGCGCGCACACTACACGGGCCGCCTCGCGTCCAACGGCAAGGCAGGTCAAACCCGCCCGCAGCGGGCCCGCCCGCGCGCGCGCCCGCGGGCCGCTCCTAAAAAACCCCGCCTCCTGCGCGGGCGCGTTCAATCGCTTTCCCTATCGTTCCCAAGCTATCTGTCATTGACTGTCAGCCCGATGCAGGTTGCGATCTGGACCCCCTTGCGCCCCTGCCCCACTTCCCCTCCCCATCCAAACCCAAAGGTTTTCGATTCGAGCTACACCCGCGGCCGGCCCCTCACCTTCAAGGTGCGGGCCGGTTCATGCCAGGCCTCCCGCGGACAGCAAAGCCGCGAGGGCCCCTTGGCCCGCCGGCACGAACGCGCGCGCGCGCGCGCGCGCGCGCCGCCGCCCGAACAACCGCGCCTGCCGCCGTGGCTCCGCGCCGCTTTTGGGTCAAGCTCCTAGCCCCCCGAACCGCGGAGTGCGCCCCGCCCCCCCGACCCTCAGGTCGGCGCCCGCGAGGTCATCCGCGGCTGGGACCTGGGCATCCTGGGGGACGGCGAGGGCGTGCCGCCGATGAAGGAGGGCGGCAAGCGGCTGCTCGTCATCCCCTCAGGCGCGCCGAGCGCGCGCGCGCGTGCGGGCCGCGTACAGTCGCATGCAGTCGATGCATTCTGGCATTTGCGCTGCCTGTGGCCGCTGGCCTTGCGCTTGGATCCGCGGTGGCTGCGGCAGCCTGGGCATTTGGCATGCGTGCTGTGTGGGGCCGCCGTGCGAAAGCCAGCTAGCAGAGAACAAGGTGTGCCCCCGCCGCCGCCGCTCCCGTCGGTCCCGCTGCCGCCCCCGCCCTCTCCCCCGCAGACCTTGGCTATGGCGACCGCGGCGCGGGCGGCGTCATCCCTCCCGGGGCGACTCTCGAGTTCGAGGTGCGGCAAGGGGCGGGGATTTGTGGCGCCCCGCCACAATCGTGCGATGTGGCCACCGGCGCGCCGATGCATGGCTGCGAGACATTGCGGCGTGCAGCTGGCACCCTTGTCGGGCGACGCGCATGCAAGGGCTCGCAACCCCCCAATACCGCGCGCAGGTCGAGCTGCTCGGCAAGCGTTAGGGCACGGTTTGGAGGCAAACGGCGCGCGGCAGCAGAGGCACGCGGCAGCCGAGGCACTCAGTGGCACGCGGTCCACAGGTGCACACACGCTGGTCCCGCACCTCAGCGCACTCACAGTCTCACACACACAGGGTAAAGCCGAAGAAGACTGGCAGGCTTGACCCTGCGCCGCCCATACTACTAGAGCAGGGCCGGTCAAACAGCGCGCCTCATGGTCAGCAGTTTGGGGCTGCCGCCGCACCGCAAGGGCTCCAAACAGTTTGCCAACGCGATTGTAGACTATGTTGTGGCGTTTCAGGCTCAAACGGGCCTCTTCCGAGGGGTAATCTACTCACTCGTCACCCGCCATGTCACGCCCCATCCGCTTCGCGACCAGCGGGCGCCGGCAGAACCCTGCGAGAACCGCGCATCCAACGCGCCCCACCACGATCCGCCGTGAGGATGGCTCGCCTCGCCCTCCTCGCAGTCGGTCTCGCCTTGGCGGTGTGGCAGGCCGAAGCTGGCCATTTGACGGCTGTCCCTCGCCCCTGTGAGTGGTGTAATGGGGGGTTTCACCACCCTTCTTTCGGACCGCGCACGTGCCGGCCAGCCCGCGCGGTTTGCGGCGCAGCGGCGCCCGGGCTGGCGGGCGCCGAGCCCAGCTGTGCGTGAACAAGCCCCGCCCCCCTCCCACCCCCCCGCAGCGCTAGCCCGGAGCCTGCTGCAGTCCATGTAGGCTTGGGGCGGCGGGCGCGGGGCGCGGGGCTCGGGCGGCGCGCGGCGGGCGGCGCCCCTGTTGGCGTGCAATGGTGTGCAGTGTGCATGGTCAACCACAGACGCGCGTGCCACCCCGAACCCGCAGGTACCTGGACCCTGATACCGTGCACACCAACGCGCAGATGGAAGGGTACGTCGGGTCGGCCGTGACAAACGACCAGCTGGGCGGCACCTACCAGCAGGCCGGGGTGCGCGGGGGGGGGGGGGGGGAAGG